>CM077242.1:9077500-9395000 GCA_039654775.1 Spinibarbus caldwelli
CTCCGTTTCCTGTTCTTAGCTGACAGGAGCGGCACCTGGTGTGGTCTTCCGCTGCTGTAGCCCATCTGCTTCAGGGTTCGACGTGTTGTGCGTTCAGAGATGGTATTCTGCATACCTTGGTTGTAACGAGTGGTTATTTGAGTTACTGTTGCCTTTCTATCATCTCTAACCAGTCTGCCCATTCTCCTCTGACCTCTGACATCAACAAGGCATTTTCGTCCACACAACTGCTGCTCACTGGATATTTTCTCTTTTTCGGACCATTTTCTGTAAACCCTAGAGATGGTTGTGCGTGAAAATCCCAGTAGATCAGCAGTTTTTGAAAAACTCAGACCAGCCCGTCTGGCACCAACAACCATTCCACGTTCAAAGTCACTTAAATCCCCTTTCTTCCTCATTCTGATGCTCGTTTTGAACTTCAGCAAGTCGTCTTCACCACATCTAGATGCCTAAATGCATTGAGTTGCTGCCATGTGATTGGCTGATTAGCAATTTGTGTTACCAAGCAATTGAACAGGTGTACCTAATAAAGTGGCCGGTGAGTGTGTTTGTGTGTGTGTGTGTATGTATGTATGTGTGTATATATATAAAATAAACATAGCGTCACCGCCGGTAGTTGGTAAAAATCTGCCACTGTCACAGCCCTAGTGATCCTTGTCTTTTTTTTTTTTTTTTTTTCCATCCTCTTATAATGGCATCGACCCCCTGGTGGCAGTAGCAGTGTATCCTGTGACTGTGACCTCAACTGAACCATGACCTTTGACCTTTTTACCTTTCTTTGCATGCATGCTGAGTTCAAAGGACTCCTCCAAATAACACAAACTCTCTCATTCTTTTCTCTTCTCAGCTGGTGTATGAGTTCTTCATTCGTTTTTTGGAGAGCCAGGAGTTTCAACCCAGCATTGCCAAAAAGTACATAGACCAGAAATTTGTCTTACAGGTGAGGATGTTCTTTTAAAAATCTCCTCAATCCCTTCGTTTTTCACTGGTGTTTGCTCATCATCTTTTTTTCCCCTTTTTTGTGTGCTGTGTCCATCTGCTGTCCTGTCAGCTGCTGGAGTTGTTTGACAGCGAGGACCCGCGGGAGAGAGATTACCTGAAGACAGTTTTACACAGAATCTACGGAAAATTCTTGGGACTAAGAGCTTTTATACGAAAACAGATTAATAATATTTTTCTACGGTGAGGCATATAACGGTTTACATAATATTTATATATGCACGAATAAAGAGCAAGCATTCATCTCTGTCTCTCTTGTTCTTAGTTTTGTTTATGAAACTGAGCACTTCAATGGAGTCGCAGAATTGTTGGAGATTTTGGGAAGGTGAGTTGTACTTGTTTAAAGTCACAATGTAATTTTCTTAACTGCTAAGCTTATATAGATGACCATTTATATGTGTGAAATATCTATATATTTTACCCAAACAAGTCAAATTCCACCTCGCAGCCGATTTTATTAGTTACGAGGTAGAAAAAAAAAAAAAAACATGGATGAGCTGAACGGAAAAAACAGCAACTATATCTATCAGAATGTTCCACCAATTACGGTTTAGTGTTTGAATTTTTTATTTGTTTTTCCTCAAGAGTTGTGTTGACAATTAGCACTGTCATTGACATGACCAATGAAATCTTTAGAAATGGCTTCAGGGCAGGGTTTGCGCTTGAGAAAAAAAGTCACCATTCACACACCCTAAGTTTGCTATTTACATTATTTCAGTCACTTAACATAATTACATAATTGCAATTAACAGTTGCGATTTTCTTTTACATAAGATATGAGTTATTCTTGATCATCTAAACATTCTTAAAGAGAAGTTTCATCTGAAAATATAGTTTTTATTCACCTTCTTGTTATTCTGTGACAAGCATTAGTTTCCATACAGAAAAAGCATATAGTCTCCAGGAGCTGTAAAGCGCCATAAAAATAGTATCCATATTCATACAATATTACAGATCTTGGCCAGATGAAAACGTTTTGTGAGCGGCAGACTGCATTTAAATTATTCACTGAAGATCATCTGCTGCAGCTTCGGTCGTGCTTGCTTATAAAGCCTCAGAACTGGAGGTTGTACCAAAATTTCCATGAAATATGATTAAATTAGCAGGAAACCCCTGATGAGTTTTGCATTGTTCTGACTGTTGCAATAAATTCAAGGTTTAGCAATCCCAGAATGCTGTTAGTGAAAGTTGTGTTTGTCTCCTTTCAGCATCATCAATGGCTTCGCTCTGCCGCTGAAGGCTGAGCACAAACAGTTTCTGGTGAAAGTTTTGATTCCTCTTCATACCGTCAGGAGCCTCTCACTTTTCCATGCACAGGTACTGCTCGTTTGTGTTAAAACATTCAGATGAGTCCTGTGTGTGTTCACTTCCTGCAGTGTTAACCCTGTCAGTGACATTGCTGTTGTTTTTGCAGCTGGCGTATTGTATTGTACAGTTCCTAGAGAAAGACCCTGCATTAACAGAACCAGTAAGTGCAGTTTTTCACAAATCATCACTTTCTTTTTTGGTCCATTTATTTCATCAGAGTCCTGTTTTTTTTCTCCCTCTAACAGGTTATCAGAGGTCTGCTGAAATTCTGGCCTAAAACCTGCAGTCAGAAAGAGGTGAGAGAGATGCGGTCTCCTGAATAGAGCTAATTCACAGCATGAGGTTGATCAGTCATGATTTCAGGGCAGTGTTGATGACGCTTTAGGATGCATTCACTGATGTTCTATATCCGCTTCTCTGATTGTCTGCATTGATGTGTGTGTAGGTCATGTTCCTAGGAGAGTTGGAGGAGATTCTGGATGTGATTGAGCCTACGCAGTTTGTGAAGATCCAGGAGATTCTCTTCAAACAGATCTCCAAATGTGTCTCCAGCCCTCATTTTCAGGTCTGCACAAATCCACTCTAGTCCAAGACTTAATTAAACCGGTCCAATTGTAGTTATGGAGCCAGAATAAACAATTTTTAGTTTTTCTGAGTCTTGAAGCCCCCTATTTGAGGACAGGCCGATTCTCACCACAGTTTTGCATTTTAAAGGAAACCGCTTTTAAATGCATACAGCAATTGACAGTACAAGTAAATTATGCATCATATTATGAGTTTAGAAAATGTTCAAATTGTGTGTGTGTGTTCCAGGTGGCTGAGAGAGCTCTGTACTACTGGAATAATGAGTACATCATGAGTCTGATTGAGGAGAACTCTAATGTGATTCTTCCTATAATGTTCTCAAGTCTGTACCGGATCTCCAAAGAACACTGGAACCCGTGAGTCAAACTCACTCTCTTCTGATGTATTTGACACCACTGCAGTCTCTGAGCCTTTCAATGGTTTAATAGCTTCTCTTGTCCCAATCATATTCATTGCTTTTTCTTCAATTTCCTGTCTATCTCAGGACACTATCAGCAAAGACACACAAAAATTTTATAAAATGTAATGTGTAAATTAAAAATAATAAAATACACACTTTTACACATTGCTTTTGTGAATATCAGAATATTTTAATGGAGTAGATAGTTTAACAGGTTTTTTGTGTAAAAGTGACTGTTCAGTCCAATTTAAACACTATACAATATTGTTCAAATGTTTGGGGTCAGTTTTTTTTTTTTTTTTTTTTTTTTTTTGCTCTTAAGAAAATAATACTTTTCTGAGCATACACACATGTAATGAGTGCACAGAGAGTTGGCTCTTTAATGTCAACTGTCAAATACAACACAAGGTTATCAAAAACACACAAAGTTAACAAACAGTCGGTTATGTCTGTGAAAGTAAACAGCTGGGAAATAAATTGCATGTGTATCAGTATATTAGATATGTGGACAGTTTCTCTTGGTCATGGCAGCATCATACAAATCAACCAGACTTCCTCTTTATTTTTTTGCATTTGCCTTTGGCGGGAATTATTTAAATGAGGGATACTGTGATATGTACATTTCCAGAAAAAAACTCAGGACAGCAGTCGGGCGTTTGAGGGAGTTCATGTACTTTGCAGATCTTTTTCATGCACAAACACCAACATTACACATTTATAGGAAGTTGAAAATGTAAAATGGCATAATAGACCCATTTAAATTGTAATAATATTTTACGATATTGATTTTTACCGTATTTGTGATCACATAAATGCAGCCTTGGTGAGCATTAGCATTAAAAAAACATTACTGACCTCAAACTTTTGAACAGTAGTGTACTTTCACAGCCTCCATGTAAAGATTTAGTATATTTGTATGTGATATACACAACACAGCATTGTCCTCACTGTCCAGCATTAACTGGATTAATCATTTCCTGTCCAATCATGCTCAATTCTAATTCGTTCTCTTTTTCTGCTTTCAGGGCCATAGTAGCTTTAGTCTATAATGTTCTGAAGGCCTTCATGGAAATGAACAGCACTTTGTTTGATGAACTCACGTCCACTTACAAGTCAGATCGTCAGAGGTGAGTTGTTTTTTTTTATTGGTCATTACGTTTGTGACACGTAGTTGTGCTCACTTTCATGCTGCTAATGCAAGCAGTGTTAAATATATAGATTCACCTTTATTTGCTTTTTTGTTCCATCTGTCATTCCTCAGAGAGAAGAAAAAAGAAAAGGAGAGAGAGGAGCTGTGGAAGAGGTTGGAGGATCTGGAGTTAAAGAGAAGCCTCCAGAGCGACGGAATTATTCCCACTTAACGACGCGCCTCTTCCGGTCTGCTTTTTCCCAACGCCTCCAACACGCGCTCGGAACGTTGGCCACATTTTTTTTTTCCTTTCTGTATTTGTGCGACTTACTTTACCGTAGATTCACCTCGTCAGTCTCATTATTTCAAAAGCACTGTAAATAACTTTATTTTATCTTCTTTTTTCCCCCCTTAAAAATATTATGCTGAAAAAGAACGTGACTAGAAAAGGAAATTTAAAAAATTAAAATAAGCAAAAAACAAAAACGAGAGACCCGTACTGGAGGGGGAAGGACTTTGAACATGCAGTAGGACTGAAGTGAATAACTGCTGTTAAGAAAATCAAACAAACCAACAGAGAATCTCATCCCACCGATCTGACATACCTCGGCCATCCTTACTGAACAACACCAGCCCAATTCTCTCTCTCTTTCCTCACCTGCCCCCTTCTCTATGTACCTTACTCTTCCCTGCTCTTTTTCCTCTTTATGTTTCTGAAGTGGATCAGCATTCGCCACCTGTGTGTCCTGAATACCTGAAAGCAGAGTAGTCTACCCTTGACCTTTGATTATCCGTTAACATCTGGATAAACACTGTGGGTCTGGATATTAGACGCCTTGAGGAGATGCAAAAGGACACTATGCAGTAACAAGCAAAGAAGAGGAAGTCATAAATACACACCAGCTCTTGTTTTTTCCCCCTTTTTTGTTCTTTTTCTGTCCAAATGTGCCACCCGGTACACTCGTTTGGACTCTTTAGCACCAGTCCGGTACTGGTACCAGAAAATGGGACACACACACACTCACACACACACACATCGGAGCGGGTGTCCAGAATTCCAGCAGCAAAACCGGAGATGCTTGTCATGAGAAATCGAACCGCACGTGCACACACACACATTCTGCATTCGAGTGTGTGAGGGAGTTTCTTACAGTGTTAAGTACCTGTATACTGTATCTGAATGCAGTACTTTGATACTCTGTATCTAGTAGAACCTTTAGCGTATTTTTCTTCAGGAGAATCCAGTATATGATGAAGAAAGATTGAACACAACCTCTTGGGATTTTTTTTCTTTCTTTCTTGGGTTTCACTTCTAATTTGTTTTGGGTTTCTTTTATTTTTTGTCTGGAATTGGTTTTGTTTTGTTTTTTTTCTTTTGACCAAGTGGAATTTGTTCTCTCTTCCTTTTTTTTACTTAGTTGCTGATTTGGGGGGAGTGAGAGAGGGGATTGTGGAGGACTGATGCTGTGGTGAGCTTTGTCAGAATTGAACCTGTGCTTTAGAAAGCCCCAGAAATCAAACGATTGCAAAAGTTAAAAAGGGTCGGATAAATACAAATGTTTAATTATTTTAAAAAATAAAGAGATATTAAATTAAACCTGTTTTGTGATAAAGATGAAATGCACATTTGCCTTATTTGTGGCGTGTGTGAGTGGATGAAAGTGGAAAGGAGAGGTATCTGTATTGGGCACCAAAGCCATGTGAAAACTTGGGCATTATTGCAGCTGAAAATCATGAAATGGTTCAGATTTGTTTTTTTAGAGTACTAAAACTGAATAATTTTCACGACCTTTGGTTCTGTTAAGTTTCAGTGAATCAGCTTCACAAAACCAGTCTGAACAATTGGATCCCAAACTGAACTGAATCAGAATGGCAATCGCAACGAGTCTTACTAAGCATAACGAATGGCTTTTATAAACCAGTTCATGTAATTAATTGTTCAAAAAGATTCAAGATTCATTGGTGAACTCGTGTTAACAATTTGAATCAGTAAGAATGATTCGTTACTTAACCAACAAGTCAGTTCAACTCAAACTGCTACTGTTTGGCAACCGTGACAATGAATCATACTTCATCACAAACTGTCATGAATGACTCCCATGATCTGGTCTAATGAATTAATCAAAAAGACTCATGAATTATTAGTGAACTCCTATTTGAATCAGTCTGAATAGTTTTTTACACACTCAACCACAAGTCTAACTCCTGTGAGAACAGAAAAATTTGTCATTACTCATTTTTTTTAAACACCAGAAGCTGATTCACTATGAATACCATTTTATTGCAAAATCTTTGTAACAGTTCTTCAAAAGTTTTTTCTGCAGGGTAAAAACACTGGATAGCTTAGATTTGAAAGACTAGAGGGTGAATAAATAAGAGTGTGTTCATTTTCAGCTGACTAAGTGTCATTGACTAATTTTTTTATAGGACAATGTAGTTTGTGTGTAAATTCAACCCTCTACTCACAAGTACCAAATTCTTCCACAAGAGTGCAGCAGAGCTCAACATTAAATTTTTCAAACCAACTAACAGTACTTTTGCTTTTGTGGAAAACATTGGGTGTTCATCTTAATCTCTTCTCAACCTTTGCGCATATAATCTTTTGATGGAGGTTGATCTTGTTTTTCCTAAAGGTTTGAGCTTGCAGGATCTGGCAGGATTTTTTTCTGAGGGTTTAAAGGATTCAGAGCTGCTCTGAAATTGGCAGGTATATATGTACTTATGACATATGCAGGCTTTATTCTTTCAGTTTGAACATTAAACCTGTCAGGTACTTGCAGGGGGAGGAAGGGATAGGAAGTAAGACTGCTTGCTTTAATTAACATCACCCTTGGAAACAAGAATAGCAGTACTTTTTTGAAAGAAGAAATGTTTTTAAAGAGAGTGAAATGAATGTCATTTCACCCTCATGTTGTCCCAAACCTGTGATTTCTTCCTGTGGATTTTTTTTCTCTCCTCTAAAAGTCAAATTTCCTCCAGTGATTATATGGTGGGTCCCCCAAGTCATGGCCGGGACACACCGCTAAGTTCAGAAGAATGCACCTCTCTCCTTAATATCTGCATTGATACACTAATGGACTCCTCTTTTAAATGTTTAAGTAAACCAGTTTAAAATGCAGCAAAGTCTTTGTCAGTCTTAATAATTGGGAGAAGGGGAGCGTCCAAAGTAACCCATAACTCATTTCCATTGATTACATCTCTGCTGAAGAAAAAAATAAGTTTAAACCTCTCTGACCTTAGTTGATCTCCCCGCCTGAGCCTGTTTTCTGGTTTAAAAGGTTTTGGGTATAGTAACAGCAGCTAAACTTTGAACAACAACTCATTCTGGGAAACCAGTGTAAACCAGCTAAGACTATCAAGCCAGCTTAGACTGGATGAAAGTGTCTGTTTTTCAGAATTTAAAAGTACTTGTTCACTAAATTCAGTAATTTCTCACTACATTTGGCCACAGACAATATGATGGATGAATAAAATGATTGTCATGATTTATTTGTCATTGTATGAACTAGTTCATTTTTCCTCCATAGCCAGAAAAGTGCAGATTGCGAGCATTTTTCTGGTTTACACAAATTCCCTAGTTATGTAACTTTGGGCCATGGAGTGTTTTAGATCCTTATAGCAAAAGTTATCTGGAACTCGATTAAGGTCTTTTTAAAATATTTACTAACCCTGGGAGCTGTCTGGAGCCCTGTGAATTTAAGAGACAATTCTGGAGGGAAAAAAGATATAAAGAGTAACGTGAGGTTGGCAAAGTCTTTCAGAAACTTAATCAGAAAATGATTTGCATAAGTGATTAAGGAAGCATGTATTCCAAATAATACAGGTAATGTGCTTAAAGAGTGTATTGCTATTGGAATATTGATGCTTAGATCGTAATCAGAATCTTCCGAATTAAATAAGACATGATTTGTTATACTGATGTTTTTTTACATTTAATGTGTAATCAAATCCATGCATTTTGGGATCTTTCTTTATATCCATGCACTTTTAAATATGGTCGAAAATTTAGGCCTGTGATATAACTGGAGTATATTCAGGTCACAAATGTCACACAGTCCTTGTGTCTCTTGCTTCTTGAGTGTGAAATTGCCTTTTCTTATAAACTCACCCATTTTACAGTTTGTTTTGTTAGGTTTTATCCCAGTGATTGTGTAAGATGTGCCACAGTTAGTGTGTCATGGAGACTGGGACACCATCATGAATGATCTCATATCCGGAACCATAACATACAGTTATTGTTTTTTTTTTGTTTTGTTTTGATTTGTGAGTGTTTGCCTTATTTTAATGTCCCGAAGGTCAACAGAGTTTGCACCAAGAGAGCAGCATCCTTTCAGTGACTGTGATATTCCCAGGTAGGACATATTCTTGGTTCAGCACCTATTGATTATCCTAGAGTAACTTATCAAACAAATAATAATCCACTAATGCTAAAATCTGATCGACACTACTTTTGTTTCAGGATGAGTGTTGGAATATGTCAAAATTTATGGTCCCTTAACAGGTGAGTGAGGGTTTTTTGCTTCATTAAATGAATAGTTCACCCAAAAAATGAAAATTTGCTGAAAATTTACTCACCCTCAGCCCATCCAAGATGTAGATGTTTCTTTATGAATTAATTAAATTTAGCATTACATCTCTTGCTCACCAATGGATCCTGTGCAGTGAATGGGTGCCGTCAAAATGAGATTCCAAACAACTGCTAAAAACATCACAAAAATTAATCCACACGATTCGAGTTCATCAATTAACATCTCGTGAAGCAAAAAGCTGTGTAAAAAAAAAAAAAAATCCGTCATTTTACCTTTAAACCATCACTTCTAACCACAATCAGGTCCATAATCCATAATAATGCTTCCTCCAGTGAAAAAGTCCATCCCCTTGTCATTTCACATCAGAACTGTTTTGGATTGTTTCCCTTTTAAACGACTTGATCTGTGCATATTTTTCTCCTGATTAAACAAGATGGCTTTTTACTAGAGGGAGCAATGTTTGAAGTTGGAAGAAGATGTCTTGATGGATGTATTTATTACAAACATGTGGCTTTTCACCTCACATAACATTAAACAATGGACTGGACCCATCCCATGTCCTTTCTCAAATATACACCCTCTAAAGCAGAGCACATTTCTCATTGGCTAGATTTTTGGTTGGTTAAAGAGCTTGTTTTGCTGTTTTACAAATCTCAAAGGGATCATTTACTGACACTATATCACCAGCAAAAATGCAATGCAATCAGTGGGAACTGAAACTGTTTGGTTGCCAATATTCTTCAAAATAATATAATTTCGTGTGTGAAATGCATTAAGGTTTGGAGTGGCATGAGGATGATGACACTATATTTATTTTTGGGGGGAACTATACTTTTAAGATACGACATTTGACTCATATCTGTCAGGTACTCTGTAACTTTTATATATAATATAGTTTATAGATCATTTTTAATGCTAAAACTGATCAAGCTCTTTTTCTCAGGTTGTCTCATGTTTCTCCTGAGGGTCGTGCTATTTTAAAATGTTTGTTTCTGAATGAAATATGGTGATGTACACCGTGAGATCCACCCACTCCTGTTTCTAAAAAAATACAACGCTAGCCCACACATATTCACGCTGTCTCTCTCTTTCTGTCTCTTTTTTTTTTTTAAACTGAGACTGTTTCTTGTCTCTCCTGGTTTTTTTTTTTTCATGATTTATTTTTCCCTCTTTTATCCCTGCATGGCTCGCTTTCTGTTGTGATCAGTGGCAGAACAAAACCTTCAGCCAAATGATGATTTACAACACCGTTGTGATGTCATGTCGTGAAAAAGCACTCTTATTAACATGATGAAACATTGCGTGACCAGTCTCGGAGAAAACTTGTGAATGCACATCCGGTTGACAATCCCTAATTATCTGTCTTGTTATTGGCCCGAAAACAAAGACCTAGGTCTTCCTACTCTCTCCTGAGCTCATCTCCCCTTCATTAGACTTACGCAATCTTCCTGGTGATGAAGACGTGTGTGTGTGTGTGTGGGGGGTTGTGATTTCTCCCAGGAAGAAACCTGGTAAAACATCATTCACTTTGGGGAAGGCATTTTGAACATTAGAAAATGCAAATCTGATACAAGCTCCTGAACAACTGTGCTGGTCAAACCAAATATGAGGCCAAATATGAACCCCTGAAAATGAATTATGTTCTGGTTAACCTATCCATCTCCTACTTCTATATGTATGTAGTAAAAACAGTAATATTGTGAAATATTACTTCTATTGAAAAAATGGTAACACTTTATTTTAAGGTGTCCTTGTTACATGTACTTACTATTATAATAACAATTAATTAAGCATTATTGCGTGCAAGTAACCCTTAACCAAACCCTGATCATAACCCTTTCCATAAGTACATGTAGTTAATTAATATTACTCAGTACTTAAATGTAAATTACACTGTAACAGGGACACCTTAAAATAAAGTGTAACCGAAAAAATGAATAATTGTAACATGATTCTAAAGAAATAATTTTAATATTCTGATTTGGTGTGGATTTTTTTTCCATGCTGTTTGCGATCAAAATAGACCGGGACCTATTTTTGGGCACCAGTTGAACTGCTTAAACAGGTAGTTTGTTATATTCATAGGTTGTGATGGTCCCAGTCCATTCCTGTCTGTCACAGAAACAGCTCACACAAGATTCTTGACTAAATAACACAGAGCTTAGTGCTGAATTATGGCAGGTTACTTGACATGTTTATATTGGTTTATTATATGCATTATTAATGTGTTGCAATGAGATGGGATTTAAAAAAAAAAAAGTCTCTCTCACTTTCTTCCATATAAACACATGCTGCTCTTCTGTTTTTGCTTCTCCGTCTCTCTCTCTCTCTCTCTCTCTCTCTCTCTCTCTCCATTCGTTTCTGAATATTTAATCAGTCTTAATGTCTTCTGAAGATGTTTAGTGAGCTGGATCTAAAACTCTCTGACATATCAAAGTGTTTCAGTGGAGTTAAAATGCACCAGCATGGTGCCATGAGACATTTTGATACAGACATTTGAAGATTGAATGGATTATACTGATTAAGAGCACTGTTTTATCCTTGTCTTGATTTTACTGGTTTAACTATAATTGTGGAAGTGACAGAACTTCAGAAAGATACAAAATCCCAATATTAAATGAATAGTTGTGGTTCTGGATGTTTAGTTAGCAGTCGACACGTCTTTCCAGCTGTGCTAAAATATTGTTCACAACATCTGATGCAAAAAAAAAACTATTCTGCTAATTTTGTGTAGATAGACTTTTGACAGACTTTTCACAGAAGAAAGAAAATACAGGATTGGACTACCTGGGGGTGAGTAAATGAGTAAAATCGCTTTTTAATAAAACTACATGAACACAAACAGAAGATAAACCATGGCTTGTCGCTGCAATGTTAAATATGAACTGTTTATTTTCTGTTTCCTGTGGCATCATTATAGGCAGCTACAGTATTATCATCACCTGTGCATTGTGGCTGTTTGAGGGGGAGCTATATCTACAGTTCTACTGCGTGGCATGCTTTATTTGAGTAGCGACAGTCCTCTTTTAAACTGAGAGCTATTCAGTAGGCTATGGCCTAGGCTTATTATATAAAGTGGCCCTTTATTTATTTTTTAGAATTTAGGCTATATTGATATAACGTTTTAAACTCTCAGAGCAAAATTAATAACAACAAAGACCATTAATACATTAAAATAAACACGGTGTTATAACGATTGAATTTGAGTTATGCGTTATTCAATGACCTTAGATCTGTCAAGGTGGGTCTGTTCAGAAGAACTCAAACTCTACTTACATGTTTGGCAAAGTATGAAACTGTCTTTAAATGTCCACTTGCACCAGTGTTGAATGTTTTCCGTCGTCAACTACAATAACCACAAATACAAATCGTTAGGGAGTTCATATCACTGCGTGTATTACTGCGAGTGAAGCTTGTATATTCCCTCCCGTTCCCAGCGGAGCTCACCGGGAGAAGCGACCGGGCGGCGGTCTCTAATTATAGCGACCACTCAGAGCAGCGCGCGGACCTACAGGAGCAGACTATAGCAGACAAACCAGTCAATTAACCCCCTCTGTAGATCAATAACCGCACGGTGCGAATTATGAGGGTTTTTGTGCAGGTCACCCACCAACGCTTTAGCCAAGAGGGAAGTCAAAACAGGGTTCATGATCTTAGTAAGTTTAAAACAAGTAGCATAGGCTATATAGCCTACTATAGGTCAGTATTGATAAATGTTAAAATGCGTGACTATGACTCACATTAATGTAGGTAAAATTTCGCAGGAAAATGCGTTCATTTTCGATTGTCCTTATCGCAGAAGTCACTTTCAATTTTGAACACTAGTGAAATCTGCGTGGGAACGTTTTCCCGATGGCACGGATTCCTATGCTTTAATTAATTCGCCCGCAAAATTTCTCAGAGCAATGGTGAATTGGGATTTTACCTCGATGAGTCGGTAAAGCATTATAGATCATATATAGATCACTTTATTATAAATTTACATATGACAAATAGACACACAGCTCAAAATAGCTATCGTACAGTGGTGGCCAAAATTATTAGTATTTTCACCAACTAAAAAATGGGTTTAAGTCAGTTATTTCTATCTTTTGCTGTAGTGTGTCAGTATGGAAATATCATCTTACATTTCCAAACATTGATTTCGCCAGTAATAATCCAGTGAGATTTTTGTTTGCACAAGGAGTCTGACAACAGCCAGAGCTTCACACAGAGATCTGATCTCATCATCATCCAGTCTGTCTGAACAGAAACAGAGCAAACTGAGACAGACTAAATCCAGAAGAACTGTGGCAACCTCTCCAAGATGCTTCAAGAAACCTACCTGTAAAGCTACAGTAGGCCTACTGTTAAAAATTTTAGGCACTTGTATAAAAATGCTGTCAAAAATAATGTCATAAATAGATTTTCTTTATCAATGAACTGCTATTAACTAAATCAACATTTGGTGTGACCATCCTTTGCATTTAAAGCAGCTTTTGCCGTATAGGTGCACTTGCGCTTAGTTTTTCAGGTAGCTTTGCAGGGAGGTCTTTTGAAGCATCTTGGAGATGTTGCCACAGTTCTTCTGGAACAACTGACTTAAAACCACTTTTTAGCTGATGAAAATACTAGCGTTCTAATAATTTTGGAAACCACTTGTATATATAACACATATAGCAAAAAGTGTTTTTAAAATGTCTTTTAGATAATTGTTTTCCTAACTAAGCAAGCAGCGCCAAGGCATATAACTTATGCGAAAAAATGGCATGTTGCTCTCTGCAAATTTCATTTTATTGTAAAAATCTTAATTTTACAATTACACGTATATGTTATATTTATTAATTAATCATACAAAGCCTATAGTGAGTAGAGGTTACTGATGCAGAAATAAAGGGAAATGTTGTGGGACAACATGATCATTATATGAGTCAAATTATTTGTAATTAGATCATGTTAAGTTTACCAAAACCTTCTCAAATTGACCACTGGGCATCACTTTTTTAGAAAAGTTTGTTTGACGTTACTTGAAGATGGTCTCAGTTTATTTAACGCACACAAAAACACTACTTGTTTACCCTAAATATTACTTTGTACAAATATAGATATATAATATGTGTTTTACCAGCAGTTTTGTTTCTGTTCTACTATTGTTTTCTACACAAAATGAAAAAAGTTTTTAAAGCTGTTTGGAATTATTAATTGAATTTCCCCTAGTGGCCCCATGCAGATCAGTCCTATTCTTCAGGCTTTGGTAGCATAGTTATATATCTAATGTGCCTGTTTGTCATTCATGAAATCCAAACACATTCAATGCTTTTTTTCTTTTTCTAATTTGAGAAAAAAAGAATAAAGAATGAAATAAAGAAAATGATTTTCAGAGGAAATTAAGTCAGCACAATTGTCATCCTTCCCCCTCACGTGTTAATTATATCAGACCTTTCTGGAAAATCACTTCTTAGATTATGCCACCATGTTGTCATGGAAAGTATCTGACTAATCTCTAACTGTTTGGAGCCTGACGTCTCATTTAACGTGTCCTGACACCTCCTGAAGCCAGGACTAACCACAGCCCACAAGACGGATGGGTGAATAAATGACTACATGGATTAGAGGATAAATGTGTTTCCCATTCTCTTTCATGTGGATGACCTCTTCATTAAGTTAATGGATGTACGGCTGATGTACCTGAGCAGCAGGTAAAACGTGCACAGATTTCAGAGCCTGAGGGGCTGGATCAATCTCCACACACATGGACTCACCAGCTCCTTCCCTGTTTGTCTTTGGTCTTATGTGACATCTCTTTATTACTGCTGGATGCAGTTGGCGCTACAGAGACAGCCCCGTGTGTTCTAGGTGGGGTTGGTAGTGCTGTTTCTAATAAATTAAAGATTTGTGCAAGTTCAGTGTCAGAGGAACTTCAGGAGAGGTGATATCAGGACTGGAAGTGAGATTTCTCACTGATTCCGGAGAGTTTAGCTGTGCTGCGTTTGCCATCCAGGTATCTTTGACCTGGCTGAAACTAACGACAGATAGAAGATAAGTGAGATTTATGTTTTAATAATTATTTTTAATTATTGATTACTGTTATTTTGTAAACAGATCCACAGTCACTGGAATCAGCAATGGCTCCTCTGAGGTCTGGAGCACAGGGGTGAGAAATTTAAATAGTCCTTTTTACAGCTCTTTATGGAAATTATATTTAGGTATATCTTATCATAGTTTAAAAATGTCAATTTTATGATTGATTTTCTAGGGTAAAACAAAAATGAAAAATACATAAACTTCCAAATTTTGGGTTTTGTAAGATTTTTTTATGTCATTTATTCAATCAAATTTACAACAAAATTGTGAAATCTTATTACAATGTAAAATAACTTTCCTACTTTAATATATTTTATAATGCAATTTACAGTATTTCCCGTGATACCAAAGCTGAATTTTTCAGTGTTACATTCATCTTATCATCTGTGTTGAAAACACTGAAACTTAATGTTTTTCTGTGCAAACTGATACTTTTTTAATCTTTGATGAATAGAATGTTCAAAATAACAATTTATTTTAAATAGATTTTTTTGTAAAGATTATAATTGTCTTTACTGTCTCTTTGATCAATATAATGCATCCTTGCTGAATGAACATGCTAGGAATTATACAAATTTTACAAAACTTTAATGTGACTTTGTAGAAGTAAGAGAAAAACAGCTCTGTTTTCATGGATCATTACAACTCAAATGATACACTTATGTTAATCATAAGTAATTGCTTGATTTTCTTTTGCAACCTACAGAGCATTTAACACTTAATCATTCTTCTGAGACACACAGCCTCATCATGAACTCTTTTTCTTTCTGTATGTGTGGTAGGCGGTCTCCTGTAACTCTGTGCTGTGTGACACTGGCTGTTTGGCTGTGCTGTGGTGCTCATACTGAGGCTTCTGTGCTCAACCTGAAGCGTTTCATCGGCTGTGCAGTCAGAGAATTTACCTTTCTGGCCCGTAAACCGGGATGCAGTGGGCTGCACATCACCACTGACGCCTGCTGGGGACGCTGTGAGACCTGGGAAGTAAGACTGATATTATTAGCCCGTGACAAACATATACTTGCATAAAAAGAGAGAAGAGCTTTTGCAGCACACCTGCAATGTGATCAATACTTAATCAAAATGACATAAAAAAATGTCAAGGTGATAATACTTTATTACAAGAAACTGCAATTATTTAACAGGGTTTTGTAATTCTCTAATATATCAAATTAAACCCCAGATACTGTATATTACATAGTAGCTTAAATCATTGACGAGGTGATTTTGCTTTTATACAAACTGAAGCAGCTAAAAAGGTTTGACTAATTCACAAAAATGCAAGGATATTATGTTAGTTTGCATTTATTTAGCTAAATAATTTGCATTTGTATTATTGATTGTGTTTGTAAGATTGGATTGTTTTTTAATTTTACACATGGAGCAGTTGAAAGCGCTTTGGGAACAGAACTCACTTTGACCCAAATAATCGTTTTCTGGGGAAAAAAAAACAAATTGAACAGCTTTTCCTTTAGTGCTCTTAAGAGAGAGGCGGAGAACCTCTTGGGCTGATTGCTAGAAATTAAAGGAAAAAAATAACAGAAAATTGAGAAAAATGGTTGAGATATTGCAGTCAGGCCTGGCTTTTTTCCTGTTGTTTTGTATTGTTTTATAATGGTTTCTTATGTATTTTTTGGTTCATGACGATTTTCTGCAAAATATGTTTTACATACATTATTATTTACTGCTCTTAATTCTTGATAATAGCATATCTGAAGGAAAGTGACTATTTACTTTGCCTAAAAAAGTAATCAACTACTTTTATTACTTTTATTATTTTATCATCCTCACTACATTAGCTCGTTCAGTTTTAAGAGCCAAATCAGGATAATATTCATTTTTGAAGAAAAAAGTGCCTTCAGGGACAAATTTCACTTCCAGTAAATGTTATTTGGGTTGGAACAGACATTTGAGATATTATTTAACATATTTAATGAAAGAGTCTACAGTATATTATTAAATATTTAACTTTAAAGATGCTTTAAAGTCTATCTAAAAAAAAAAAATAAATCAGTAGCCCAGATGAAAAGTCCTGACACACACTCTTCTCTTCACCTGTCAATCACTGCAGAAGCCAGTCCTGGACCCGCCCTTCATCGAGTCGCACCAGCGCGTGTGCACTTATAACGAAACTCGATTGGAGACGGTGCAGCTGCCAAACTGCTCAGAAGACGTGGACCCATCCTACACCTACCCCGTGGCCCTCAGGTGTGACTGTGGGGTTTGTCTCACTAGCACCACTGAATGCATCACTTCGGTCTGATATGCTGGAGAAACCAGCCTCCACTTAAAACACCAGAGCATGTGTACTGCAGGAATAAAATGAATCAAAAATCTATCTGTTTCATGTCTATTTACATGTAGGAGAGATTTTACCTTCAAATGGTGACTGTATGTTAATTTCTCATCTTCTTTGTACTTTCCTCCTCCTTTTTTTCCTGAAAAGAGCAAAACTGAATAAAACTGCAAACAACACACCTATGGTC
The DNA here is from genome assembly GCA_039654775.1 of Spinibarbus caldwelli. Lineage (NCBI taxonomy): Eukaryota > Metazoa > Chordata > Actinopteri > Cypriniformes > Cyprinidae > Spinibarbus > Spinibarbus caldwelli. Next base: position 9,094,997 of record CM077242.1, read on the forward strand.
TTGTCATAACCTGAAAAAAATCTTGTCGCTACAGGGCATAAACCATTAAATTATGTAACATTTTGTGTTCTATCCTTCTTTTAATTGAGACAGAAAAAACTTCTACAAATCCCCATGCAGTAGTATTTAAAAAAAAAATATTAAACTGATCAAAGTGACTAAGGACATTTATAATGTTACTAAAGATATCCATTACAAATTAATTTTTATTTTAAACTTTCTATTTATCGAAGACTTCCTAAAAATTTAGCACGATTTCCATTAAAATATTAGCAAAGCTAATTGATAATAATAAGAAATGTTTCTTGAGCAAAAACATAAGCTTAATGATTTCTGAAAGATCATGTGACACTAAAGACTGCAGTAATGGCTGCTAAAAAAATCAACTTTGCTATCACAGGAATAAACCATGTTTTAAAATATATTAAGTTTAAAAACGGTTATTTTAATTGTCATAACATTTCAAAAAATTACTCTTTACTGTATTTTTTATTTTTTTTCCAAATAAATAAATGCAGCTTTGGTGAGCTTAAGAGACTTCTTTCATTAAAAAAAAATCTTACCAACCCCAAACTTTGAACAGAATGGTATTTCCATATTAAATAATCATACAGTAAGAAGGTGATTTAAAAAAAATACTGTATAATGGCCACAGTGCATGATGGGTTGTTTTTTTTCTTATTTGTCAGGAGATTTGCTGTGTGTTTGTTTTGGAGACAGTAGAGACAAAAGTCCTGTGACTATGACACGTCCATATGTGTAATAAAGAAATAATTAGGGGGTCCAACCACCTGCTCAAAGCTGCTCTCATCTCAGTCCCTGACTCATAGTGTAATGCCATTTATAGTCATATATTTACCACCTGCTCTTGACTTTCCATCTCAGGCCAACCAGACACACTTGTTCTCCATTTAAACTTTAGTGTATTTACTTTACATTTGCTGATCACACACACATATGAGAATGACAATATATCATTTTCTCAGAGACCTGCAGCACTGAAGACTAATTTTTCTGAATGCTGCGTTACTGTGAGTTCACATGTCCCAGCAGTCCCTGCATGATAAATTATTTAAAACCTCACTAATGTGAAAATGATGAGAAAACATTCTCCTCTCCTATACTGGCATTGTATTGAGTAGCAGATGCACATGATTATTACCTTTTCCATTATAAACCTGAACACAGTGTGTAACGCCTCAGAGGTCAAATTCAGCAGATTCTGCACTGGAAATTACATTTAGGGTCAACAGTTTAATATAGTTTCATTAAGTTCCACATAATCATTGCGACAAAGATGTACTTAAGGGCAGCTGTTGTCCTGTACATAAAATAAAATAAAATAATATAAAATCATGTGACACAGAAGACTGGAGTAATGGCTGCTGAAAATTCATTTTAAGAATAAATTTCCTAATTATTCCTAATTTTCTTAAAATATATAACAGTAAAAGACAGTTACTTAAACTGTAATAACTATAACTGTAATAACAATATTACTGTTTTACTGTACTTTTGATCAAATGAATGCAGTTTTGGTGAGCATAAGAGAGCTCTTTAAAAAAAATGTTTTAAAAATGTATCAACCCCAAACTTTGGAATGTACGTGTGTAAATTATTTTAAAAACTTGTGGTAAATGTTGAGGTAAATGTGGTGGTTTCTTCACAAGAGTGGGACACAAATTCAGATCACTTCAATGAGATGCTAAAACCAAATTCTTAATTTTGAGTCATGCAATATAAAGGGATTTTAAATCGCAGTTACAAGATACTATTTTTTCCCCATTTTCACCTCCTAGGCAAAAACCGTGTGTGGGGGTACAAGAGGGGGCCTCCAAAAAAGGCAGATGCCTTAGGGCCATAATCTATCCTTGCTTTTGATCAACGTTGTTCCCAGAGATTTTGCTGCTACGGTAATGTTGGCATGTACGATAATCACCAGCATTCCCAGAAATGTCAAACCTCCCCCAATGCTGCCTTTGTCCCAGATTAATTGCCAAAATTACCCTTCTGTCAAATCACTTCCATTCAATTAACTGTCAACTAAACAAACTCTAAATCTGGCCCTACTCATGGACAAGACAGGCTCTTTCAATCAACTCCAGGCATTCGAGCTGACAGGTACAGATCCAACCAAATGAGCTTCTAAATATAAGCAAGAGAGAAGATTATGGGAAGCATTGTACAATCGTCTTACACAACACTGTCTCTCACCTTTATGTTCATTCATTTTCTGTCTGTTTAAATACTATTATTTATATCTGCACTATTTCAAGGTCACTAAATAAGTAAATCATAATGTAAATGTTTGTGATAACTAAATCTTATCACTGGACAATGATTCTTAACTCTATGCTTATCCATTTTTTGAAGAGCAGTAATTTTATGATTATGTTCCTATACTGTAATGCTTAATAGTATTTTAAGGCTTACACACTCTAAAAAATGCTGGGTTAAATACAACCCAGTGCTGGGTAAATACTGGACAGAACACATGCTGAGTTGTTTTCAACCAACAGTTGGGTTAAATGTTTAACCCCACCTTCTGGGCAGTAACCCAACCGCTGGGTAAAAACAACCCAATCGCTGGGTTCATCCATATTTTACCCAGCGCTGGGTTGTATTTAACCCAGCATTTTTTAGAGTGCACAGATATCAGTTTCAATACACATTTGTGATGTGACAAGGGAAGGAGAGTTAGGCCATGTGATCTTGTAATATTAGCTAGCATGCATCCATATTGCTACAGAGAATTGTCTGATATCTAGACAACTTTAGGTTACTCACGTAACCCCGGTTCTCTGATAACATGAGTGAGGTCTCACTATGGGAATCGCCTCGGGCGTGACCAATCCTGGAATTACACCACATCTGTCAGTTGACAGACCAATCACGACAGTGATGCGGGAGTCCCGCCTCCCCAATATAATACTGCATGACGGTCCGTTCCTCATTCTCAGCAAATCTCTTCCCCGTGCTACTGCAAGGAGGGAAGTGTGGTGAGATACCTCACTCATGTTATCATAAAAAAAGGGGTTACATGAGTAACCTGAAGTTCTCTTCAAACATTCATTCGGTATCTCACTATATACAGATGCATCTCAATGAATTAGAATGTCGTGGAAAAGTTCATTTATTTCACTAATTGTGAAACTTGTGTATTAAATAAATTCAATGCACACAAACTGAAGTAGTTTAAGTCTTTGGTTCTTTTAATTGTGATGATTTTGGCTCACATTTAACAAAACCCACCAATTCACTATCTCAACAAATTAGAATATGGTGACATGCCAATCAGCTAATCAACTCAAAACACCTGCAAAGGTTTCCTGAACCTTCAAAACGGTTACACAATAGCCTATACAATCATGGGGAAGACTGCTGATCTGACAGTTGTCCAGAAGACAATCATTGACACCCTCCACAAAGAGGGTAAGTCACAGAAGGTCATTACTGAATGGTTGCTGTTCACAGAGTGCTGTATCAAAGCATATTAAGTGAAAAGTTGACTGGAAGGAAGAAATGGGGTAGGAAAAGGTGCATGAACAACAGGGATGACCACAAGCTTGAGAATACTGTCAAACAAAGCTGATTCAAACACTTGGGAGAGCTTCACAAGGAGTGGACTGAAGCTGGAGTCAGTGATCAAGAGTCACCATGCTCAGACGTCTTCAGGAAAAGGGCTACCAAGCCACTTCTGAAACAGAAACAATGTCAGAAGCATCTTACCTGGGCTAAGGAGAAAAAAACTGGACTGTTGCTCAGTGGTCCAAAGTCCTCTTTTCAGATAAAAGTAAATTTTGCATTTCATTTGGAAATCAAGGTCCCAGAGTCTGGAGGAAGACTGGAGAGGCACAGAATTCAAGCTGCTTGAAGCCCAGTGTGAAGTTTCCACAGTCAGTGATGAATTGGGCTGCCATTTCATCTGCAGGTGTTGGTCCATTGTGTTTTCTGAAGTCCACAGTCAACGCAGCCATCTACCAGGACATTTTAGATCACTTCATGCTTCCTTCTGCTGACAAGCTTTATGGAGATGCTGATTTCATTTTCCAGCAGGACTTGGCACCTGCCCACACTGCCAAAAACACCAAAAGTTGGTTAAATGACCATGGTGTTGGTGTGCTTGACTGACCAGCAAACTCACCAGACCTGAACCTCATAGAGAATCTATGGGGTATTGTCAAGAGGAAGATGAGAGACATCAGACCCAACAATGCAGATGAGCTGAAGGCCACTGTCAAAGAAACCTGGGCTTCCATACCACCTCAGCAGTGCCACAGACTGATCACCTCTATGCCACGCCGAATTGAGGCAGTAATTAAAGCTAAAGGAGCCCCTATCAAGTATTGAGTACATATACAGTAAATGAACATACTTTCCAGAAGGCCAACAATTCACTAAAACTGTTTTTTTTATTGGTCTTATGAAGTATTCTAATTTGTTGAGATAGTGAATTGGTGGGTTTTTGTTAAATGTGAGCCAAAATCATCACAATTAAAAGAACCAAAGACTTAAACTACTTCAGTCTGTGTGCATTGAATTTATTTAATACACGAGTTTCACAATTTGAGTTGAATTACTGAAATAAATGAACTTTTCCACATTCTAATTCATTGAGATGCACCTGTATATAAAGACAACTCCCATATTGCAGATATGCTGTCCGAAGCAGGCATGTCAACCAACTCAGTGATGTGTGATAACCTAAGAATGCAAGCCCCCCACTATTCACAGAATATAATGGAGACATATGAAAAACAACATCTGTAGGGGTTTTTAATTTTTTTATTTATTTTTTTTTTTTACACACTTAGGACGGAATGAGCCAACGACGGCTCTGTAACATCCAGCCTGTAAAATCTGACAAAAGTGTGTGGCGAAGCCCAGCTCGCTGCTGCTCAAATGTCTTGAATTGAAACGCCCTTAAACAACGCCCACGAGGTGGCCAACCCTCGGGTACTAGGAGCCCTAAGCCCCTCTGTAGGGCTAAGACCCATGCTGTTATAACCCACTATAATAGCTTCAACTACCCAGTGGGACGGGCGCTGACGAGAAATAGGTTTACCCCTGTGAGAATAAGCCCATGAGACAAATAACTGATTACTCTTCCGCAGGCTTTCGTTCAGTTTACACAGCAGCGCAACGCACGGACAGACCGCAAACAGTGAAGCCGCTCTTCTTCTGGTGACGAGAAGGACGGCGGATGGAAAGCCATTAAATCCACTTGATTACAGGCTAGAGCTGACCCGCTCACCTTAGGCACGAACGCTGGATTAGTTTTGAGAGACATTCTCGAGTAATCCATAGCGGACTGCATACAGGAGTTATGAACAGACAAAGCATGAAGTTCACTAACCCGTTTTGCAGTTGAAAGAGCAGCAATAATGCGGTCTTTAGCGAAAGGAGCTTCAGATCGCTGCTGTCTATAGGTTCAAAAGGTGCATGAGATAAAGTGATAAAAAGAGCACAGTCAGGTCCCACGGCGGAATCAGTGGTTTTGACACCCTGTTCAAACACCGTGCACCTCTCTTGAACCTGCATACAAGCGGGTGTCGACCCATAGTGTTATTCCTCACATGACACGCAGAAATCGCTGCGAGATACACCTTAACGGTAGAAAAAGCTCTAGCTTTATCCAGAAGTTCTTGCAGAAAACATAACACATCTGCGACCGAACAGAGAAAGGGGACAGTGTGTTTATGCGCACCATTGCTCGAAAACGTCCCTTTTCCTATCGTAGAGGCAACCCTCGCGTTCTGAATTGTTTCGATCACCCTCGGATGCAACCCAGTAGCATTTAAGTTTAACCTCTCACGGGCCAGGCCCAAAGAGCAACTTTGTCCGGGGTGGGGTGAAATATCTCCCCGTGCGCTTGCGAGAGGAGGTCTCTGCGTCGCGGGAGAGGCCAGGGCTGGTCGACCAAGAGCTGCATTATCTCCGCCAGCCACAGTTTCCCTGGCCAGTTCGGGGCAATCAGTATGACTGAGTCAGTATAATCAGTATACCCTTCTTAGAGTTGGTATGATCAGACTTAGCGGAGGGAACGCGTAAGCAGTACGTCTGGCCATGGGTGCACTATAGGGCATCCACACCCATAGGCGCACCGTCTCTCGCTAGTGAGAAGAATAGAGGGCAGCGCTTGCGCCACGGGAGGCCGGTTCTGGGACATACTGCTGTTGATGATGTGCTTAAATATAGAGCCAGCCTGATACCTAAATCTGAAGTTTAACACGTATTAAAAGACAAATTTGAATCGTGCTGTGAAAACCCGTGCTGTTGCATTTGGAAATCTTCACTTCTGCTCTTTGATTGCTGCCTGTCATTTCTCATTTGATTCCCTGCTGGGAATAGGCCAGTATGTCTGTCAGTTTCAGATGCTGGAGTCGTGCTGTGATTCTCTTGAGCCGTGTTATGTGAACTGTTCTGACCACGCGTTTGATTGTTAGTGAACTATGAGGCAAACTTCTCACCTGACCACTCTGATGAAGGAAAAAATCGTTTGTCTGTTTCATTAGCACTCATGGTTACACAATTTGTCCATATTTCGAACTGTTATTCTTTTGAAAATCAAATCTGAATTAGGTGAATTTAACAAGTTGTGTAATTCACATCAGTGAGCACTTATTCTTTAAAGCTTCTGAAACCAAAATTAAAATTTTTCAAATCAACACTGACCCTGTTCACTTTAATATATGTCTCTGCTCTTATTGTGCATGAATCAGTAATTAATTAATCAATTACTTTAATTTTTTTTATGGTTTAATCACAGTGTACTAAGATGGAACTTGCTCCTCATCTTAAATGTCTCCTTTTCAGCAAACATTGCCTGGGCCGAATGGATTATTAGTTTATCCAATGGTGAATGCTGCTATTGTAAATAATGCATTTTTTATTGTGCAGTATTTACATTTGTAATTAATTAATTTTTCATCAAAATGTACCCAGATGGAGCTTGCTCCACCTGTTAATTGTCTCCTTTTCAGCTGACAGACTTGGGCCGCATGGGTTATGAGTTGTACCAACAGCGAATACTGTTGTAAATAATGCAGCTTTTCTACACTTCTGCAGTAGTTAAATTTTTAATTAATTCTTTTTTTTTTTTATTATTTTTCATTAAAATATACCAAAATGGAACTTGCTCCACCTCTTAAATGTCTCCTTTTCAGCTTACATTGCCTGGGCCACATGGGTTATTGCTAATGTTAAGTAACAGCAAATGCTACTGCATTTTTTTATTTATTTTTTTGATATATTGCAATATTTAAAGATGAAGCATGTAATTTCTGTGCCGCTGGTGGCAACAAACGGATCTGCAAAATTAATGCCAATAAGTTTCAAACACTCCCTCATCGTCCATTATTCAGAAACAATAGTTTTGTAATAAACTCACACTATTAGTTCTGCTCAAATAGTAGTTTGGTTCCGCAACATAGTAATTTAATACATCATTATAATAAAAGTTAAGGATATAAAAGTTAATAACAATATATTTGAAAAAGAAATGATGCAGTCTTAATCTTTAGCCTCTACATTGTGGTTCAAAAGTTGGAAGTCCTTCACAATTGACTGCAAACTCACATTCAGGTTTTGTTCCATTCTCTTATAGGATGCCTACTTTTCATTTTCTAATCAAATTCTGATGGATAAAATCAAGTCCCACCCTACATTTTTTCCATTGAATATTCAATTTTGCTTTGAAGTATGTCACAATACAGAAATAAAATGGGTATGTTGACTCTAATATATCTAACTCACTTAATGGAAAGGCCATTACTGTAATTCAGCCCTCTAAGGGAAGTCTGGCAATGCTACAGAGACCACTAATGGTGTAACGACAGAAAAATCTATCATGTCTGTGAAGTTATCATTCATTCTCTGACCCCATCACAGTTGCTTAGGGAAACCTCTCTGCTTTCAGATTCAGAGGTTATTGACTGTTATCGACAGGATATTTTTAGTGAGGTTCAAACGGATTCTAATTAGGAAGAACTTTTGATATCTGACTGTATATGGGCATCACATAGAGAGAAAGAGGGAGACAAAAAAGAAAGACTGAGATATGCTCACGGGCTAATTAACAGTTACAATCGATGCTGAGAAATGGAGATGTGCCAGGGTCTTTGTGTGTGTGTGAGAGAGATAGAGAGTGAGAGAAAGAGTGTGAGTGAGATTGAGAGATAAAGCAAACGTGTGTCAGTGAATACAGTAGAGAGTGGTTGTGTAATTAAATGTGTGTATATCTGCAATCGCACAGCGTGTCTCCGTCTCTGGAGGTAGAGCGAGGTCACAACCCCCCCGTGATCGGTGTCTGTGACATTTACAGTGAAACTTGAATTATTAAACATCTGGGAATAAATCGATCACTTGAGGTTCATGCTGTCAAGCCTAAACTGTGTTGCTCATTAAAGAACCAACAGAGCTGTAATAATCAGATAATATCTTGAGGAATGAGTTTTGGCCTCCTTTAAAATTCCCAACTGGGATGATTGTATCTCCTTGTGCTTCACCACTCCAGCTACTCTATATATATATATATATATATATATATACAGTGGTGTGAAAAATTGTTTGCCCCCTTCCTGATTTTTTATTTTTTTGCATGTTTCTCACACTTTAATGATTAATGTAATGTTTCAGATCATCAAACACAAGTAAACACAACATGCAGTTTTTAAATGAAGGGTTTTCTTTTATGAAGGGAAAACAAAATCCAAACCCACATGGCTCTGTGTGAAAAAATGTTTTTGACTCCACCATAACATTTACATTTACATTTACATTGTCATTTTGCAGATGCTTTTATCCCAAGCGACTTACAATCAGGGAATACAAAAGCGATTCATCTTAAAGAGGCAATCAGACATACGAAGTGCTTGTAACACCAAGTCTCAGGCATTGTTCAAATAAGTACAAGCTACAAGCTAGCAAGGGAAGGAATAAATAAAGAGAGAGTTTTTTTTTTTTTTTTTTTTAAAGTTTAGGATGAAGTCAAGTAGTGTCGAAAGAGATGAGTTTTCAGTTGTTGCTTGAAGATTGACAGGGATCCAGCACTCCGGATAGGGGTGGGAAGATTATTCCACCAGCCAGGAATGGTGAACGAGAGAAAGAGACTGGGCAAAAATGGCCTGCATGGTAGAGTTCCAAGACGTAAACCGCTACTGAGCAAAAAGAACATAAAGCCTCATCTCAGTTTTGCCAGAAAACATCTTGATGATCCCCAAGACTTTTAGGAAAATACTCTGTGGACTGACGAGACAAAAGTTGAACTTTTTGGAAGGTGTGTGTCCCATTACATCTGGCGTAAAAGTAACACAGCATTTCAGAAAAAGAACATCATACCAGCAGTAAAATATGGTGGTGGTAGTGTGATGGTCTGGGGCTGTTTTGCTGCTTCAGGACCTGGAAGACTTGCTGTGATAAATGGAACCATGAATTCTGCTGTCTACCAAAACATCCTGAAGGACAATGTCCGGCCATCTGTTCGTGACCTCAAGCTGAAGCGAACTTAGGTTCTGCAGCAGGCCAGTGATCCAAAACACACCAGCAAGTCCACCTCTGAATGAAAAACAAAATGAAGTCTTTGGAGTGGCCTAGTCAAAGTCCTGACCTGAATCCTATTGAGATGCTGTGGCATGACCTTAAAAAGGCGGTTCATGCTTGAAAACCCTCCAATGTGGCTGAATTACAACAATTCTGCAAAGATGAGTTGGCCAAAATTCCTCCACAGCGCTGTAACAGACTCTTTGCAAGTTATCGCAAATGCTTGATTGCAGTTGTTGCTGCTAAGTGTGGCCCAACCAGTTATTAGGTTTAGGGGGCAAGCACTTTTTCACACAGGGCCATGTGGGTTTGGATTTTGTTTTCCCTTCATAATAAAAAACTTCATTTAAAAACTGCATGTTGTGTTTACTTGTGTTATCTTTGAATAATATTTAAATTTGTTTGATGATCTGAAACATTAAAGTGTGACAAACATGCAAAAAAATAAAAAATCAGGAAGGGGGCAAACAATTTTTCACACCACTGTATATATATATGTATATATATATATATACATACATAACATAACTTTTTTTCCATTAATATGATCAATCTGTCTGGACAACATGATTTCCTGTATTCCAGTACTGAATTAATATAATATATCATTAATATGCTTAATTGGCATAAAAACAATTAAAAACGGTCCTAAAATAGACTTGATTTTCTTTATACAAACAGAATTTATATTTAGCATAAAGAAAATAAACTCTGCTTTTGAACCATTAAAGTGTTTGCAGTATGACATTCTTTTCATTAAAATTTAGGGTCTCAGCTGGTTAAAATATGTAGATTTTATTGACATTTAATATATCATAATTGTAAATCATGTAAATCATACAGACTTTTTAAAAACTAGATTTATATATTTAATAATATATTATACGTTTAAAACCATTAAAAATAAATAGTTGTGTACAACATATTAATTCTTATTTCTTTCTTTTTTTATAAAGGCAAAACGTGAACCTGGACAATGTTTTTGTGAGATTTCCCCTAATAACACGCTGTTATGTTGCTTATGTAACCATATAAGTGCACTATTCACCAGAATGTCAGAAAAGGAGGTTTTGCATGTGGGCAGGAAACCCTGTGGTTTGGTAATTGACCTGGACATCTTTACAAGTTAAAAAACGGCAGTTAGCCTGGTGACTGCTGTTGCATCCCCACAGTGCCAAAGTGTGGATTATGCAATGCCAAACTACACCATCCCCATTTCTGATCAGTCTTGTATCTGAGATATTATTATAATGTTACTATTAGATCTCAAACTGATTGCTTTTAACAGATTGCTTTTTTTTTTTTTTTTTTGAAACTAAAGGAATATGTTGATGTAGACTCACTCCGTATGAATCCTTCTTTATCACTCCATTTATCATGTCTTTTGTGGCAGGTGGTTGAGGGCAGAACAGGTGTTTCTGTGAGGGACCCATCAGTGCGAGAGCCTTCAGTGATTAAGGCTTAATAGAAATTAAATGGCAGGCACAAGCTGACAGCACTGAAGCAGATATGTGGGGTCTTAAAGAAGCAACTCTTTACAGAGTTTGGTGGATTTTTGTGCATGCTGTCATCTGTTGCGTAACCCTGTGTACAAATGGATCTTGATAGGGCTGTTTTTTAGGAAAGGACAACTAGGAACCCCTATTAAATATGAGACTTGCTTTGACCAGATATAATCTTGTCCTTTGCATACAGTTCAATGTTTCAGGTAAAATCGGGTAAAATTTTTTGATGGTTTAATCTTATAATTGCTATACTCTCCAAAAATAAACTGTCACTGGGATGATACATTTCAAAAGGTACCCCTTCCTAACATATTAACCCCTAAAGGGTGTATTTTAGTAGCTTAAAGGTACAGTAGCCTACATATTTGTACCTAAATGGTAGCCTACATATTAGTACAAATTACTTTCGCATTTAAGAGGATTCTCTGTTTAAAACCAACATTTAAAACAACTGCTAAAGAATTGTGGAATTGGACTTTTGACTCAAAATGTCATACTTACTGAAACAGTTTTTGTGCCAACTACCCTATAGCTACTATTACAGAAATGAGACTTTTTGACGTTTTAATCTTTATGATACCTTTTGCGATAATGTCAGGTATTATAATGTAAGGCTTAAGAGCTAACCTTTGTTTTTCTGTGCAGAGGGGTTGTTGTGCGCTCTTGCGCATTTAACGCGCTCGGTGTTGGAGATCCCCAGCGCCTGCCTGTGCGCGTCGGCGCAGTTGCGCATGCGCTGGGAACTCCCCGTGCCCACCGACTTGTAGCTTTGAGCCCAGAGCGCGCGGGTGGCACGCAGAAGCTCCCGGCAGCCAGAGCGCGACGTTACCATGAGCCTCCCCGTTCCTCCGGCAGAGACTCCACGCGCAGAGAGAGCCCACCTGACGAGAGCAGCGCGACACACACAGCCGCACGATGCCCGGCGGAAAGAGAGGGCTGGTGGCACCGCAAAACACTTTCCTGGAGAATATCGTCAGGCGCTCGAGTGGTGAGGAGCACGCTTAAGCTTTCTGAAATGCATTAGGTCACTTGACATTACAGTGACCATGATGCTCTGCATTTACATACTGAGTAGTCAGTATTTCAAACTTAAAACGTGATTAATGGGTTATTCGAATGGTAATAATTTTATTATATTTAAGATGTGAAACACTGGACGCTCTAATGGAAAATTTCAAAGCTGTAACTTTTATTTTGTCATTAATTTTCTTTATATTTTAGAGACTGCAGTTCTCTGAGCTGGACATACTGTGATTTTTTTTTTTTTAATGCATTGAGTTATTATTGAGGCATTTTGAGAGAGATTAACTTAAAATACTGTTTAAATAAAAAACTTCAGTATTTATATTTGAACATAAAGCAGTTTTCATTGCGAATTCACAAAACGTAATATTAATTTCTCACTGCGCTGCAGAATTAATATTTTAGAGACGTTTTATTTCCCAGTGTTTATTCTTTAGTTATCTAGCTAAATTATTTAAATCTATGTGTTTTTTGAATAAATTGATTTGTTTTTTAATAATAATAGCCTAAAAAACAGCAGAGATTTAACATCTGGAGAAATGTACTAATTCTAATAATCAAACGGTAAGCAGCGTGATTGTTAATTATGACCTATCCAATTTAAATAATTAGACATTTCTCGTTCAGCTGATTAAAAAGGCACTCGATATAATTTCACTCCACATCTCTGCGCCAGCAGCGCATCAGGACTGGCATGAAGTCTGTTTGATGGTTTTGAGAGGTCCGAGGCAAATTGCGAACTGTTGCGTTTGCCACCACTAGAGGGAGCATCATCTCTAATTGTGTCTGGTTTCTTTATACTGCATCACAGACAACCCTTATCTGAGGATTACAATATATAACACATGATAGTTAAAGTGCGAAAAAACTATTTGAATGTGAATCTAATAAGAGGTTTTAAAACATCTCATTCACATTCTGCAATAAGAATGACAGCGTTTTGTAGTTTAATTTTATGAGCTTTTGAACGTCTACCCTTTATAGAGAGTACACCAGATGTTAAAGTAGATCAGTGACAGTAATTTACTGTGAAGCAAAGACTGGGAATGCATTAGTGTGTGGCAGTCAGATCACTAATTCCCACTCCCTCTTTTATTCTTTGTCATCTTTGAACCTTCAGAGACAAGTTTCTTGCTGGGGAACGCTCAGATTGTGGACTGGCCTGTAGTTTATAGTAATGACGGCTTCTGCAAGCTGTCTGGATACCACAGAGCAGAGGTCATGCAGAAAAGCAGCACGTGCAGGTGAGTGGATATACATGTGAGTGACAATAGAAATCTGTAGGACTATGTTACACAGTTCATGCTGTATTGAGATCTCGGGTTTTGCAGTACCTTAAGGGGCCTGTTGAATAAAACAATAAAACAGCTTTAGACTGAAGCTTTAAATTATTTGTTGTGGATCCATGCGGACTCATTTCTACAAAACCAAGAGGTGATGATGTCATAATCTTGAGGTGTTACATCACTTTGGCTCAGCCTAAAGTAGTGTAACATGTAAAACGAATCTTAAAATCACTGATTATTCTTTCTTTTTTTTAGAAACGATGTAAACGCGTTTGGTATGGGGAATTTGGAATTTATGTTTTAATAGATGAAAGTATATTTTTGGCCAAGCCTTGATCTGGCATCGCAGTGGCATATTGTGATATATATAAAAAATCTCATTTCAATAAGTGGCTCTCATAAAGTGCTGAGCCACAGATATACTGTCTTCCAGGTCTTAGAGACTTCATATCACACTTTACAGCATCTCTTCTTGCCATGCTTACAACGGACAATTCTGTGTCATTAATAAGCTTTTATCTATGACTGCAACAGAAACAAACATGCCATAATTGGTCACACTTTGCTTCAGGTGTGAGTTGCCTATATGAATTTCAGATTTTTCTGTAATCTTTTAATCTTTGTAATAACATATGACCATAATTCATGTCTGTTGGCAAAGTGTGGAAATCTGAAACCTGAACACCTTCTGATCATTTTACTTGCTCGCGTGAATTCCTGAATTCATTTGAATCTTTATAAATCTGAATCAAAGGATTGATGGGGGGATCATTCCTTAAAAACCATACCGAACCTTTCTTCTTAAACTGAACGATTTGGTTTGAAAATAGGAGATTACTATCTGTCTCTCTGAATAATCTCTCTCTGTAGTTTTATGTATGGGGAGCTGACAGACAAGAAGACCATAGAAAAGGTGAGACAGGCCTTTGACAACTATGAGTCCAACTGCTTTGAAGTGCTGCTGTACAGAAAGAACAGTAAGTGAGACTTGATGTATTAAACATTGCCATGTTAACTATCGGTCAAAAAGTGGAGTTTTTTTAATGTTTTGATTAAAAAAAAAAAAAATTAGAACATATTTGAAAGAAGTCTCTTATGACCACGTACGGCATTTATTTGATTAAAAATAACAGTAATATTGTGAAATATTGTTTCAATTTAAAAATAACAATTTTCTGTTTTAATATATGTAATTTATTTCTATGATGGCAAAGCTGAATTATCAGCAGCTATTACTTCAGTGTCACGTGACCCATCAGAAATCATTTTAATATGCTGTTTTGGTGCTCAGTTATTAATAATGGTTATTATTTTCAATGCTGAAAAAATTTGCTGCTTAATATTTTTGTGGAAACTGTAATACATTTTTTCAGTATTCTCTGATGAATAGAAGGTTCAAAAGAACAGCACTGAAAACTTTTGTGACATTATGAATGTCTTTACTTCTCTTTAAAAAAAAAAAAAAAAAAGGTTTTCTGACCCCAAACTTTTGAGTGGAAGTCATGGTTTCTTGCAAAAAACAAGATTGTTGTCAACATTGATAATAATAAGAAATGTTTTTTAGCACAAAATCAGCATATTAAAATGATTTCTGAAGAATCACGTGACACTGAAGACTGGAGTAATGGCTGTATAATATTCTTTGCCATGATTTAAATCCAAGAAATCCAAGCCATAATTAGCAACTGGATTATCATAGATCCTTGGATGTGAGCTCTTTTGACTTGGGCATAAAAATGTGCTCGCATAAGTTTATTGTCATCCAATAAAATACAATATATACTATGGTATAATAATGCTGACTTTGACATCTCACCTTGTACAGGAGCTCCAGTGTGGTTCTACATGCAGATTGCACCGATCCGAAATGAAAATGACAAAGTGGTTTTGTTCCTGTGTACATTTAAGGACATCACTGTCTTTAAACAGCCTATTGAAGATGAAAGCACCAGGGGTGAGTTTTACATCTGCGCTATACGTATACTGTACATAGTACACTTGTAATTTCAGTGATTTATTTAAAATAGATTCTCTAAAAGTCACAGTTTATGTTGAACATGTAACGGATGTGCCAGCAGTGTTTGTTGGGCTTGAGTTTGTTCTGACAGATAAACACTTCCTCTAATGTGCTTATGTCAAATAAATAAATATTTGTTTATGATTGGCAAGCATTGCCAGCTTTTCCTTTTGGCACTCACACTTAAGTGTTATTTTCAAGCACTTCTGTGTGTGTGTTTGCGGGTGGGAGCTTGTTTATTGAGCTGAAAAAAGTTATATAGAGTCTCATTCCAAAAATCCCAATAGTGCTGGCGTAGACGTTCTGCTTTGGTGTGTGTGGGTGAATTTCACAAAACCTGTTTTAAACAAGGTCCAAGTCACATTTCACCCCAAAATCAAAAGAAAGAAATAAGAAATTATATTTTTCAAGTAGAAGCCTATTTTTAGGACCATTATGTTTTTTTAGTCAGTTATGACACTATTTTAATGTCAGTTAAGTGCATTCTTTTCTTTAAAATAAGACAGTTACTGTGTTACAGTAATCAGAATTACTATTGAGAATAAAGGGTAATTATGAGACAGTAATGAGAATTTTGAGGGAAAATGTTGTAGTGGATTGTCACATTTTTTTTTATTATACTTATTTTATTATACTTATTTTTTATATTATATTTATTATATATTATAAGTGATTTTGGGTTGAAATGTGATGTGAACATGTTTGCAGGAGATTGACCAGTGTGTGTGTGTGTGTGTGTGCGTGCTTGCGTGCGTGCGTGCGTGTGTGTGTGTGTGTGTGTGTGTGTGTGTGTGTGTGTGTGTGTGTGTGTGTGTGTGTGTGTGTGAGATGAGCGTTATACACAGAGAAAGAATTGAAACGACTCCAGACAATGTTTCAGTAGTTATATTACATTGCAAGATCATTGCAAGAGTGACAGCAAACATTTGTCCCACTTTTACTCATCATAAAACATTTTGCTGAGTCATATCTGAGCCACAGAGTACTTATGTTTAGGATTAATGTTTTTGTTGTGTGCATATACCATTCAAAAAGGTCAGTGTTTTTTGTTTTGTTTTTGTTTAGAATTTAATACTTTTTTTTCAGCAAGGATGCATTAAATTGATAAAAAAAAAAAAAATGACAGTAAAGACTTTTGCAATGTTACAAAAATTTTCTATTTCAAATAAATGCTGTTGTTTTGAACTTTCCATACATCAAAAATACTGAAAATGTTGCTGTTTGCATAAAAATAATAACAGCATTGATAATAATAAACAAATTAGCATTTTAGGATGATTTCTGAAGGAACGTGACACTGAAGAGTGGAGTAATGGCTGTAACATTTTAAAATACATTAAAATTGAAAAATTATATTTTAAATTGTAATAATATTTCACAATATTACTGTATTTTTGATCAAATAAATGCAGACTTCAAAAATATAAAAAATAAATTACTGACCCCAAATTGTATTTTTATTTATAACGTCCACAATATTTTCATTAATTAACCAAATTAACAAACTTTAACAAATGACAAGGAGCTTGTGAAACTTTTTATAAAAAATCTCACATTCATGCTTCATTTGTACAGAACTTTCATTAAAGCAAAACACTGAATTGAATTCAGTTGTGCAGAGTTTTTTATAAAAGCACCACAGAATTTAATTATTGAACTGAAAGGCACATAATATGATCCCATTGCATCTGTCTTTCCATTCAATGTTGCATTTTTTATAAAACGCATCATATGTTTCTTGCAGGTTGGACCAAGTTTGCACGTTTGACTCGAGCGTTGACGAACAGCAAAAGCACCACTCAGCAACTCACGCCCATGAGCAGAACCGACATCACTTCACACAAACAATCCAGACTCGCAGAGGTGAGAACACACACACACACACACACACACACAGACAGGCAGCATTTGCTTACATCCTTGACTGCGCAGTACAAGGTTATTCAAAACTTCATCTCACGGAGGACAAACTTGTAATAGAATCACACACAGGACGCTGCTGTAACGCAATCTCACACGTGTCTGTTGGACAGCAGAAGTCTACAGTGGGCTGCCAGAAGCTGCTATTAATAATTAACACTGATGAAGAGTGTACTATGTGTAGTGTGTGTCCCATAACCCCTGTTCACTTTTCTGCTCTTCTCATCTGTTGTTTATTGTTCCGTCACTGTTGTGTGATGGTGTTAAAGAGAAGTGAAATGTGTTGTTTTTTTGTGTGTCTGTAAGGAACAATCCTTACATAGTCTATTGTGCCTAAATCTTTGAAAGAGCTTTTAATGAAGCATTCAAGGACTGGTTTGTTTCGCAAGGCTGGTTGCTTTTATGATGGATTAATGTCTCTGATCTGTGCTGTTACAGTGTTTGCATGGCAGCATTATACTGGTTAAGGTTTGCTGTTAATCACTAAATCACTAAGTATTACATTTATCCAATTCATTCATCCTGAATCACTTAAAGGATAATTCTGGGTTCAGGTTATGTTAAACTTAATCGACAGCACTTGTTAAAATTTTGAGTGATAAAAATGAATTTTGACCTTTTTCTACTTGGTTACAGAGAGGTACTACAACGGAAATTAATTCTTAGTTTCAAAAGTATTGCCACAAGACATAAAGATTAAATGTATTAATGTGATTTTAGCACTTACTAGCTTTTTTGTACAATTATATCCAATTAAAATGCCTATAACCCTAAATGACTGTAAAAATGATGAGAACAATTTCACAGCTCAAATAATAATTTAGCAGAAGAATTAATACTTCGATAAAATTATATCCTGAATTATATCCTGAAATTATATCCTGAATGTTAAAATGATAACATTTATGCTTTTAAATCCTCCAAAACTGGCCCCTTTCACTTCCATTGTATACAGTGTGCATCAATGTGACCTTGAATTTTGCCTTTTTGTAAAGAAATAAGCTAGTAAAAATTATTTTTGCCTAAAATGTGCCATAGATGCTGTTGATTGAATTTTTGACATGCATTTTAATTCTTTCAGACTTCTCTTTTTGTAAACTTTACATTTTATAATTTTTGTGAACTTATTTTTTCTTAAATGTAAGAGTAAAGGTCTCCGCTTGATTTAGACTGACATTATTAACATTCAAATTTGAACACACTATATGCAGCCATTTTCATATTTGAATCCAGATTGGTCTTCTATTCTTGCATCTCCATTAGACATATTTTTACAACCAACAATTTAAAAATAGTGCAGATCGATATATGATCTCAGATGATCTTTCACCCTCCTTCATCTTCTATTCTTCATTGTCTCTAGGAGGGGAAATAGCTTTAAATCTCTGAGTAAACTTCATGTTCTGTTTATATGAACATGCATTGTATACAACAAACAGTGTATTGTCTAGGGAAGAGCGAATATTATCTAGAGCTAGAATTAATATTTAAAACAAACGCACTTTCCTGAGGGTCCTCTATATTTCATTTCATTTTCAATCTCATTATCCCTTAAGATAATCTCCTTATTAGCAATGTCAAAAGTACTGGAAACAAACAAACAAACAAAACAAAACAAAACAAAAAAATTTAAGGTGGTCAATTTAGTTTAATTATCAAAAAAAAAAAAAAAAAAAGTAAAAAAAATCTAAATAAAAATAATTTGACCAGGCAGTGACCAGGCATTTTCCTACAGTCATAGTCAAAATAAATATTAATGTCAAAAAAACTTTTTAATTCTTATACATTTGTCTTATAGATCCTTCACTCTCTTTATATCTTTTTTTCCTCAGGTGCTTCAGCTCGGCTCTGACATTCTTCCGCAGTATAAGCAGGAAGCCCCTAAGACCCCGCCTCACATCATCTTACACTACTGCACCTTTAAGACCACCTGGGACTGGGTCATCCTCATTCTGACCTTCTACACCGCCATTATGGTTCCTTACAACGTCTCCTTCAAGACCAAACAGAATAACGTCACTTGGCTGGTTCTGGACAGCGTTGTGGACGTCATATTCCTTGTGGACATCGTGCTAAACTTCCACACCACGTTTGTCGGGCCTGGAGGGGAGGTGATCTCGGATCCGAAGCTGATCAGGATGAACTACCTGAAGACCTGGTTCGTAATAGACCTGTTGTCCTGTCTGCCCTATGACATCATCAACGCTTTCGAAAACGTGGATGAGGTGAGAAACCAAGCTGCCTTTTTGTTGCTTTGTAACTGAGTAGGACACAGAGTGGAATGGAAATGGTTCAACACTTGGAAAAAGGGTTAGTAGTAAAATTAAATATTAATGGTATTATATTCTAAAATTGTTTGACACTATTGTAAGAAGATAAGCTGTAGTTGACTTTTTCAAGTAAAACTAAGCAGTGCTGCAAACATTATTATTATTTATTTATTTTTTTTACCTTTCAACCCCTCAAAGATGAAAGATTGAACAGTTATTACCCATGTCAGGGCTCCTCAAATGTACTCTTCTGAGGATAATGCTTTAGGGTTCTTGTTCAAATTCATTCAAACTTTTGAAGAGCTTGATAGTTTTGGGACAGAAAACAGAAAAGCTGAACTGAAATATTTATCCCTCTGCAAAAATGTAGAAATTTTGTCAGAAATAACCTCAGTGAAAGGTAGTTTTACACACAGCGGACAGACTTTTGATTGACGGCATAAAGTCTGGTCCATTTTACAGCTTATTTTAGCCAAAACCATTATACTTGTGGATTTTACGTTTGTGTACTACTAAGGGCCTCAAAATGCCACTCCATTGCAAATAAGTTCTAACAAAGTTTTTCCCCTGAAGCGCTCATTTTTTTGACTCTGTACCTGGAAAACCCTACTTCACTTCCACTCTGACTTACAGAAGTTGTAGTATCTTTGCAGCTCTAATCATTTATGTGAGTAGTATTCACAAGACATTCGTTAAACTGACTATGTGTGGTTTGTGGCTTTGAGACTGATACAAATAAAAAGCAGCCCACTGTATTGATTGGCCAATTACTCAGCCAGTCATGTGGGATGATTTGTAAAGCTCTTCCTCTTGGAAACTAAACCATTTGCAAAGTCATATCGTCCTTTGCATCCTTTCCTGGTTTATGTTATATATTCTTGGAGTCTGTCCAGGTTATGTGCTTTAGGATAGATATTGATTAGTGCACACACAGTGGATCATCTTCTCTCTTTCACTCAGGAAATCAGTGCAGTGATCTGAGCCCCAGACACACACCTGTAAACACGGTTTCATTGAACACTAGCAGGCTTTCATTCATATTTTTTCCCTCTCTTTTTATTTTCCTGGCTGTTCTGGCATTTATATTATGAGAAGTACATTTACAGCTTTTTCATTAATCTGTCTTGTTTTCCAGTAAAAATATATGGACATCATGAAAACAAGATAAATTTACTTTTTGCAAAATTGTAAAATACATTAAGTCTTGTTTTCGGAGAATATTTTTTTATTTATTTATTTTTTACCACCTATTTTGGTGAGTGGCATTTTCTTGTTTATTTAATTTTTTTATTGAGGTCTATAACAAGAAAAGACCTATTTGCCAATTTACTAAATATGAACAGCATTAAAAGCTCTTAGTAAAATTGCATTAAAAAATGCACAAAAATATATAGTTTTTTAAACTATAGTATTAGTACAGAACACATACAGGTCATTTTATTTCTATAATTTAATGCTCAAATATATGCATTGCATTTGTGCTTGGGATTGAAAATACACATGAACATGATTTTGTGTTTGTGGGTGTTTTTGAAAGCATTGTTGATTCGCATATAGAAAATCTTTCAACACACTCACAGTATGAATTGATTTTTAAATAATGCACCCTGTCATTGTCTTCCACCAAGCACAATACATAAGAGTTAATAGCTCTTTAAAGTTTGCGTGTGCCCTTAAAAGCTCACGACTTACATTATACATGATGTAAGTTTAATGTACAAGTTTTACATCAGAGAGCTGCTCAATTTACCAGAAACCCACTGAGAAAGCCTTCATGTCATGATGTAAGAGGGATCCCAGATGCCTTAGTGTGGACCCTGTAATCTACTGTTCCTGTAATCTACTGTGCTCTGCTCTGAGAGAGCAGTAACTATAGAATGGACCTGCTCCAGTAGAATTGGACTGTCCCAGAAGATTCTATTGAGCTGGAGAATAAATGTTAGTCAAGCAAACAGAATTTAATATCATACAGTTTGGAGTATTTTATTTTTCTTCCTCTGGTCCACTTAATCAAGGTTTCCTGTTCCAAAAATGTAATTAACATAATTATTTTAATTAACCCTCTGATGCATGTTGTTCTTGATGGTTGCTGGATCTTTAATAGCCACTTTTAACCATCAAGGGTGTGATGTTACATCCAAACCACCATAGGTGATTGATTATCTTGACAATTTCTTATAATTCTTTATGACTGTCCTCTTTATTTTTCATTACATTTTTCATTTATGACAACAAATTCAATATACTTTAGCTTAAGAAAGAGGTGATGCATCAAGTAGCTCAGCTGGAATAGTAACCATTATATTCTTTTGCAATCATTAGATGAATAACTCTCTTAAACCCAACATTTTAAAAAAGAAAGAAAGAAGTTTGGGAGTAATTATATTGTTGTACATTAAAAGGGTCATGACGATGCTAAAAATAACATAATTTTGTGTATTTGGTATAATGCAATGTTTACGTGGTTTAAGGTTAAAAAAAACACATTATTTTACACATACCGTACATTATTGCTGCTCCTCTCTGCCCCGCCTTTTTGAAATGCATCGATTTTTACAAAGCTCATCGTTCAGAAAAGTGTGGTGTGCTCTGAGTGGCCGACTATCCCATGCGTTGTGATTGGCCGAATACTTCAAGCGTGTGACAGAAATATTACGCCCCTTACCATATTTGGAAACACACAGCGTCTCCAAGACATGCCGGCAGCGACAACAATACTAGCGAGAATAAAAGTTACGCCTTCTTTCTTTGCGTAAACATTTGGCAAATCTTTGTTAAAAGATTTGTTAAGCAAATCTTCCAACACAGTGACGTAGATATGTCGGGGTGTGTTTAAAAGAGGCATTTTAGGAAGGCGTGGACAAGTCTTAACTTTTATAAAGAATATTTCTTTGGGTTTGAGACTTTAGTCTTTGCAACTTTACGGATCTTATATATGCACTAACAGCTTGTAACACTCCAATATGGAAGACTATTCCGGACTATTTTCAAAAGGAATTGCAAATTGAATTTTCAATTGCGTTTTCCACATGTGGGTGCATAAATTGTGACATAATCCAAATGCAATTGCAAATCTTGCATTACCGTTTGCATTTTCACTTTTGCAAACGCACAGTGACTGACACAAAGTCTATTTGCAACTATATTTTCCATGTCTTACGAGTTATGAGCCTGTCGTATTTAAATAGTAATATTAATTACCACATTTGCTTTTTCACTTTCTCTGCGTCGTGCATGTAACCTGCCAAAACTCAAACGGAATCGCAATTCCTTTTGCAATTGAATTTCCGATGTCTACACGGAAAGCTGTCAATCAATGTGAGGGGTGGGACTAAACTAGGGGGCATGTTTGTTTTGGGAGGTGATGTCACTCACAGACGACCGTGCCGAATGCTTTGATCATAGGAGGTAATCGGTAAAGCCTCCGCTAAAGGCAGCTGCCAATCAGTTCGTGCCTGTGTTAACGAACAGACAGTGCAAACTTTTTACCCCAAATACAGTAATTATCCCCTGCTAACAGAGCCACAAACGGTACGCACAATAGGTCAATATTCACTATTAACGAAACGCTTTTCACCTGTCTCAACATCTCTCACAGTTTCTCTCACTCCGATTGATGCAAATGAGTAAACAGACAATTCTACATTTAGACCTATTACAGTACATTTTATTCCATTCTTTTAATCTGTAAAAGAGAGCGTCACACCTGCCTTAAGATTTTTTACTGTTTGAAAAAAAAAACAAAAAAAAACAGTACCAATCTATATTTATTTACCCATTTTTCACCTTATATATTTTATATTATTTCATATTTTAACAGTTTTAATCTGTTATGGAGCACACGTCCCGTGGGCAGTGGCACCAAAGTGTCGCGCAAGTCTTAAGATCTCTCACTGTGTACTGCCACCGGACACTGTGATTGATGCACATGGTTTTTAATATTAATTCACCTTGGCTGTGGCATGTTCTGTGACAGCTGCGCTTAGATCGTTGGTGTAAAGTGAAGTGTCATATAGGGCAGGCATAGTAGGAGTAGCAGCATTTTCTGTTTTGTCACGTGCATCAATTGGAGTGTAAACAGACTGAGAGATTTTGAGGCAGGTGCTCTATTATACGATAGGAATAAGAAATAGGTGGCAAATACGTGCAGATTTGCGCTGTTTGTTTGCTTATGTGCCTCAATCGGAGCGCAAACAGTAAAAGATCTTGAGGCAGGTGATGCGCTATATTACTACAGAAGTTCTTACCCAAACGCTTTTCACCTGTCTCAACATCTCTCACTGTTTCTCTCACTCTGATTGATGCAAGTGAGAAAACAGACAGTGCAATTCTACACTTATTACAGTACATTTTATTCCTTTCGTTTAATCTGTAATAGTACGGAAGTTCTAAGCGGCCATGCATATTATCTTTTTTTTCTTTCTTGTTTTCTCGTGATCATGACTTAATTTAGTCTACTGTTGCTATAGTAACAAATGCAACCTTGACAGGGACATTCTAAAACGCTTAACGTGGCTTAATGTGTTAATTGAGAGTGAACTCAGCGTAAATGATTGACAGATGAAAGATGTGCTCTTCTTTTGGACATTTCAGCAAATGTTGCTTCACTTAGAAATAATGTTTTCAATAAATAAAATAAATATAGGCTAATCAAACACTGCTGATTTTGTCCAGAGTTAGGCTACGCTAAACATTTTATTTGTGTAATTAACATGTTTAAATGGTCTAAAAACAACGCATTCAACACCACAAGCGCAGGCGGAGGGCCTTCAGAAGAATGCAGAGAAGAGCCTATTCTAAAAAATCTTAAACTGATTGGATTCAACATTTTTTAATTCAATTTACTCACTTCGTTTAAAGTAAAATTATATATAATAATATATTATAATAATTTATTTGTGATTTTTAGGCTGTGATATCGTGTGCGTTACAAGCTTGGGATGCTGTTGTGTGTGTGTGTGTGTGTGTGTGTGTGTGTGTGTGTGTGTGGTTTCCTACAAAGAAATGTAGAAAATACAAAAGATAAGGCTACAATACTGTATAACATCACTGAACTAATGTTTAACATTTATAAGTTAATTAAATGTCAGTAATAAACTGCATAAATTATAGCGATCACGAAGAAGGTCCTCTGTCCCAAACGCGTACAGTAGGCTGTAGTTGATACAGTATACAACTCCCCATCAGTAGTTCTATACTGCCACCTGCTGGCACAGTTGTGTAGCATAGAAAACAACTTTTGTTATGTTGAGATCACGAGAAAAATAAGCCGTGATAACGAGAAAGCAACTATTGTTATGTAGAGATCACGACAAAAATAAAGTCTTTTTGGTGACGCTTTGGTGCCACGGGACGCGTGCTCCATAACAGATTAAAACTGTTGAATAATATATAAAGTAAGCTGGAAAATAGGTAAATAAATATAGATTGGGACTATTGTTTTCTTATGAATAAAATGTACTGTAATAAGTGTAGAATTGCACTGTCTGTTTTCTCACTTGCATCAATCAGAGTGAGAGAAACAGGGAGAGATGGTGAGACAGATGAAAAGCATTTGGGTAATAGTGAATTTTGACCTATTGTGTGTACCTTTTGTGGCTCTGTTATCAGGGGATAATCACTGTATTTGGGGTAAAAAAGACAGAATTATGTATTGTGCCAAGAAGGTTGCACTGTCTGTTCGTTAACACAGGCACGAACTGATTGGCAGCTGCCTTTAGCAGAGGCTTTACCGATTACCTTCATTGATCAAAGCATTCAGCACGGTCGTCTGTGAGTGACGTCACCTCCCAATACAAACATGCCCCCTAGTATAGTCCCGCCCCTCACATTGATTGACAGCTTTCCGTGTAGACATCGGAAATTCAAATGCAAAAGGAATTGCGATTCCATTTGAGTTTTGGCAGGTTACATGCACAACGCAGAGAAAGTGAAAAAGCAAATGTGGTAATTAATATTGCTATTTAAATACGACAGGCTCATAACTCGTAAGACATGGGAAATACAGTTGCAAATGGACTTTGCTTTTTCATTTGAAATGTGGCAGTCACTGTGCGTTCACGAAAGCGAAAATGCAAACAGTAATGCAAGATTTGCAATTGCATTTGGATTATGTCACAATTTATTCGCCCACATGTGGAAAACGCAACTAAAAATACAATTTGCAATTCCTTTTGAAAATAGTCCGGAATATTCTTCCATACTCCAAAGGGAAAGGAAAACTTGAAATCGCATCATATGACCCCTTTAAGATAATTTTTCCCTTAACACTTTTCCATTTTCCATCCTCTCTCTGACAACATGGCCACGATTTAACAAACTAGGGAACAGAATAATAAAATGAGGGACTGAATTCTTAATTCATAAATACATATCCTTAAAATCCCTCACAGCTGCTTTGTGTGTATTAACTCAGTTCTGTGTCTTAATTGAATGCAGTATTGCGTGTTGTCTCTGATAAATAGCTCTGATAAACACCTCAAATAAAATACAGTTACTTCATCACGAGCTTTCTGTAAAATCCCAATTCACCATGTTAACTTTCATGTGAATGTCTTAGGACATGAAAGTGAATTTTATATTTAAAATTTTGCTGCAAACATTATGTAATCTTCTGTTTATTCTCATGAAGGCCATCTGCATCTAGGCAGGCCAGCATCAGAGAAAGATAACATAAGGAGCATACGTGACTTTAGGCTTCAGTAGCTCCATTATTCATCTATTTATACAAAAATTAGGGGGTTGCATAAAAAATATGTTTATGATAACTTATGGAGCTGTTTTAATATATGCATGCATACATACATTTTCAGTGGTATATTTGTTTGGCTAGTGTCACTTTTCTGGTATTTGTTCAGGCTTACTGATTTAAAGTTGTTTCTTAATTTCATGATTCACATTTTTGTTTGCTCTGTGCCTAACAATTAAATGTCCATTAATGTGTCTAAACCTATAGTTAACAAGCTTTATGTATTTATTTATTTGCTTCTGCAATCCTGGGATAGGACTGGGGTTTGAAGTTTTGTTATACTGTATATCTTTACATATTTTGGTTTAGCTTTACAACTTTGGTCTAAGTTATGTGAGTACAGCAGGCTGCATTGTTGGTCATTTCTGCTCACTCTAATCTTTCACTGCATGTCTGGAACTGAATTTGCACTTTAAAGGAAAGGAGATGCTTCAGATGGTCACACTAGGTCAGGCTGGACCGAACAACAATGTTTTTATGCAGTGGAAGGACTAAAGTGCTGCCTGACATCAAATTTTCAGAGGCCTTTTAATGTTGTTGGATCATGTGGGAGAACAGAGCGTTCTCCCCGCAAAGTGATTCTGATGTCCAACCGCTTTCGCACCTTCTTTCTGTCATCTTGGCTCAGCTCACCTGCTCCAAATTTAGAACAAACTGTTTGCAGAATTTTATTTTGTGCAATTAGGACTTTAAAGAGTGCATTCAGTGAACTGAAAAATTTGAATTGCGCTCATTGTTTCAGAATGTAGCGTCCAATTGCTGTGTGCCAAATAATATTCTCAATGGTTAATTTAAGCAACTTTGTGGGAAATGACAATGGAAGAATGATTTAACCAGACAGATTAAATGTCAAATTGATTTTCCCTTTGTGTGCTGCTTGTCGGTGTGTAGATGATTGTTTAATTATGGGTTTATAAAGAGCAAATCTGTGTCTGAAAGAGACGTTTTTGTATGTATTCTGTGTGTGTCTATATATATATATATATATATATATATATATATATATATTATTTACAACAGGTAAAATTTTACAGACATGTTAAAGGTAAAGCATATTTTAGATTATTTTAGAGTAGATACTAAATGTTACTGTCTGTAATTTATTTTTCACTTTTCCAGGGCATCAGCAGCTTGTTCAGTTCTCTGAAGGTGGTTCGACTGCTTCGTTTGGGTCGTGTTGCGCGTAAACTGGACCACTATCTGGAGTACGGTGCAGCTGTACTTGTGTTACTGGTCTGTGTGTTTGGATTGGTGGCCCACTGGCTTGCCTGCATATGGTACAGCATTGGAGATTACGAGGTCATTGATGAACAAACAAACACCATCAAGACTGACAGCTGGCTCTACCAATTAGCCACCAGCATTGGATCCCCATATCGGTACAATGCCAGTGGGACTGGCCAATGGGAGGGTGGCCCTGGGAAAGACTCTCTGTATATAACTTCACTATATTTCACCATGACCAGCCTGACCACTATTGGCTTCGGAAACATCGCGCCAACTACAGACGGAGAGAAGATCTTCTCTGTGGCCATGATGATGGTCGGATGTGAGTGCTTGTCTTCTTTCGTGTCTTATTTTTCAGACCTCTCTAGGCTAAGTGATCTAATCACAGATGATCAGGGTAGATAGATTGTCATTTTCAACTGGGACATTGAATCAGCCAAAGCAAATCTTAATACCAGGTTAAACGGGGTCTCTTTTCTGTTCCTTTCTTGCTTCTTTACTCTTTTGTCTGTTTATTCTCTCCTCTGTCAGAATAACTCAGACTAATCTCATCTGGCCCCTCTGTCCTCCAGACAGCAGTGCTTTGCTTCTAGTGCATCTCCTTCAGAAATAACTCAGAGACAGTAATAGAGAGAGAGATTGGTGGAGAGAGGGACATATAACTGGCCAGAATGAAGGAACGAGGCCAGTTGTTGTTAATGTCCTTCTCCAGATTTGTGCGTCTGGTGAAGAGTCACTCTGGAGACTAAACAAAGTTGCGATCATAATTACTAGCATATGTGAGTGCTGACCCGCCTAAACACACATAGAAGCCCCACTGACCCCCATGCACTCTCATGGGCCTCAACCATGTTTTAAGGATACAAGTTTATAAGGTTCATTTTATAAGAGACGTTGCCACAGTTCTTCTGGATTTAGTCTGTCTCAGTTTGCTCTGTTTCTTCATGTCATTCTAGACAGACTGGATGATGATGAGATCAGATCTCTGTGTGGAGCACTGGCTGTTGTCAGACAAATCTCACTGGATTATTGCAATTAATGGCAAAATGAATGTTTGGAAATGTAAACTGATATTTCCTACTGACACACTACAACAAAAGATAGAAATAGCTGACTTTAAAAAAAAAATTAGCTTGTGAAAATACTAGTGGCCTAAGACTTTTGCACATGTATGTGTGTGTGTGTGGTTATTTATATATATATTTTTAATTATATTTCTACTTTTTTTTTTACAATACAGTTTAAAGGTTTAGGGTGTCAGTAATATTTTTTTTTGAAGAGCTTAATGGTTTTGTTTAGCAAAGATGTATTAAAATGTTCTAAAGTGAAACTAAAACCTTTAAGATTAATTAATAATATTTTTTTCTTTAGCAGCACATCAGCATATTAGAATGATTTTCGAAGGATCAGGTGACACTAAAGACTGGAGAAATGGCTGATTAATTAAAACATTTTAATTTTAAATGTAAAAATAATAATTAATATTTCTGATCAAATAAATGGTGATCGCAAGAGATTTTGTCTTATTGCATATTTTTTTGTTTTAGTTGACTCTAACATGACTTGCCTCCTATTTCTGCTCCAACTCATTTTCTCTGTCTTCTTGTAAAAATACCCCCATTAGATCTGTGAATCATAAGGCATTTTCCTGCTTTTGACCCAGAAAACGGTTTTCCTGACGTGTAATATTCTTTAACGTGACATCACACAGGTGGAGGAGTCATTATGGGTCATTATGAACCTTTAAGAGGATGCTCAAATGAACTGTTGATGCTGTTGTGGGTACTGATGCATGAAATGTAGGGCTATTCAAGGAACTGCAAGAAACAGTGTAGTGTGACCAGCATATGACTAAGCAAATGTCAGCATGATGTTAGAAAAAAGGATTTCTCTCTTGTGTCTAAGGCCACACTCTCAGAAAAGAGTACAAAAATTGTCACTGGGGCAGTGCCCTTTTAAAAGGTACACCTTTGTACCTTATTCATCTTTAAAGAGTGCATATTATTACCTTAAATGTACATATTAGTACCTTTTGAAAGGATACCACCCCAGTGACAGCTTTTATGCCATTATTTCTGAGATTGCAAAGTTGTAAGAGTGTAAGGTCAGAAACGAGGTTGTTTTCAGCCCAAGGCCTTTAACAGGGCTGTTGATCTACTCTGGATGTTGTCTTCAGAACACTTTGCTTTGATCAAGGGGAGATGATCACACACGCACAATAAATACAGCAGTACACAATTAATGAACAGAATAATTGTAGTTAGCTGTTCTGATGACTCTTTGATGAGGCTCGTACACAGTGCAGAGCTCCATTCTCTCTTTCTCGGTCTGTAATTATCTGAACACATTGTTCTCATCTACTGATCCTTCAGTCGAGATCTTTTCTCTTTTGTTTCCATGTTTCACTAGAGATCTGCATCTTCTGACTTACTCTGTCTTTATTCCTGACTTACCCACATCTCTCTGTCTGTCTGTGTGTCTGTCTCTGTGGTAGTGAGGTCCTAGAAGGCCTCATTAAGTGTGGTAGTTTGTACAGGTTCCCCTGAGACTCTCCCTCATGCACCATCCGTGCCATTTGCTCTATAACTTTCTCCATACCTGCCCTGAAGTTACACCTGGATAAAACGCTTAAAATCTCACTGGGTTATACATAGGGTAGAATATAGTTGTATTTTACGCACATATGCCAGATAAACTTGAAATCCCTCATGATTAGTTTTTAAAGTTTATATTTATTACAAGCTGTTCAAAACAAGCAGATTTTTATGATCACAAGTTCTCAGTCATCGTCTCTGACTGATGCTGAAGTCACCGTGAGGAACTCATCCAGTTAGGACTGGAAAATATATTCAGTATTAATAGTTCACATGCAATGGTAAGGTGATGATTTTTGCACATTATTTTGTCCATTAAAGGGATAATTCACCTAAAAATGAAAATTACCCCATGATTTACTATGACTGACTTTCTTCCTTCAGACGAATACAATCTTTATAATGGCAGTGAATGGGGATCGAGATTTTGAAGCAAAATAAAGTGCATAAATCCATCATAAAAAGTGCTTCACACGGCTCCAGGAGGTGAATAAAGGCCTTCTGAGCAGAATAGAGGTGTTTGTGTAAGAAAAAACATCCATATTATAAACCGCAATCTCTAGCTTCCACTAAGATCGTTCACGAGAGTGACATTCCAGTGGATGACGTAGGATGTAGGCATAGCGTAAGCTCCAGACGAGAAGTGACGAACGCCAAAGAGCAAAACAAAACATCGGTCACGAATTAGAAGTACCAAACAAGGGTGTGCAAAGAAAAAATGTCCAAGAATTTCGATATTAGCCAAGACGAGACTGGTTTTCCTTTGCTGTAAACAAAAATTTAGGTCTCGAGAGACTAGCAGATTCTCACTGGAGCTTGCGCGCTACACCTAAGTCCAACGTCATCCGCTGGGATGCCACTCTCTCGGAAGCTAGAGATTACAGTTTATAAAGTTTTAAATATGAATATTATTCTTACACAAACACATCAGTTCACTTCAGAAGGATTTTATTCACCACTCGGAGCTGTGTGGAGCACTTTTGATAGATGGAGGCACTTTATTTTGCATCAAAACCTCGACCTCATTTACTGCCATTATAAAGCTTGGTAGAGCCAGGACGTTTTTTTTTTTTTATTTAACTCAGATTGTATTCATCTGAAAGAAGAAAGTCATATACACTTAGAATGGCTTGAGGGTAAGTAAATCATTGGCTAATATTCATTTTTGGGTGAACTATCCCTTTAAAGACCTATTGGACTTTTTTTATTTTTTTGCATTTCTTAAAAATATTATGTGTTAAGATATGTTTTAATGGCATCTTTAATCTTTTAAAATTTTGTACCAAAAATGGCAGTAGAATTGATAGTCAGTTCAGTGCAATTATGTAAAGTAGTTTAAATATTTTGTTTCACATAGCTGATTAATAACAACTGATTCACAGTTAGCTCACATCTCGCATGGAGGTTCACCTTTAATGTATCTGTTAAAATTAAACCACAGATTTTTGTTTCTCAAGTCATACTGATCCAGGTATGACAAAAAGAGTGATTTGTTTATGACTGAAAATGTTTTGATGCTTTCAGTCTGATTTGTGGCCTATTAAAAACATTGGTGGACATTTGATCAGTTTACAGCATGAACAGAGCCACAGTATTTCAGTAATCAGAATGTAAAATAAAAGTTCTTTCTGAATTACTTCGCTTTAAATGACTGACACACTCTTTGGAGTGTTTATGAGGTTAATATTTTGTTCACAGTTGTGTGTCAGGTCTCTTTGACTCTAATTACTTTCTCTCAGTACAGGTGAGTCAGATGGCTGATATCCAAAATAAGAATCAGAAACACACTAAGAGAAGAAATACCCCATCATCTTAACTCACTCTCTTCATCCTCCCAGCTCCCTCTTATTGTCCCTGTTTCTCTCTATCTGTGTCTTCTCCTCCCCTTAACTCTTGGTTCTCTTTGCCTTTCTCTGGCAGTCTTTCTGTGATCAAAATCATTTTTCTTACTGTACAAATTCCTGGTCATTTCGTTGGCTTTTCATCATCCATTTTTATCTCATCATATTCCATCCACTCTGCTTTCTTCTCTGTTCCCGCTCTTCCCTTATCGGTTATGAGTGGAAGTATTTGGAAAGCTATTTCAGGGAAGGTTGCCATAGAAACGAGGAGCGAAGATACCGTGGTAACTCATGAGAAAGGCAATAAAAACAGTAACAGAAGTTTACATTATACATGTACTCATTTTTCAGTTTTCTTATAAAAGATATCCGGTAACTCTTTACTTAAAGCCTTTATGTATAATGCATTATAATAATTATTAATAATGTGCATTTTAATGCATTATATCTTGTCGTAAATAATTATAACTGAATTTAAAATGTATAGTGTAACAATGAATTGATAAGTGTTATAATGTATTAACTGTGATTACAATTATTCATGAGATTGTACTTTACATTATAAGGTGCATTACAAGGCATTATT
The DNA here is from genome assembly GCA_039654775.1 of Spinibarbus caldwelli. Taxonomy (NCBI): domain Eukaryota; kingdom Metazoa; phylum Chordata; class Actinopteri; order Cypriniformes; family Cyprinidae; genus Spinibarbus; species Spinibarbus caldwelli. The sequence continues at coordinate 9,127,554 of CM077242.1, forward strand.
AATGTATTAAAACTCCTTTTCTAATGCATTATACATAAAGGCTTTAGCGTTACCAGATATCCTTCTGTAAAATTGAATATTTATAAATACTTATAAGTGCTCAAAAAGAGGAAAAACATCATTATTGTTTGTACTTGTTCTGTTACCGTGTTTAAGTTATTTTCTGTTCTTAAAAAAAATTTCCACATGACATCCAGTGACTTTCATTATTACAAGCTCTGTATGGATTTGAAAATACATGATTTGTCCATTAGGTAATTTGGAAAATAATTATTGTTAAAAGTAATATTTGGAAATACCCGAAATTATTTAAATTAAGGTCTAGCTTTGTTAAAGTACACAATATTTTTAAACAGCAATTACAATGTATTGCAATTAATACAAAATATGTTGGTAAATTTAACAACACGTTAAATATATATTTAAGTACTATGATCCAAAGCTATATTTACAAATATAACAATTATTTATTTAAATGCTTAAAACATTTAGTACAATTTTAGATTTTTTAGTACATTTTTTTTGTTAAATGATTGAAGGACTGATTTAATATTTAAGTACTTTAGTCAGCCACATATTCAGACCCCCAAAAAGTAACCAGAGTTAGTTTTCTTTCTCATTTCAAATCTGTCTGACATGATAATTTTTTCCCCTCCTCTTGTTCTGTAGCTCTCCTTTATGCCACTATCTTCGGTAATGTGACGACCATTTTCCAGCAGATGTATGCAAACACCAACCGTTACCACGAAATGTTGAATAACGTGCGGGATTTCCTCAAGCTCTACCAGGTGCCCAAAGGCCTCAGTGAGAGAGTGATGGACTACATCGTCTCCACGTGGTCCATGTCCAAAGGCATCGACACAGAGAAGGTGAGACTGAAATAGATGTGATGGTTGCATGGATGAACTTTTTGATATTATTCATGGAAACTACTAAATTGGAAATTCATCTGTGCACAGGTGCTCTCCATCTGCCCCAAGGACATGCGGGCAGACATCTGCGTGCACCTGAACAGGAAGGTGTTCAACGAGCACCCAGCGTTCCGATTGGCCAGTGATGGATGCTTGCGCTCATTGGCCGTGGAGTTCCAGATGATACACTCTGCCCCCGGTGACCTCATCTTCCATGCAGGTGAAAGCGTGGACCTGCTCTGCTTCATGGTGTCAGGGTCACTGGAGGTCATCCAGGATGACGAAGTCATCGCTATACTGGGTTAGTTTAAAAACTTTTTAAAAGTGCTAATTAATACATTCTATGAACTTCAGCTTTGTTCACACTGCCAGTGCAGTTCTGATTATTTTGTGTATCGAATTGGAATCTGATCTAAATTGACTATCTATATAATGCAATTGTTCAGATTAGATTTGTGTGTCCTGTGGCGGGGTTTGCAATACAGAATGTTGGCATGGCTTTATTCTGTGCTGCTGTCTCCATCGGTTTCAAACCTCAAAGAGGAGTGCAGGCTGACTAGCAGTGTATGGTAATTTTCCACTCGACTTGCACTTTGCAACAACACAACATTGTTTCTGCACCAGCTTTCAGTATGTTTCATACAACAACGTCTGACATGTTTAGGTTGTACATGGTGTGAGAAAGTGACAAGCAAAAAAGCTGTGTGGAATCCGATCAGAGTGGTCAGACTGAAACGGATTTCCATAAATGTGATTTGAATAGGATTTCAAACCACATATGAATGTGGCTTGAAACGGATTTGTAAAAATCGTATTTCACGTGATTTTATTTGTCATTCACACTTGATAAATATGAGCAGATTACAATTGGATATGCATTTGGACTGAGGATCTGAACAAAGTGCATTTGTTCACCTAGCCTCTTTAGTGTCTCTAAATCTGTCTTTTCTTGCTGTCAGAGTTTGAATGCTAGAGTAGAATTGCATTTTGGTTGCCATGGTGATGAAAACAATTTAAAAAGCAGTAACAGAGATTAGTGACACAACAGAACAAAACCAGCATATGGTTCTCAGAGATTTAAAGAGATAGTTCACCCAAAAATGAAAATTCTGCCATTAATTACTCACCCTCGTGTCATTCCAAACCCGTAAGACCTTTGTTCATCATCGGAACACAAATTAAGATATTCTTGATGAAATCCGAGAGCTTTCTGACCCTCCATAGACAGCAACACAACTACCACTTTTAAGGCCCAGCAAGGTAGCAAGGACATTGTTAAAATATCATTAGTGGTTCAACCGTAATTTTATGAAGCTAAGAGAATACTTTTTGTCTGCTAAGAAAACAAAAATAACAACTTTATTCAACAATTTCTTCTCTTCTGTGTCAGTCTTTTACATGTGTTCACGATAGTAATTTGCGTTCCAAAGATGAACGAAAGTCTTACGGGTTTTGAACAACATGATGGTGAGTAATTAATTACAGATTTTTCATTTTTGGGTGAACTATCCCTTTAAATAATAGACGTTTTCTGTAAAGTTGGAGTCTTTTTGACATCATTAATTTGATTTTGATTGGATCTCCAGCTATCAGACTGACTTCCATTAAAAACACCATCTCACTTTCAAACGTTTAATCAGCTGCTTCACTGAAATCGCATTAGATTATTATTCTCACTTGAGTCGTCATAGCGATGGAACCATACAGCGCCATTAATCATGAATCTCTAATGGCCACTAAGTTGAGGCCTTGTCTTTCCTCCAGCTCAGCAGGAGGCCTGGACCCACAGTGTCTCTCTGTGCCCAGGAGGGTGGTGGGTGTCTAGGCAGAGGAAGATGAGCTCCTGGAGAGCTGAGTTAGCGAGGTGTAGAGCTGAGCGGCTCTGCAGGAGACGAATGAGATGAAATTAAGTCATTAGTCACATTTATCCATATGGCTCACATTTACTCAAAACAATTTTCACTTGACAGTCTTCAACTGTAAATGTGCGTAAATAAAGGAAAAACATTCCCACAAGCTACTTGTTTACTTAAAGGTGACATATCATGAAAATCTGACTTTTTTCCATGTTTAAGTACTATAATCGGGTCCCCAATGCATACCCATGTGGAGAAAAAAAAAACACCCCAGTAAATTTTATTTTGGTAAGACTTTCTCTGCAAGCTTATGAAAAAATGAGTGCGTCAGATTTCTCTCCCCCCATGACGTAGAAAGGGGATCTTATTATAATATAACCGCTCCTTAATCTGCAAGTTTCCTCCTATGGTGCCACCATTGTGTTTTCGCAAGCGACAACGATGTACCAGATCTAACGCCACGGCGAAAGTACGAGCAAAGCATGTTCTGTTCTGTCTTTGGCTGCACTGACGAGCACAGAACACTATGTAGAGTCTCAGCCTCAGAGGAGACAAGAGAGCAGCGGATTTATTGATTTAATATACCGTATATTACGCTGCTGCCACACAGATCTAATATAAACATGCAATTTCTTTCCCAGCTGTTTACCTTCACAAACATTACCGACTGTTTTTGTACAGAAACTCATGTGTGTATTTAACATAAACTTGTGTGTATTTGACAGTTTAAGTGCAGTAGGACACGAAAGAGCCTCACATGCCGTGTGACAGCTGCTTTCTGTGTGCATGCTTCGAATGTGTGTGCTCAGAAAACCCTATATCAGAAGTTTAAGCAAATATGGTTTAAAACTCATGATTTCAGCGCGATCAAAACCAAACAGATGTTTTTTGACAGAGTATCTGAGTTACGAGCTGTCAAGGCACAGTAAAGGTTTCTGCTTCCACTCAAAATAGGCATTTTTTAAATGATATAATAAATGATCTGTGGGGTAATTTGAGCTGAAACTTCACAGACACATTCTGGGGACACCTGAGACTTTATTAAATCTTGTAAAAAGGGGCGTAATGGGTCTCCTTTAAAGGGATTGTTCACCCAAAATGAAGGTTCTTGCATCATTTACAGACCATCATGCTATTCCAAACCTGAATGAATTTCTACATTTTTTACTTTTGTCGAAAACAAAAGAAGATATTTTAAAGAGTCAGCGTTTTTTGCCTATACAGTGAACTTTTGTGGGGTCTAATGTTGTTTTGGATCCCACAGACTTTCTTTTTATGGAAAAAAGTTCTTGAGCATTGATCAAAATATCATCTTTTGTGTTGTCCAGTAGAAAGTAAAGTCATACAGTACAGGTTTGGAACGACATGAAAGTGAGTAAATTACACATTTTTCATTCTTGGTGGAACTAATGGCGCTTTTCCACTGGTTGTTAAAAAAAAGGTGAGCTCGTTCAAAACAGTTGCATTCGTTCAAAAAAAAAGTTGCGTTCGATCCTTCACTGGATTAAATCTAGCAGGTCTGGTGTCTTGTGTCGCAAGTTCAATGACGCAGGTAGTGACGATTCTCTCCGGCCAATCAGTGATCAGCAGGGTTTACAGTCACATTTTGGTAACGCTTGGAACCTCAGCCGAGGTGGTACTGAAAAAAGTACCAGGTACTGTACCCAGTGGAACCCCCCCCCCCAAAAAGTGAGCTGTACCATGCAGTGGAGGAAAAGCGCTACAAGTCTTTAAATTTTTTGTTTGGTTTCAGAGCCTCATTTGCATATTCCACCTAACTTTCTCTACAGTATTATAAAGTATTACAGTTTAGATGCTGAAGTTATAGGTTTCATTGTCCCCAAGACAACAGAGTTCCATGGCAACGCATGACTCCTTGGAGACCATGTTTGGTGGCTTTGCTCTTCTGTCTGAGATAAACTGTAAATCCCCACAGTCTCTTCGCTGTACTACAAATGTCTTCAAATCCTCAGTAGAGCCCTTAACAAAGTCTCTGCAGGCCAAATCTGCTGCACACAGTATGTTCGAATCAAAATAAACACCATGACCATGTGAATCACACCTTATTTTTTGTACCAGAATGTTGTTTACATAAAGCTTGAAAATCAATTTGGAATAGATATTAAGTTATATGGAGTTTTTTTTTTTTTTTTTTTTTTGCACTCTACAACCTATTATTAGAGTTGACGAGATTGGTTTGCTTTGTTATAAAAATGATGCCAGAACAATGATTTCCAGGAAAAGAGAATTTTTCAGTTTTGCTTTGAAAGGTTAATTAGAGCACATTTGTGCATTTACTCCTAGCTGCTAATTGTGGTTTAATTGGTCTGGCATGTGCAGCCAATTATATGTGTTTTGCTACTAGGAATAAGTCTTTAATTGGCAGGACAAACACCTGTGACAGACCATCTTGGTGGTGAGATTATGCTGACCTCAGCATCAAAAACAAGAAATATTCTTTTTAAACCAACCAAATAAGGTTTTTGGTCTGTCCAGGTGTATGTCTGTTTTTCTTGTGGTGACTGCATGTTCAGCAATGCTGCGTCCTATATCAGTGCAGGGTTGGGACTTGAAGGTTGAAGGTCTATTTTAGGTTCTTGGCGCCGAGGATCTGCGGAAAGTGATGGGAGAGATCAGTGTGCCATTGATCTTCGGCATCTCAAACGAGTAGAGACAACTACACTCCTCTCTGATAATACCACATTTATCTAATGCAGCAATTATCCTGCTTTCTTAGTGCTTCTTAGTGTTTCTTGCCCTCATTCACTCAGGTTTTCTGTCAGTCCTGAAAATGAGACATAATTAAAGAATGATACTTAAGCTTTAAGTTTGTCATTCACATTTATTGCATTTGTGAATAGTTTTGGTTTCCTTTTGGCCTTAAAATTTGAACTTGGCTTGAAATGAAAATTCATTCTATTTCATAATATTATTGATCTTGTTAATGGTTCATTAACTGTTGAATAGAACCAAGTCCCTGCCCTACATTTTTCTTTTTTTCTTTTTTTCTTTTTGATAATCCAATTTGAATGTAAGTCACAAAAAAGTTCTGTCACTAATAGAATAGACTAGAATACTAAAATTCTGTCATTTACTCACCCTCATGCTGTTACAAACTCCTTTGATTTCCTTTCTTATGTGGAACACAAAAGATGTTTTGCAGAATGTCCAGCTGCTCATTTTTAAATAAGAAAAGTCGATTGTAATTTATGCTATGAAGGACAAAAAAACACCAAAAAATGTTCATGACTCATTCACTTTGTTCTAAACCTTCTGAAGTCAATTGATGGGTTTGTATAAGGAACAGACCAGAGCAAGGGGAAAACTTTCAATGTTCAAAATAGTTTGACTTAAAATTAGGGGTGTCCCCGACTAAGGATTTTCATAGTAGAATCGGAATTGTCGAATCTTGCCGATAGTTGACTGATAGTCGAATCATATATTTGGGGGCGGGGGGGAATGCAAGAGTCAATTCAGACATTCGATAGTCATAATTACTGATTTTAACACACAGGGAAAATGTGTAACGGAGGCCTCGCAGATACAAAAATAATGTTTTATGGTTTTATGAAATCCTAAGAATTCACAACATTTTTTACAATAGTGCTCTCATTATAACGTTATGTATATGACAGTAGTTATTATGTTCTGCATTTCTTTTTTTGAGCTGCACGCGCTGAAGATGATCAGTAGATCTGAAGATGATGTTATGTAAATGACAGTCCCAGTCATAGATATTAATATTCTGCATTGTCGTTTGTCCTGCTCGCGCTGCGCGCTGAAGTGATAATCACCGTTGTACTACAATGAAGCGCTTTACCGCAACTCAACCAAATGCATCTTATACGAGACAAATAATATATACACGATATATATAAACTGGCTGAAATGTTTTGAAATCACTTGTACCCTACCTGATCGAAAAAATCCAGTCTTTTACTCTGCCTGTGTCAGTTTGAGTCTTGTTAAAGATTTAAATCGCTGCCGCCAAGATGCTCCTCTGTCGGTCACGGATCATGGAAAGTGAAACTTAAATCTATAGGGGTGGTTGGATTTATTCACGCATGTTAAAATATTTATCTAAAGCTTATTTCTTTTCAGATTCTTATTTACAGCATTATCTTAATAGGCTGTATATTAACTTATTGGAAGAAATCCGGTAGTTCTATGCGAAATCAGACATTGAGCACCCCCATATAGCCAAAATGGCATGATCATAACACCCCGCGAATATTCGAATCGGAGTCGAATCGGACTCCTCCTATCGAAGCATCGGGGTCACCCCTAGCCTACTTAAAATATTAATATTATATAAAATATACAACTTAAAATAACTTTTGTGTTCTGCGGAAGAAAGTCATACAGTTTTGTAACGGCATGAGGTGATTAAATGATGACAGAATTTCCATATTTAAGTGAACTCTCCCTTTATTTCTGTTCTTCACACGAAACTAAAGTTTGGCTTAAGAAGACTTACTTTTGTGTTTCACTGAAGAATAAAGTCATATAAGTTCAGAATGACAGGACAGTGAGTAATTGATTACAAAATTTTCATTTTTAGGTCAGTTACCCATTTTAAAAAGAGTAAGCTAAACTTTTTTCCAATACAGTTAAGTAATTCTCCTGCTCAAGTCGGCGCCAAGCTCCAGCTCTATAAAGAGAATATTAATTGAAATGTCAGATTTGATCATTCTTCTGCTCAACCCTGCTGTGAGATTATGCATTTGATTGACACTAATTAAAGCAGTCTAGTCTCACACTAACTTTCTGCTCTGTTAAAGATCTTTCTAATCTTCCCTTGTATATTCTCTGGTATTTTTGTTCTTTCTCTCTCAGGTAAAGGGGACGTGTTTGGTGATGTGTTTTGGAAGGAGACAACTTTGGCCCACTCATGCGCTAATGTTCGAGCTTTAACATACTGTGATCTTCACATCATAAAGAGAGAAGCCTTGCTGAAAGTGTTGGACTTCTACACAGCATTTGCCAACTCTTTCTCCCGAAACCTCATTCTCACCTGCAACCTACGCAAGAGGGTGAGACACAATAGCCTGCACATCTCTCTTATTTTATTTATCTTACTCATTGTGTCTGCTAGGATTTTTCAGTGTCTCTTTGTTTGTCTGAGTTCAGCTTTATTCAGTCAAATGACTTTTTTTCATTGTGTTGAAATCTCATGCTTTCCCTTGTTAGTTTGCAGGCTCGTTATTATTTTCTCTGATCACGTGTTACAGTGTTAAATGGATTTAATAGTTGATGATTTGACACCTTGATTATTATGTTCTTTTAAGCTGCTCTGTGATACTAATTAAAGCAGTAAGTGTGTTTAAAGGACTTAATTATCCAGAGAGGAATTGTGATTACTAGAATTATGATGATATGTTGGATATATTAAAGGGACAGTTCACCCAGAAATGAAAATTGTCATTTACTCACCCACTTGTTGTTCCAAACTCATAAGACTGGTTATTCTTCAAAACACAAATTAAGATATTTTTAATAAAACCTGAGAGGTTTCTGTCCCTTAGAAGATCCAAAAAGGTCATAAAGGTTATCTCAGGTTTCATTAAAAATATCTTAATTTATCTTTTAAAGATTATATTCCAAGTCTTATGGGTTTGTAAAGACATGAGGGTGAGTAAATGATGACAGAATTAAATTTTTTGGGTGAACTATTCCTTTAAGTGACATGCTAAGAATGGGATTGTGGACTTTAAAGTGATGTTTTTGTTTTTAAAATCCTCAGTTCCTATATTTAACGTTCACCAAAAAAAAAAAGAAAAAAAAAGAAAATTCTTGTCATTTACTCACCCTCTTGTTGTTCAAAACCTCTATGACTTTTTGTTTTATGGGTGTCTAAGCTGCTGTTTTCATACTTTGAAAGTCTATGGGTATATTTACTAGGGGGAAAAAGCACTATAAAGGTTATCATCAAAGTAGTTCACAAGCCGCTTAAGGGATTTGAGAAATGTGCAGAAGAGGAAGTTCAATTTTGGTCTGTTCCTCACAGAAAGCTACTGAATGGCTTCAGAAGACTTGGACTTTTACAGTGTTTTTTTTTGTTTGTTTGTTTTGTTTTTTTTTTTAGCTTCCTTTTTGGATAGTTGCAAATTGAACTAGAATATACTGAAAATATCTATTCATATGTAAAGAAGAGAAATTATAAAGGTCTGGTACAACATAAGGGAGAATAAATTACTTTTTTTTTTTTTTTTAGGTTAGCTAACCCTTTAAGCTCTCAGAGCTCTGATTGGATATAAGCCACAATTGTCAAGTCAAGTCAAGTCACCTTTATTTATATAGCGCTTTTAACAATACAGATTGTGTCAAAGCACTTAACAGTATCAAATTGGAGGATAGAGTGTCAGTAATGTATAATAATAAGATTAAACATTCAATTTTCAGTTAAAGGCATTTCATTATTGAATTCAGAGATGTCATTGTCTAGCTCAGTTTAGTTTAAATAGTATCTATGAAATCAAATTGACGATAATCGTTAGAACTTAAGTGTTAAGTAATTTTAAAAGTATAATTAAGTAGAATTGTCATCAATTCCCCTAATCGTATTGGATACAGTACAGAGTATAAAGATGTTTCATGGCCGTCAGGGGGATTATGGGTAGAACTGGATCAGTAGTGTGAAAGAGGGGAAGCCCGTGGAGGAAAAAAAATATACAGTATGTTGGTGCAAATGTAGCGAAGATTTTATCTCTCTTTCTTCGTCTTTCTTTTCTCATGTTCAGTCCTCTCCCCCCACAGATCAATTGTTATTTCTAGTTGTTTTCTCATTCTTACACAGTCTTCATCTCTACTTGTTTTCTTTATCACCAGCCTTATATTTGACTTGAAGCTTATTGTTTACTCCTTTCCTCCATATTTTCTCTCTCTTGCTCTTTTCTAAACAATTACTAAGCCTCACACACTCATTCTCTCACACAGCCACAAAAAAATGCACACATTCAAACCCACAAACAACAGTGTTTCTAGGTTAATGGTCAGATATGAATAAATCAAAACACAAAACAAAAGCTCCTCTCATACATACTTCTCCTGGTTATCACTTTCTCTCTCTCTCCCTCCCTCCCTCTTTTCTTAATGTTATTCCCTTTTTCCACCCTGATTGTTCCCTGCCTGCTTTTAACATGTCAAATAGTCTTACACCCGTGCTGAAGCAAAACGAAAAATTCACAGCAGCACTGTTTTAAACAGTCTCGAGATATTTTTGCTATTGTATTAATATTAAATAGAGGACAGAAAATTAAGGCAATTGAGTGGAATATGATCAGGAGTATTTGTGCCTTAATTCATTTATTTATTATGCATTTGGCAGATGCTTTTATACAAAGCAACTTATATTGCATTCAAGGTACACATTTACATTTTACAAGTGAATCATTTTTAATCATTGTTTTACATTAATAATATTGCCAGAAGCACTCTTGGCTGTGTGCTGTATGTATAGCCTCAAAGATCATGTGATTTTCTGGAGGTGGCGCTTTATTTACTCTGCCTTATTGTAGACTGCAGTAATATCAGTTTCAAGATATTTTTGGTTGTTTCGGAGTGTTATTCCTAGTCTTTTAACTACTGTATTAATAGTAAATACTGTAGAAGACAGAAAATTAAGGGAATGGTGTGGAATCAGGATCGTGAGTCAGATTTGAACCTTCATGATTGCCATAACTCAACAGTTAGGCCAAAAGTTTTTAATTGTTAGTGAAAAATGAATAATTCTCATCATTTAACAGGAATTTATCCTTATAGTATATATGATATAGAAACAAAACGGCAGCTTATGAATTCAGATCTCTTCTGTGGTTAAATGAAAGACCGGTCGTGTTTAGTTTCTCTGTCGAGGGAGCCTGAGGGTTTCAACAGAATGAAAGATTTAGATTTCAAGCATGTATCTGCCATCTAATGGAAGACAGAGAGAGAGGGAGGGATGAAATCACTCTGGAGAAAGAAAGAAAGAAAGAAAGAAAGAAAGAAAGAAAGAAAGAAAGAGTCATACACAAAATTAGTCTTGCTGGTGTGTTGTTAATTATGTTTGTGCAGGGCAGAGGTGTGAGATGATTATTTCATGGTTTTTAGAAGGTTTGAGGAATATTCTCACATATATGTTGTATTTGATGGCTGACCCGTGTGTGTGTGTGTGTGTGTGTGTGTGTGTGTGTGTGTGTGTGTGTGTTTTCTGGTTAATCAATCAAGTTTTTAAGACAGCTTGTGGGCCTTCAGGCAGACACACTACACACAGACACACTTCCACCAGAAGGCTTTTAAATGAATAATGTGACCCAGAATAAGAGTGTGTCTGCCACTAACCTCCAAATTCTGAGACTACTTGTTTGCCTAAAGTACTACTGTATACTACTGCCAAACCACATCAAATTTTCATAAGTGGCATTACTATCTCAGCATTGCTAGCAAACAGTGACATCATTAGCAAAGGCTCATTTTATCCTGTCAATTACACGTGTGATTGGTTTAATTGGTTTAATTTATTTATATATTACTAAAAGTAAGTATTTATATAATTTAAAATTATTTTATTTTTTTTTTTTTAAATAATTTCTATTACATGTAAGTTAACAATTATAAACCATAATTTTATATTAATAAAATTACTGCACATAGCCTCAAAGATCATGTGGTTTCCTGCTTCATTTGTCTTATTGTGGAAGTGACTACAACTGTGGCATCTTGGTAGAAACTCTGGGCACCAGTAACTGCAGATTTGCGTAAAGGGTGTGTTATTTCCACCGGGAGTCAGATGTTTTCTCAGGCAAAAAGATTTGGACAGGTTTAGAATTATTTTCTTTAAGCAGTAAATTGAACAGAAGATTGAATCTCATATCTCATCAGTCTGTTTGAGTGCATGGCTGCATTAGATGTGTGTGTGTGGCTGCAGGTGACAGGCTGGATTACCTAAACAGCCCTAATGTGTCACCTAATCACCCGCTGAGACTGACACACTCTCCCTCAGTGTGTGTGAGAGAGAGGAGTGAGGTTTGGTCACGGTACAGTGATGGCATCAGGGTAGGGCTGAAAGAAAGAAATGAGAAAAGATATTTAGAGAGAAAAAGAGAAAGGCAGTGTTCCCTCTAAGCAGCATCCGCGCACATCTACGCATTTCTGATATTGCACCCGCGCACTTATGTTTTTGGGATCTTGATCATAAGATGCATTACATTTTTTTACTATTATTTTTATTGTTACATTTCTTTGTAAAGAGTGGTGCAGTTAGTGCTTTTTCTCAAGTAATGGAAGGATTCATTCAGTAGAAATAGGTTTTACTCTCCAAGAACAAAGAAGAACTAAGAAACCTTATGAGACCAGTCTAATTCTAAGGTGGCACATCTTGACCTTGAGACTCAAGATAAAAATATATTGAATTTTTCAATATATTTCTTTTTGTTGTTGTTGTTGTTGTTGTTTCTCTTTTTGTACAAAGCATGAAAACAGAAAAATAGAATAAAATAAAATAAATGTTCATAGATAAATTATCATTAAGAGGTAAGTTTACTAACCAAATGCAAACCGGGTTAACGAGGCATTCAATGCACTAAAATAGCTATTTGCTCTAGGTACAATCACATCATTGTCTTTCATTTCAGAACAAACATGCCTCCTTTTTATGCAAATTATGCTTATTATAGATTGTTCCTTGTTCACAAAACATTTGCTTGCCAATGCTTGCCTACAGAAAAAAAAGAACATTTCATTTAGATGATTTAACCAGGCATATGTCCAGTGTGCCATAATTTACTGTTAAACAATAATAATAATTCTAATATTAATGTTTGATTGTTGGTTTGTTTAGCTCATTTTAATACAAGTTAATAATTTTACATACTTCCTTTATAATATAATAAAAAAAAATAATAATATAACTCATGACTGTATATACATAGCTTTAAAAATCATGTGGTTTTATTATTTTAACCAGACCACTTTGTATTGTCAAAGGAAAGTTACTGTTATAAAATATTTATAAAATTATATAATTATTAAAATAATATAAAATAATAATAAAATTAATTTATATGCAATATATTCATTTTCATATTCATATTTCATATTTTCATATTCTATATATATATATATATATATATATATATATATATATATTCATTTATTATTTATAATGTAATATAATATAATATAATATAATATAATATAATTTTTTACATTTGCACCATTACCTGATTGCAATTCCTTTAGTGAATCAGGTGCTTGTGGACAGCACATGCACATAAACAACGCTAGCAACTGGTGCCATTCATTTTAAGTGAATTCCCCCCAAGACGCTCTCTCTCTCTCTCATTTGTTTTCCCTCTCAGTCCTGTCTTGATCTCCATTTAGTGGTCTAATTAGGGATGTTTTTAAGTTTATACGATAAACTTTATATGATAAATATGTAGAAAACAGACAGAAAGTTACACACACAAAAAACAAACGAATAAAGATGAAATTCTCCAATTCGCTCCCCTCAGGCAGATGGTCCCCAAAGGCTCTTACCAAGAAAAAAAAAAAATCAGTCTTATCTAATCATGGATACACACAGCAACCTCCCTACACACACACACACACAGGTCCTCAGGCAAGAAGGTGAGACTACCCTGCCGATTTCCTCTTTGGAATAATGGCTTCTCTCTCGAGTGCTTCCAGAACATTCTAGAGATTGAGAGCTTGATGGAGGAGTGGAGCAGCTGTGCTTTTTTCACTTGCTGGCAATAATGCGTAAAAGGGACTTGGAGTGATGTGGCAGCTGTAAATCTGAAAGCGTGTGTGTGGTATTTTTGCTACCGTAATGTCAAAGGAATTTAATTTATTTCTCCACCTGTGTCGCGATTCTTACATTTAAGATGGGGTTACATTGTCTATTAGTATATAATGAGGAGGAGTTATGTGTGTGTGAGCACACCTAGTTTCCTCCTAACTGTAATGTGACAGTAAGAGGGTCTGAAACTGGAAAGGACTGACAAGTGACATGTTCAGAATAACCATAAATGTGTCTCTCTCTCTCTCTCTCTCTCTCTCTCTCTCTCTCTCTCTCTCTCTCTCTCTCTCTCTCTCTATGTATAGACAGTATATATATATACTGTGTGTGTGTGTGTGTGTGTGTGTGTTTCAATGTCCTCTATGTATGTATGTATGTATGTATATATGTATATATGTGTGTGTTTTGTTCAATGTTTATGAAAGATTTCTTATGCTCACCAAGGCTGAATTTTTTTTTAACAAAAATACAGTAAGGTAAAATACAGATATTATTATATTAATAATTGAATATATTTTACAATAAATACATATTTTTTGATGGCTAAGCTGAATTTTCAGCAGCCATTACTTCAGTTGTCAGTCACATGATCCTTCAGAAATCATTCTAATATGTTTATTTGGTGCTTAGTCATTATTGGTGTTTAAATATCAATAATGGTTCTTATTATCAAAACCAGTTGAAAACCGGTTCTTGCTACTTAATGTTTTAGTGGAAACAATGATAGATTTTTTAAGGATTCTTTGATGAATAGAAAGTTCAAAAGACCAGTATTTATTTGAAATGAAAATAATTTGTAACATTATAAACTTACTTTCTCTTAAACATTTTTAAACTATTTTAAAACCATTTAAAATGAAGCAATTACATTTATTCCTTGCTGAATAAAATTATTATTATTATTTTAAATAAGTAAATCACTAACACCAAACTTTTGAATGGTAGTGCATTACAATTTTGAAAAAAAAAAAAAAAGTTAAAGTAGTAAAAACTGTTTTCAGCATAATAATAAGAAATGTTTCTTGAGGAATAAATCACCGACTGGAGTAATCAAATCGCAATTTATTTACCTTAAAATCACAGAGTGTTCCAAAGTGCTGTACAATTTCAAAAAAATACAAAGAAAGAGATACTAAAATAAAGCAAGAGAAAAATAAAATTAAAAATAAACTCTATTTAAATGCATCCAAACCAGTAGTCCTTATGAAGGCCTCATTAAGCAGATATGTCTTAAGATGTCTTTTAAACATGTTTACAGAGGTAGACAATCTGATAGATATTGGTATAATGGATATATGATGTCTGTCTTATGGTTGCTAGAGTATTTTAATTGCTCCACTGACCTCAGCACTCACATGCATCATAACAGCTGTTTTTTTTTAATCTCTCGTTCTCTTATTCTGTTGACAGTTGCAGGTGAACACACACCAGTGCGCAAATCCTTCACTCTGTCGTTCTAAGGCCCCATTTACACTAGTGCGTTTTCATTTTAAAACGGCGTTTTAGAATGAAAACGATCCTAGTCTACACTGGCATTTCCGCTGCGTTTCAGAAACGATCTCCGTTTACACTACACAACCGAAAACGCATGTCACGTGACCATTCATGCAGGTACAACCATAGATATGTATAGGTAGATTCCCTATTATTTAGATGGTGGACGCGTCTGCGTGCTTGGAGCGGTCGAATGGGAAATCTACCCATACATATCTATGGGTACAATAATGAGCATGATGTTATTGTTTACACAGTCATCAAGGATACGCAGAGCGAACACGCCATCATTTCAAAAGTCTCCGTTTTGGTCCGTTTACACTGAAACGCAACCCCGGAGTTTTCAAACTAAAACGGGGTCTACAGCGGTTTCAAAAGTCTCCATTTTCAACCTCGAAAACGCCGGAGTAGTGTAAACAACAGGCATAACCGTAGCAAAAGTTATGCGTTTTAAAACGAAAACGCACTAGTGTAAGCAGAGCCTAAGATCAAAACTAGATTCTTAAAATAGCCATTCTAATATGAAAAGGATGTTGTCAGAGTGCTTTAAAACTCCAAGAAAAAGCATAAAGTTGTGATGTGTATTGCTGTGATGTGCATTGTGTGTGATATTCCTTCAGGGAAGGACAGTCAGGTCAGCCACCGCTGTCTCTTGTTTAGACACAGTGAGATGCTAAAGTCCTTTGAGGTGAATGTGAGTCGGTCCATTTGAAAATTTTGAACCGTATCATTGCATCGGATCCGTAAAGAATATGATAATGGCTCTGACTCAGACGGAGGCTGGAGTTTATGAGTTTATAAAGGCCTCTTCTTCTGCCTCTTTCTTCTGATATGAAAACATTTATAGATTTTCATGTAGATATTTCAGTCGTGCACCTCTTTATGCGGTAATTGTTTATAATACAATATGCCTTCTGGCAATGTTAATTTCTCTGATATTACCATATGCATTTCACAAATCTGAATATGCATATTACAAATTTGCATTGTGTCCTTTCCGCAAGAGGGTACACGATTACAGTGTCATAATACGCATTATCTCATCTTTTGCAGCAGTCAGTGTCATTTACTTATTGAGAATTACAGAGTATGCTGTAAATCTTCTCTACTTCTATTGGTTGCATTTACTTTTAAGCCGTAGTATTAACTGTGTTCATGTTTTTGAGGTTTAGTTAAGTAGAGCCTCTCTCTCCTAATCACTCACATGCTCTTCATGTACTAATTGCTTGGTTTATGTCCACTTACAACATCATGAAAGAGATTCTGCCTTAAATTTAACCTTTCTCTGAGGACTCTTGTCACAGCACAGGGAGCGATGGACGTCGGAAAGAAGAAAGACAGAGAAAAACCAGTCAAAGCAGGGGCCAGTCTCTAACTGTCCAGTGACAGGCTAGAGAACTTTGCTGCTTTAGGCGGTTATCTGTTTTCTGTGCCCGAATCCCCAAGATCAGCGTAATCAGATCAGCCAGAAGATATCAGAAACTTTTCTCTCTTCAAATCTTTGTTTTTGCTTTTTATGTTTTTTTTTTAAAGTTATGTTTTCAGGCTTTTATGCCTTTATTGGATAGGACAGTAGAGAGATGACAGGAAAGCATTAGGAAGAGAGAGGGGAATGGGATCAGCAAAGGACCTCGAGACGGGAATCAAACTCAGGTCGGTGGAAGCACAACTGCGCTATATGTTGGCGCACTAACCACAAGGCTATCGGCGCTGACTTGCTTTGTATGTTTAAATTGATTTTGACAAGCCTATAAGACAACAGTCCCAGCATCCCTGTGCTTGATAACACTTGGTTTGCAGATGTGTTGAAAAGGTGTACAAGCAATTACTGCTTTGAAAGAGGTCAGAAAGAATAGGTTCTAATGAGCTTACATTTCCCTGCGTTATTAAAAAACAACACAAATACCTAGTTCCCTCTGTAGTTAGTAGTTCCCTCTGTGATTGGAACTCATTAAATAATTTCTGTTGGTTTTGTGTGAATAACTCTAAACTGTACCAGGAACTTTGTGTGTCAGAGGAAGCCTCAGTGGGACAGAAAATGTTGTAATGTTCAAACAGAGAATGTTGCAGTGTTCAGCTCTTGTTTTGCTGTCTTTCTGAAAAAGGGCAACAGAGAATGACAGACGTTCTCTTTCTGTGAGCTCAAGTGTCTGAACTAATCCATCAGTTTTGTATGTTTGTGTTCAGATTTAAGAGTCAAACACACTCAGTATGGATTCTTCAAAACAATACAGATTCTTTAGAAAAATAGGAAAATGAGTGATAATAAAAAACAATCATAATTTGTAATAATCCCAGCTCAATGTGAATAGACAAGTTATCCATAGATAGATAGATAGATAGATAGATAGTTGTTTGTTTACTCAGACAGTTTGTTAGTAGCTATTGAATTGAGCTGTTTTTGTCTGTAGTCCAACCTTGTTCGTGTTTTACATTAACTTGGGAGAAAGGCACACAAGTAAATTAATATTATCAACTGGACTAAATGAATCCATCACCACAAATTAGTTTCAGTGAAGAACTTGATGATTTTCATGTGGTGAAAAAATGATAAAAAGATTAGATCTAAGAAAGGCAGGAAAAAGTCAAAGAGGGGGTGAAGAGAACAACAGATGCATAATATAAGACTTATCTCCAAACACACATAGTCTGTCGGCAGACCATGCCAAGACACAAAATGGAAGCTTTAGTGTGACGGTGGGAGAAGAAGATAAAACGTATAATTTAAATCTTTCTTTCCCAACACAGTACACATTTTCAATAATACCATGTAATTCTGAAATTCCTGTTATTACATGTTAAATGATTAATTTTTATACTGGAGTATGCACTTCTTTTTTGATATTCATGTTACTATTTTATGTTGAATATTCAAACATTTTGTCTTTTCTAATACCATTTTTGAGATTATGATTTTTAAATAATAGAAAAAGCAATTTTAATAACTCAACATGCATAAAAAGTCTTACAAGCAAGGAATTTGGTCAAATTACACCAAAGGACTGTTTATCTACTGTGGATATCAAAATTAGGGAACAAATTATGAACAATTGATTTTATTTATTTTTTTCAGAAATGATGTAATCTTCATCTTCAAGGAATTTTAACTGTGTCTATGCCATTGCTAGTAGAACAGTATATTACAAAATAACCAAGACACTTCAACAAAAACGTTGAAGATTACAACTAAAATTTCTGAAGGTTACAGCAGTCAAAAATTAGTATAGGAAGTGTACAGGCCCTTGCTTTGAATTAATTCAGCAATTCCAGCTGCAGTGTTGAACCGATAGCCCATTGAGAGTCTCCGCATTATTCTGTCCTCTCGTGCATTTGTCTTTTGTAGACAACCAGCCTTTTTGGGGGACTTGAATGAGTAAGTGACATTGTAAAGATGCAATATTCTAGAAATCACAGACTTGGAACGACCAACTTCTCTTGCTATGCTTGCTATTGGCCTTCATCTGGACAACCTGATTTTGGAGTGTTTCAATCACTTTAGAATTAAAGTCTTTATACTGAGATTCAGAATATATTTAACTCATGAAATGTGCTTAAAAACTGCACTTTTACTACTGTTAGGATAACTTAAAATAGGACTCTAAGCAGTGACCTCGAAATTTAGGAACTTGTAGGTTGTTCTCTGATTTTTATCTCCACTATAAATGAAAGTTTATAATTCTAGTTCTATTGTTCAAAATTCTCATAGATGCCATGTCCTGATGGTGTTTCTTCTCTCCTTATCCAGTTTATATTTCGTAAAATCATCGATGTGAAGAAGGAGGAAGAAGAGAGGCAGCGTTCAAAGAATGAGGTTCCACTCACCATTCCTGTGGACCACCCGGTCCGAAAACTTTTCCAGAAGTTTAAACAGCAGAAAGAGCTCCGTAACCAGGGCGCTTCGGCCCAGCTGGACCTAGAGAAGAATCAGCAGCATGTACAGCAGCCCACACGCATGCCGAAACCTCACGCCTCTCTCATGCAGAACTCGCTGCAAGCGGTTCAGAACGGGTCCACCAGTAGCGTGGTCACCATCTCCCAAATCACACCCATCCAGAACTGCCTGGCCTACCCTAAAGTGGGCGACTCAGTCAAGCAGAACAACCGCGACATCATGGAACTCAAACCTGCCGTGGTCACCGGTGACCAAATCGCAAATCCACTCAAAGTGAATAACACGGTGTGGACTAAACCCACAGGAACTGCCCGTGGGTGGATGAGATTGAAAAACAACATGGCTGCCCCTGGTTCACCTCCAGAGGATGAGAGGAAGGAGGGATTGAACAATGCAGCTAAAGCCGTGTCCATGGAGCACATTTCACCAGAAGTCAAAGTTCGGATAGAAAGTGTTGAGGAGGTTGGAACATCCAGGAAGAATTCGCTCCGCAAAACAGACTCTTGGGATAGTGGCTTGACATACAGCGACCAGAGACTGGATAGGGTTTCAGAACCACAGAGCCCTGTTCCTGGAGTTGGTGGAGGAGAAGGACCAGCCCAGGATTTTTACTCCAGCAGCGAGAGCTCATTCCAGGCCTCTCTGCAGGAGGCAAGGCTGGAGTTGCGGACAGAGATCCAAGCTCTGAACGGAAGGATGGCGGCTTTAGAAGAACGGGTTGGACAGATTCTCAGACTGCTTTTAGAGACTTCAAAGCCGACGTCTAGCGAAGAACCAACCCCAAAAACGCACAGACCCAAACTCAAAGCACAAGGCAGCATCCCAGTGTCCACACTCAGTACGCCAGACTCTGAAAAGGATGAGGGTTTGCAATAGGACAACAGACTTTGCATTCAATAAGCATTTGAGATGAAGTATTTGTGGTGGCTTTGGGGCATCCAAATTTGGCACCTGTATCTGCAGCTTATACAGGAACGCCCAAAAAAGGAGCTTGTGTTGGTTTCTAGCTTCTGATTTCTGAGGATAAAGCTGACAACTGAACATCTGTATGGGAAGAGGAGTTGGTTTCTAAATCTAAATAACTGCCAGGAACTCTAACCCCATCAGAGTACAGTGGCATGTACTGAGAAATACAAAAATGAGGATTTTTAGTTTTAGTGCTTTTTAATGTTCAATCAGCACTTTTTGCACACTGAAGTAATGCAGGAACTTTTTTTTCTCCCTTTTTCAGTGTGAGTTTGTATATATAATGCATGTCCAGCTGGGTTCTGGCTTGCCAAAAATGTACAACCCTGATGACGTCTGTACAATTGAAATGATATTTAAATGCTTGTATATTATGCAGTTAACTGCATGCAGATCTATTTATTCTTACAGAATGCTTATTTTCAATGTGTAAATGAAAGAGACTGTTGATTGTCTTGATATCACCATAATGTACATTCAGGTTTTTAACAAAATGTAGCATGACAGATCACTGAGGAAGAATGTGTTGTGTTTGAAACATTTACGTATGCATGAATGACTTTCATAGGCACTCAAGAACTTTGCCTTAAAGGACCAAAACGTCAGTCTTGAGATAAAGCTGAAGAAGAAAAACCTGCACTGGTTATCAGTGTTGGACAGGTGTTTTTCATCTGTCTTTCTATACATTTTAACTTACATGTGTCAGGTTTCATTTCTGTTTATTTATATATATATTTTTTTTACAAGGATTTTGGAGCGTGTAGGATTTTATGCCCTTCATTTATGTTCCACTCAATGTTACTGGGTTTGTTTTATTTTATATAGCAGCAGTAGCAGCTTTTGGGCCTGAAATGCAGCTTCACCACTGTAAATCTGCCGACTGTATTATATGCAACGCTAATAAAAAATGGTAAATAAAAAATTATAATTGTAAGAGTAAACTGCAACATTTTGTTCTCATATGCAAGATAACATTATAAATGATATTTTTAGCTCTCAAAACAAAGTCCCTTATATTAGGACTGGAAGGCATATGACCGAAACACATCTGGGCTACTTAACCTGATCTTCTCTTCAGCAAAACAAGATCACTCTGCAGATCAGGACACCACAATAATAGTGAAAACCAAATCTGAAAAAGTTCTTAAGGATTGTATACTTTTAAAGGTATTTTTGTGTTTATTTCTTCTGAGGTTCACTTAAAAAGCTACTGTGTACAGTACACACACATATATTTTGGGGCCTGTAAATTTTTGTTTTATTTTTCATAATTTTTTTTTTTTTTAATGAAATAAATCTTTTATTCTGCAAGGATGCATAAAATGGCTTGCACTTTATTTTACAGTACATGAACTTACATGTACTTACAGTGTACTTATAGTGTACCTACATAAAAGTACTGGTAGTATAAGGTAACTACATGGGGTAGGGTTAGGTTTAGAGGTAGGTTCAGGGTTAGTACCTAGTTATTACCTAGTAATTGTAATTGCTATAACAAGTACATAGTATGTACATGAGTAACAGGACTGTTAAATAGAGTGCTGTCATAAAATCTATTAAAAGTTACTTTTACATTGTTACAAGAAATTTCTATTTACTTACTGTATAACTTCTATTTACTTTATAAACTTTCTATTTATTAAAGAATCCTGAAAAAAAAAATGTTTGACAGTTTCCACAAAAATATTAAGCAGCATGTTTTCAACATTATTAATAAATCAGCAAATCAGCATATTAGAATGATTCTGAAGGATCACGTATGTATATGCACATACATTGTATTTCTTAATTTTTTTTGTATATTTACATTTTTCATAATTTTTCCTTTATTTCTTTTAATCATTTTAATCATAATCATATTTTAATGTTCCCTCCCTCTTTGTTTCCAGGTAGCAGAGAGTTAAATGTACCTGCGCAGCTTAGGAGTGCAGCTCTCTGTATTACGGTCCTGCTGGTTTGATCCTGTTCTCTTCAAAAGAAAGACAGATGAAGCTCTCGGCTGAAGTCAGTTTTCAGGTAGCGGTGCTGCAGCTCGGCATCAAGCCCTTAAGATTCTGTTATTACAACCCATTTATCTCTCACTCTGTCTCTCTTTTTGCTGAGCTTGCTAAAGATCTGGGATTGGCCTGGTTTTAAAATATCAGTTTTGTGCTTTTATATTCTTCACACACACATAAATATTGTTTCACGGATACAAGCCCATTTCAGTAGCAATGTGTGTTTGTGAATGTAAAACCAATGACTGTGCTGTATTGAATATAACATGAGGCCTGCCTTCTGTGTACTAAATAGTCCCAGTTTTGCTTGGTCTCAGGGTCTTAATGAGCTGTTGTTCTACAGATCATTAGACATTTAATCAGGAGAAAGGCCAAGAGGTCAAGGGTTTTGCTAGTTAGCATAGTTAGCCACTACTGGAAAATACAGTAACAACCATTCTGCTGCTCAAAAGCATCTTTCTGCATTGACATTCATTCTGAAATTGCTATATATTGCAATTACGATGACTGAGAATTATCATACTCTTAATGATCAGGTTGTCTAGTTATCAGACAATTCTCTGTAGCAATGTGGCTGCATGCAAGCTAATATTACAAGATCACATGGCCTAACTCCCCTTCCCTTGTCACTCTGTCAGTCTCTTTGCATTTTGAAAAAATGTGTATTGAAACTGATATCTGTGCACTCTAAAAAATGCTGGGTTAAACACAACCCAGCGCTGGGTAAAATATGGACGAACCCAGCGATTGGGTTGTTTTTACCCAGCGGTTGGGTTACTGCCCAGAAGGTGGGGTTAAACATTTAACCCAACTGTTGGTTGAAAACAACTCAGCATGTGTTCTGTCCAATATTTACCCAGCACTGGGTTGTATTTAACCCAGCATTTTTTAGAGTGTGTAAGCCTTAAAATGCTATTAAGCATTACAGTATAGGAACATAATCATAAAATTACTGCTCTTCAAAAAATGGATAAGCATAGAGTTAAGAATCATTGTCCAGTGATAAGATTTAGTTAACACAAACATTTACATTTTGATTTACTTATTTAGTGACCTTGAAATATAAATAATAGTATTTAAAAATACAGAAAATGAATGAACATAAAGATGAGAGACAGTGTTGTGTAAGACGACTGTACAGTGCTTCCCATAATCTGCTCTCTTGCTTATATTTAGAAGCTCATTTGGTTGGATCTGTACCTGTCAGCTCGAATGCCTGGAGTTGATTGAAAGAGCCTGTCTTGTCCATGAGTAGGGCCAGATTTAGAGTTTGTTTAGTTGACAGTTAATTGAATGGAAGTGATTTGACAGAAGGGTAATTTTGGCAATTAATCTGGGACAAAGGCAGCATTGGGGGAGGTTTGACATTTCTGGGAATGCTGGTGATTATCGTACATGCCAACATTACCGTAGCAGCAAAATCTCTGGGAACAACGTTGATCAAAAGCAAGGATAGATTATGGCCCTAAGGCATCTGCCTTTTTTGGGGGCCCCCTCTTGTACCCCCACACACGGTTTTTGCCTAGGAGGTGAAAATGGGGAAAAAATAGTATCTTGTAACTGCGATTTAAAATCCCTTTATATTGCATGACTCAAAATTAAGAATTTGGTTTTTGCATCTCATTGAAGTGATCTGAATTTGTGTCCCACTCTTGTGAAGAAATCACCACATTTACCTCAACATTTACCACAAGTTTTTAAAATAATTTACACACATACATTCCAAAGTTTGGGGTTGATACATTTTTAAAACATTTTTTTATGTTTAAAACATTTTTTATGTCTCTTATGCTCACCAAAGCTGCATCATTTGATCAAAAGTACAGTAAAACAGTAATATTATTATTATAGTTATTACAGTTTAAGTAACTGTCTTTTACTGTTATATATTTTAAAAGGAAATTTATTCTTAAACTGATTTTATTTTACTTTACTTTACTTTACTTTACTTTACTTTACAGGACAACAGTTGCCCTTAAGTACATCTTTGTCGCAATGATAGACAACATTTTTGTCCTTTTCTTGTGAAGAAAACCACATTTATCTCAGCAATATCAATGAAAGTAATCTGCACACATTTGTGATTGTGGAACTTAATGAAACTATATTAAACTGTTGACCCTAAATGTAATTTCCAGTGCAGAATCTGCTGAATTTGACCTCTGAGGCGTTACACACTGTGTTCAGGTTTATAATGGAAAAGGTAATAATCATGTGCGTCTGCTACTCAATACAATGCCAGTATAGGAGAGGAGAATGTTTTCTCATCATTTTCACATTAGTGAGGTTTTAAATAATTTATCATGCAGGGACTGCTGGGACATGTGAACTCACAGTAACGCAGCATTCAGAAAAATTAGTCTTCAGTGCTGCAGGTCTCTGAGAAAATGATATATTGTCATTCTCATATGTGTGTGTGATCAGCAAATGTAAATACACTAAAGTTTAAATGGAGAACAAGTGTGTCTGGTTGGCCTGAGATGGAAAGTCAAGAGCAGGTGGTAAATATATGACTATAAATGGCATTACACTATGAGTCAGGGATTGAGATGAGAGCAGCATTGAGCAGGTGGTTGGACCCCCTAATTATTTCTTTATTACACATATGGACATGTGTCATAGTCACAGGACTTTTGCCTCTACTGTCTGCAAAACAAACACACAGCAAACCTCCTGACAAATAAGAAAAAAACAACCCATCATGCACTGTGGCCATTATACAGTATTTTTTTTAAATCACCTTCTTACTGTATGATTATTTAATATGGAAATACCATTCTGTTCAAAGTTTGGGGTTGGTAAGATTTTTTTTAATGAAAGAAGTCTCTTAAGCTCACCAAAGCTGCATTTATTTATTTGAAAAAAAAAAAAAAAAATACAGTAAAGAGTAATTTTGTGAAATATTATGACAATTAAAATAACTGTTTTTAAATTTAATGTATTTTAAAACGTGGTTTATTCCTGTGATAGCAAAGTTGATTTTTTAGCAGCCATTACTGCAGTCTTTGTCACATGATCTTTCAGAAATCATTAAGCTTATGTTTTTGCTCAAGAAACATTTCTTATTATTATCAATGTTAGCATTGCTAGTATTTTAATGGAAATCATGCTAAATTTTTAGGAAGTCTTTGATAAATAGAAAGTTCAAAAGAACAATTAATTTGTAATGGATATCTTTAGTAACATTATAAATGTCCTTAGTCACTTTTGATCAGTTTAATAAAAAAATTTTAAATACTACTGCATGGGGATTTGTAGAAGTTTTTTCTGTCTCAATTAAAAGAAGGATAGAACACAAAATGTTACATAATTTAATGGTTTATGCCCTGTAGCGACAAGATTTTTTTTCAGGTTATGACAGAAGACCACAGGTGTGTTGTTTGCAGTTTTATTCAGTTTTGCTCTTTTCAGGAAAAAAAAGGAGGAGGAAAGTACAAAGAAGATGAGAAATTAACATACAGTCACCATTTGAAGGTAAAATCTCTCCTACATGTAAATAGACATGAAACAGATAGATTTTTGATTCATTTTATTCCTGCAGTGCACATGCTCTGGTGTTTTAAGTGGAGGCTGGTTTCTCCAGCATATCAGACCGAAGTGATGCATTCAGTGGTGCTAGTGAGACAAACCCCACAGTCACACCGGAGGGCCACGGGGTAGGTGTAGGATGGGTCCACGTCTTCTGAGCAGTTCGGCAGCTGCACCGTCTCCAATCGAGTTTCGTTATAAGTGCACACGCGCTGGTGCGACTCAATGAAGGGCGGGTCCAGGACTGGCTTCTGCAGTGATTGACAGGTGAAGAGAAGAGTGTGTGTCAGGACTTTTCATCTGGGCTACTGATTTATTTTTTTTTAGATAGACTTTAAAGCATCTTTAAAGTTAAATATTTAATAATATACTGTAGACTCTTTCATTAAATATGTTAAATAATGTCTCAAATGTCTGTTCCAACCCAAATAACATTTACTGGAAGTGAAATTTGTTCCTGAAGGCACTTTTTTCTTCAAAAATGAATATTATCCTGATTTGACTCTTAAAACTGAACGAGCTAATGTAGTGAGGATGATAAAATAATAAAAGTAATAAAAGTAGTTGATTTCTTTACTTTTTCAGGCAAAGTAAATAGTCACTTTCCTTCAGATATGCTGTTATCAAGAATTAAGAGCAGTAAATAATAATGTATGTAAAACATATTTTGCAGAAAATCGTCATGATCAAAATATACATAAGAAACCATTATAAAACAATACAAAACAACAGGAAAAAAGCCAGGCCTGACTGAAATATCTCAACCATTTTTCTCTATTTTCTGTTATTTTTTCCTTTAATTTCTAGCAATCAGCCCAAGAGGTTCTCCGCCTCTCTCTTAAGAGCACTAAAGGAAAAGCTGTTCAATTTTTTTTTTTTTTTTTCCGGAAAATGATTATTTAGATCAAAGTGAGTTCTGTTCCCAAAGCGCTTTCAACTGCTCTATGTGTAAAATTAAAACACAATCCAATCTTACAAACACAATCAATAATACAAATGCAAATTATTTTGCTAAATAAATACAAACTAACATAATATCTTTGCATTTTTGTGAATTATTCAAATTTTTTTGGCTGCTTCAGTTTGTATAAAAGCAAAATCACCTTGTCAATGATTTAAGCTACTATGTAATATACAGTATCTGGGGTTTAATTTGATATATTAGAGAATTACAAAACCCTGTTAAATAATTGCAGTTTCTTGTAATAAACTATTATCACCTTGACATTTTTTTACGTCATTTTGATTAAGTATTGATCACATTGCAGGTGTGCTGCAAAAGCTCTTCTCTCTTTTTATGCAAGTATATGTTTGTCACGGGCTAATAATATCAGTCTTACTTCCCAGGTCTCACAGCGTCCCCAGCAGGCGTCAGTGGTGATGTGCAGCCCACTGCATCCCGGTTTACGGGCCAGAAAGGTAAATTCTCTGACTGCACAGCCGATGAAACGCTTCAGGTTGAGCACAGAAGCCTCAGTATGAGCACCACAGCACAGCCAAACAGCCAGTGTCACACAGCACAGAGTTACAGGAGACCGCCTACCACACATACAGAAAGAAAAAGAGTTCATGATGAGGCTGTGTGTCTCAGAAGAATGATTAAGTGTTAAATGCTCTGTAGGTTGCAAAAAAAAATCAAGCAATTACTTATGATTAACATAAGTGTATCATTTGAGTTGTAATGATCCATGAAAACAGAGCTGTTTTTCTCTTACTTCTACAAAGTCACATTAAAGTTTTGTAAAATTTGTATAATTCCTAGCATGTTCATTCAGCAAAGATGCATTATATTGATCAAAGAGACAGTAAAGACAATTATAATCTTTACAAAAAAATCTATTTAAAATAAATTGTTATTTTGAACATTCTATTCATCAAAGATTAAAAAAGTATCAGTTTGCACAGAAAAACATTAAGTTTCAGTGTTTTCAACACAGATGATAAGAATGTAACACTGAAAAATTCAGCTTTGGTATCACGGGAAATACTGTAAATTGCATTATAAAATATATTAAAGTAGGAAAGTTATTTTACATTGTAATAAGATTCCACAATTTTGTTGTAAATTTGATTGAATAAATTACATAAAAAATCTTACAAAACTCAAAATTTGGAAGTTTATGTATTTTTCATTTTTGTTTTACCCTAGAAAATCAATCATAAAATTGACATTTTTAAACTATGATAAGATATACCTAAATATAATTTCCATAAAGAGCTGTAAAAAGGACTATTTAAATTTCTCACCCCTGTGCTCCAGACCTCAGAGGAGCCATTGCTGATTCCAGTGACTGTGGATCTGTTTACAAAATAACAGTAATCAATAATTAAAAATAATTATTAAAACATATAAATCTCACTTATCTTCTATCTGTCGTTAGTTTCAGCCAGGTCAAAGATACCTGGATGGCAAACGCAGCACAGCTAAACTCTCCGGAATCAGTGAGAAATCTCACTTCCAGTCCTGATATCACCTCTCCTGAAGTTCCTCTGACACTGAACTTGCACAAATCTTTAATTTATTAGAAACGGCACTACCAACCCCACCTAGAACACACTGTCTCTGTAGCGCCAACTGCATCCAGCAGTAATAAAGAGATGTCACATAAGACCAAAGACAAACAGGGAAGGAGCTGGTGAGTCCATGTGTGTGGAGATTGATCCAGCCCCTCAGGCTCTGAAATCTGTGCACGTTTTACCTGCTGCTCAGGTACATCAGCCGTACATCCATTAACTTAATGAAGAGGTCATCCACATGAAAGAGAATGGGAAACACATTTATCCTCTAATCCATGTAGTCATTTATTCACCCATCCGTCTTGTGGGCTGTGGTTAGTCCTGGCTCCAGGAGGTGTCAGGACACGTTAAATGAGACGTCAGGCTCCAAACAGTTAGAGATTAGTCAGATACTTTCCATGACAACATGGTGGCATAATCTAAGAAGTGATTTTCCAGAAAGGTCTGATATAATTAACACGTGAGGGGGAAGGATGACAATTGTGCTGACTTAATTTCCTCTGAAAATCATTTTCTTTATTACATTCTTTATTCTTTTTTTCTCAAATTAGAAAAAGAAAAAAAGCATTGAATGTGTTTGGATTTCATGAATGACAAACAGGCACATTAGATATATAACTATGCTACCAAAGCCTGAAGAATAGGACTGATCTGCATGGGGCCACTAGGGGAAATTCAATTAATAATTCCAAACAGCTTTAAAAACTTTTTTCATTTTGTGTAGAAAACAATAGTAGAACAGAAACAAAACTGCTGGTAAAACACATATTATATATCTATATTTGTACAAAGTAATATTTAGGGTAAACAAGTAGTGTTTTTGTGTGCGTTAAATAAACTGAGACCATCTTCAAGTAACGTCAAACAAACTTTTCTAAAAAAGTGATGCCCAGTGGTCAATTTCAGAAGGTTTTGGTAAACTTAACATGATCTAATTACAAATAATTTGACTCATATAGTGATCATGTTGTCCCACAACATTTCCCTTTATTTCTGCATCAGTAACCTCTACTCACTATAGGCTTTGTATGATTAATTAATAAATATAACATATACGTGTAATTGTAAAATTAAGATTTTTACAATAAAATGAAATTTGCAGAGAGCAACCTGCCATTTTTTCGCATAAGTTATATGCCTTGGCGCCGCTTGCTTAGTTAGGAAAACAATTATCTAAAAGACATTTTAAAAACACTTTTTGCTGTATGTGTTATATATACAAGTGGTTTCCAAAATTATTAGAACACTAGTATTTTCATCAGCTAAAAAGTGGTTTTAAATCAGTTATTCCAGAAGAACTGTGGCAACATCTCCAAGATGCTTCAAAAGACCTCCCTGCAAAGCTACCTGAAAAACTAAGCGCAAGTGCACCTATACGGCAAAAGCTGCTTTAAATGCAAAGGATGGTCACACCAAATGTTGATTTAGTTAATAGCAGTTCATTGATAAAGAAAATCTATTTATGACATTATTTTTGACAGCATTTTTATACAAGTGCCTAAAATTTTTAACAGTAGGCCTACTGTAGCTTTACAGGTAGGTTTCTTGAAGCATCTTGGAGAGGTTGCCACAGTTCTTCTGGATTTAGTCTGTCTCAGTTTGCTCTGTTTCTGTTCAGACAGACTGGATGATGATGAGATCAGATCTCTGTGTGAAGCTCTGGCTGTTGTCAGACTCCTTGTGCAAACAAAAATCTCACTGGATTATTACTGGCGAAATCAATGTTTGGAAATGTAAGCTGATATTTCCATTCTGACACACTACAGCAAAAGATAGAAATAACTGACTTAAACCCATTTTTTAGCTGGTGAAAATACTGTTCTAATAATTTTGGCCACCACTGTACGATAGCTATTTTGAGCTGTGTGTATATTTGTCATATGTAAATTTATAATAAAGTGATCTATATATGATCTATAATGCTTTACCGACTCATCGAGGTGCGATCACAATTCACCATTGCTCTGGGAAATTTTGCGGGCGATTTAATTAAAGTATAGGAATCCGTGCCATCGGGAAAACGTTCCCACGCAGATTTCACTAGTGTTCAAAATTGAAAGTGACTTCTGCGATATGGACAATCGAAAATTAACGCATTTTCCTGCGAAATTTTACCTACATTAATGTGAGTCATAGTCACGCATTTTAACATTTATCAATACTGACCTATAGTAGGCTATATAGCCTATGCTACTTGTTTTAAACTTACTAAGATCATGAACCCTGTTTTGACTTCCCTCTTGGCTAAAGCGTTGGTGGGTGACCTGCACAAAAACCCTCATAATTCGCACCGTGCGGTTATTGATCTACAGAGGGGGTTAATTTGCTGGTTTGTCTGCTATAGTCTGCTCCTGTAGGTCCGCGCGCTGCTCTGAGTGGTCGCTATAATTAGAGACCGCCGCCCGGTCGCTTCTCCCGGTGAGCTCCGCTGGGAACGGGAGGGAATATACAAGCTTCACTCGCAGTAATACACGCAGTGATATGAACTCCCTAACGATTTGTATTTGTGGTTATTGTAGTTGACGACGGAAAACATTCAACACTGGTGCAAGTGGACATTTAAAGACAGTTTCAAACTTTGCCAAACATGTAAGTAGAGTTTGAGTTCTTCTGAACAGACCCACCTTGACAGATCTAAGGTCATTGAATAACGCATAACTCAAATTCAATCGTTATAACACCGTGTTTATTTTAATGTATTGTCTTTGTTGTTATTAAATTTGTTCTGAGAGTCAAAACGTTATATCATAGCATAAATTCTAAAAAATAAATATAGGCTAAAGCCACTTTATATAATAAGCCTAGGCTATACTAAATAGGCTCTCAGTTTAAAAGAGGACTGTCGGTACTCAAATAAAGCCATACCACGCAGTAGAACTGTATACTGTATGTGTTTGATAGTTGATATATTGATATTGACCTGTGTTATATTGTGCCTGACTTGTAACGCGTGCCCGCGCCAGCGCTATTTTGGGCCCCACGCAACGCCCCTCTCAAGCTCAAGGCATTTCGTGTGTCAGAGGTCACGCTGGTTATTCTGGACCGCGCGCGGAACGCTTCTGCTGCCTATGCATGCAACTCTGATAAATACTCATTAAATTCAACTGAAACGTCTTTAACAATTTAAATAAAAAACAATAACATACATTACTACTGTTATACAGATAATGCTGTATATGCAATTTTTGCCATTGACTTGGTATGCCACTGTATGCCAACCTGCTAAGAGTTACTTACAGCATTCATTGTCTCTTAGAGGGATGAGCACTGTTACTTATTGTTTTGACAATGATTTCTGTTATAAATATAAAAACATAGGTGGTTTAAAGGAATAGTTCATCCAAAATAGTCACATTACTGTAGCTAGTTCTGGAAAATATCTGCTTAAAAAGCTTGATTAAAAATTTTAGTGGGTAAACAATTCTTCATTCTGGGTGAATAGTTATCATGCCCAGTGTCATGTTCAAAGGTAGTTTTAGACACTTCACTTCTTTGTCAGTGTTTTTGTAGTTGTCAGGATAGGCATAGTGACATATGTTCTCATAAAAGATTTGTCTGTGCTCTGCTTAGGTGATTGTTCTGTGGGAGTGTTGCGTTCTGTACGTGTGAAATGCTTTAGATGCTGTTGTGGTCAGTTCATTTGGATAAAGTTTCCATGTAACTCTCTTAGTCATTTAGTGTGATTTGACTGTGATCCCAGCAGTCTAATTCAGATATAATGCACAGATTTGTTTGATCTCTGGGAATGTGTCCGGTCTGTGTTAATGCCTGCTGTGTTTTCATTCCACATTATTATGCCAGTATGTGCACTCTCTTTCTCTCCGTGTTCTCGTTCCTGTGAGTCCAGCTCAGGATAGCACACATTCTTCCACACCTCTGTTCTCTAACAGAGTCACATTTTGCTGCAAGGACACACATTCACATGGTCACAGAACGATCAATGCAATGACATTTTGCCATGACTTTCTGATTTTACAGTTTGTTTGAAAAAATTGTGTTTATCCAACACTTATAATCTTTAATCTTTATGCTGATAAGTTTAAACATGCCTCACAGATTCAGAAAAAAATGGCAGTTTTGGCTCCCCAGAGGGTGACATTGCTTTATGTGTCTACCCACAGGAACTTAATGGTCATTCCTAATGTGCAGTACATTCAGTATGTTCAATTTCCTCATCATATGTGTCTTAATACAATGGATAAAATATTAAACACACACACAAAATACACTATGGAACTCAGTTATTTCTGTGTTTCTATCAAAGTCCCTTTAAATGCTTGTTTTGTAATTTAAGGAAGCATTTCTATAAGAAGGGTATCCTAGACTTACAAAAATATGATACAATATTGTCGAGATGATTATTTATAACATATAACAAAATAACTTTTTTATACAATCTTTTGAAAATAGAAATTCCATTGCTAATACTGGTTGTTTATGCTGGTATTTTCCTGGCAAAAATTAATTTGAGGACATGTCAGTTGAAAAATCAATAAACTGAATACTACTTAAAGCACTGTTCTCAAAATATAAAGTTTAATTTGAAACATTTTTTGGCTGGTTTTTCATATTAGAGGTCATAGAAACCAAAGACTATAGAATAACCAAGACATGTCACTCAAATGGTTTTGCCTTAATAAAAGTTACAGAGTCGAAAAGAAATGCATAACAGAAAGGACCCTATGTCAAAGGAATGTTAAAGCACACTATTAAAGAAAGATTTTTTTAAGTTTTTTTAAATGTTCTTCACACTAAGAAAAAAGATTCACTCAAAAGTTCTTTTGGAGAATCAAAAATAGTTCTTATATGGTATCTGTGAAAACACCATTTTGTGAAAACACCTTTATTCTTAAGAGTGTAAACCTGGACTGCTAAGACATCATCTGTCCTCTCCACAGATGCTGCAATGCCTCAGGTTGTTCTCAGTTGACCTCTCTCCGTGTGAACCATGACGTCACAAAGGACATCCGGAGACCTGCCCGATGAACGTGGCTCACTCCCACTGGACATCGATGATGTCCACATATTACTGCAAGGTCAGATTGAAGCTTTTATTGAGCATAAAACTAAAATAAAATGTTGCTCATATCTGATTTGGTGTGTCATTATCTGTTATAGGTTTGACAGTATCGAAATGTATATATTTTATAATTTTTTTACTTCTTGTTTGGACTTCATGGATGATTCTATGAATTCATTCATTCATTCATTCAACAAATTTCTTCATCTGTTTATTCAAAAGCAGATTAAAGTGATTTATTGGTGATGCCAAATGATATGGGTTAAAATTTCTCTCTCGATCTCTCTCTCACGAATGCATACACCTAAACACATTATGCTGTGATATTAAAGGAACAGTTCACCCAAAAATTAAAATTACCCCATAATTTACTCACCCCCAAGCCATCCTAGGTGTATATGACTTTTTTCTTTTAGACGAACACAGTCGGAGTTGTTTTAAAATTTATCCTGGCTCTTAGAAGACATGTGTTAACCCCCCAGAGGTGTATGGGTTAGTTTTATGACGGAAATATGCGATTTTTGGAGCTTCAAAATAATAGCCACTATCCACCAGCATTACCAAGCTTGGAAGATCTAGGATAAATTTTAAAACAACTCCGACTGTGTTTGTCTGAAAGAAGAAAGTCATATACACCTAGGATGGCTTGGGGGTGAGTAAATTATGGGGTAATTGTCATTTTTGGGTGAACTGTTCCTTTAAATCAATGACTTAAATAAGGCATAAATAATGCATGGTCACGTGTTTTGCAGATTGTTTGGTAACAGACAGATGTAATTAAAGTACTGTTGCCCTGAGTCATGAAGAGTTGCACAAAAGTGTTTTTCTAGAATGCAGGGTGTGGGTAATTCATTTTTTTTTTTATCTACAAAACTCTTTGCTGTCTCTGTTGTAGTGTCTTTGTTGTTGTTTTGAGAGTAAAGTAATATGGATGTGTAGATAAGGAATAGTTCACCCAAGAATTGAAATTTGCTGAAGATGTACTCACCCTCAGGCCAAGATGTAAATAAGTTTGTTTCTTGATTGGAACAGATTTGGATAATTTTGATAATACATCACTTTCTCACCAATGGAATTTCTGCAGTGAATGGGTGCCGTCAGAATGACAGGTCAAACGAATCCAACATTAAGGCATTTTCTTGCTTTTGGCCAAAATATGACTCCATAATTGATAATAATGCTTTGTTCAGTGGAAAAGTCCTCCCCTGTTGTCCTCTTAAATCAAATTCCACCAACACGTTTGTTTAGAACTGTTTTGGACTGTTTTTTTTTTTTTTTTCACTGGTAAGTGGTGCTGGATCTGTGCATATTTCTCTCCTGATTCAGACGGGATGACATTTTAACAGGAGAAAGCAATATTATGGATACAGGCCTCGTATTTTAACCAGAAGCACTGGTTTATTATTGTTAATTTATGGACTAGAGTCATGTGGATTACATTTCAGGCTACTTGTTCTCATTCTTTCATTTTTAAATCATTATAAAAAACATACAATATGACTTTGGTAATATTTCTCTGTTGGTTTTCTGAAATGAAATAAAAAATCAGTGTAAATTACTAAAAACTGATAGCAGGTGAAATTGTGTTACACAATATTTGTTTCATGTCTCAAGAATAATTGAATAATTGATGTCTTTAACATGTTGATCACTGCTGCAGCCCTGAGGATACAGTAGAACTGCATTAGGAGAAGAGTTAATCAGCACCTGTGTGGACATGCTGCGTGTTTCTTTTAGCATAAGTAAAAGGCGGAGCTTTTTTTTAAACCTGCAGTACTGGCACTGATCCTGAATTACTTCGCTAAAGGTTACCAGGCAAGTTGTGCCGTGTGTTTACGGTACTTTTCAGTTGTAGAGCTGACACATGTTCTCCAGTATTTCAATGCGGGTGTTTTGCACTGCTTTGTATTGCAAGATGAGGCTGGTTTCTGAAACATTTCTGTCGCCGCACACTTCAAAACGCAACAACTGATGATAATACAGGGAATTCTGGGATAGCAAATCTGTTGACAGCAGCATGGGTGAGTTTGTAGTTGGTTTGAAATTAGTTAAAAATATTTTTTGTTCCTCAGAATGCTGTAGACAGACCAGACAGTTTGCAATAATTAAAGTGACATTTATTGCATTTTTAACTGACATATTATTCTATCATGCGCATCTGAACGTCATTGTGCAATCACCACTGTTGATGTCTCCTTAAAAGACAACAAAAAGAAGTTGCCTCATTTTATACATCCATCTGAAAGGTCTCATATGAAGAAACATGGATCACAAGGTGAGGTGCACATAATTTGTATCAAAGTTTTTTTTTTTGTTTTTTTTTTGCATATTCTCCAGTGCAATCTTACAGAAAATACTTTTTAAAAAATAAATAAATAAACGTTCAAAATTGGCTGTATGTCTTGAAAAAGTTCTTTCAGATTACAGTAATCATGGAGCTTTCAGTTATAGTAGTGTATTTGATTTTACTTCTCTATTACTGTGAACCATTATGAAAGTCATTTGTTCATCGTATCTATCCCGCCTGAATGAAGTGTCATTCAAAAGCTGTCATCCATTTTATGTGTCTTTTCTTTTTTTTATCTTCTCTATGGTTTCACTATTGTGTCCCCTCCCTCTGTTGTTCTCTCAAAGGGAGGTGTTGTCTCTAACGAGTTAAGAACTGCACCTCCCAAAATACATTAGATTATACGATATGAACTTCAGTGTTCAGTGGAAACATTCCAGTCTTTTCTGTCATTGTGTTTCTGTAGAGTTCATTTGAATTAGGTCACAAGTAAAGGGGAGTGATTGCTGGGAGGATTTTGTTACTTTGAAATCTTTCTTTCTGAGGTGGATCAACAACTTGGCTGGTTCAGTTTTTGAGTTTGTGTGTGTGCCACAATTTTTCCCTCGCTGCACTTGCCTCACTCATTTCTTTCCCTATATTCTTTTGGCCTCTTTTTCATTGTTGTCTGTTAGTTATGATTCATTCTTTTGGACTAGGTCTCTGGTGGGTGACAAATCCCAGGAACTGAATCTGATCCCTGTGTCAGTTTCTGTTTTGCTTAACAGCAACACTAGCAACATGCAGTTTAATTACATTTGACTGAAACACATCAGATTGATACAATTCTATATAAACAAATGTTTATTTTTATTACTATAAGAAAATACCTTCACAAGATGGTTACCTTTGTTATGGGTCTTTTTTCAATTTGTCTGCAGATTTCTTTTACCTGTTGTGTAATAAAAACATACAGTATTATGTACTTCTTCAGTGCTTGACATAGTTTCCAGGGTTAAAATGACCATGGGTCAACTGTGTCAAGTGTAAAAACGTGTTAGTATTCGATAGCTGAACTCTAAATAAATCCCTAGGAAACTTAGCGTGGGTGTCAGCTGATAACTTTAACCATTTCAAAGCTTTCCCTCATCCTGTGCTGCTGATACAGGAGTGTGTGAGCAGTGACTGTCAAATCCTTCCAGTCCTGTCAAGGAATCTATTCAAACACACATTCTCTCATTCTCTCTTTATGGGTCAGTCGGTCAAGAGCCACATCTCTGAGACATTATCCTGATAACTGACCTGAGTGTCTTATTCATAGTGAGCGTGGCCATGTTTAGCAGTTAATGAGGGAGAGCTCTTTTAGAATCTCCACAGGCTGGCAGAGAGAGTCAGGTTGGCAGTCAGGTTTGTCTTATTGGTTTTGCAGAAACAGTGGTTGAAGATTTCACATGTTTGTTTGAGAGGAGAGTTGTCAACACTGAGAAAAGAGTAGTGTAGACTTGGTCATATTGTGAGAGATTTTAAGGTCCTTGTTTAAGAAGTGGATTGTGAGAGAATGGAGGAGAAAGATGTTCTTCACACAGCTGATGAGCTCATTGACTTTGTGGAACTTTATAACGGTAAACGTAAACGCCGCTCTATTTGATGTGACTACTTTTAGGTCTGTATTGCATTTCATGTGGAGCGCATGCAAATTATTACGACAAAAGTTGGTAGCCTGAATGAATGAATGAATTTGCTCTCAAACAAGTGTTTTTTTTTCCAGTGTTTGCATACATGTTTATTATTCTACAGATTAAAACATGTTATTTAAATGTAATTTAATTGGAGTAAAAGTTTATGCCATTGCTAGACATTGTCATTATACCCTCCAAAATGTTATCGGTGAATACAAACCACCTGTTTCTTCCTCATGCATATAACATCTATTCTTAGACATTGCTTGAATTGAAGGGAACACAGGACATAGCGATTCAATCCTGCAAATTGTGTGTGTAGTTGTATGAGGTGTGTTCACTCCCTATGTTTCTACATGCTGGTTTTCATAATGTTCTCCTGTTTGTTTTGCCTTCAGTCGAGCAGGAGCAGATTCAGAAAAGAACCTTCACGAACTGGATCAATGCCCAGCTGTCCAAGGTGATGGTCAAAGTTAAAGAGCTCCTAAAGCTGACTTAGAAAAGCTATAATAGTGATGTTGTGTTTATCTGAATCATCATGGTCATCATCTCACTTGCATTATTTTTAATCACGTGTATTGACAGTGAATCACAAATAGCATTTTTTGACATGCAACTAAATTACAGATAAATGACCGACATGGAAAGGGTTTTTGGTAGAGGTCATTCCTGCAGGTTCTCCAATAGCGGAGAGGGAATGAGGGGTGGGCAGGGGGTAAATATAATCTTCTCAGACATGGGCCAGAAAGACAGACAGCAACAGGAGTTGGTCAGCACACACGCTCGTGAACATACATATTCACACCCACAGCTACTTATAAAGTGAACAAATGACACAATCAGTTTGTCGTGGCTTGACGTCTTACGTGCATGAACAGAGGACGTATAAGAGGTGTTATTTTAGATAATTTCATAATGCTCTTCTCTCTGTATCTCCAGCAAACACTTACTAATGCCTGGAGCTCTCAGTTTTATGTAATAGGTTTGAACAGGATAAGTTCACACAAGCTTGTTTGATTTGTCCTCAAGACATGTCTGAATATCTGCCGTGAACACATTTCCTAACAAATTGGATACGAATGGAAACTAAGCAATCTTTCAAACTATATAATTTTACACAAAAAAGTTTTGGGTAGATTTGAGGGGAAATGTGCTTAATTGTAATAAACGAACAAAAAAAAGTTTTGGTAACACTTTACTTAAGGCTTTTATGTATAATGCATTATAAAAATCGTTTTAATGCATTAATTATGCCGTGTAATGCATTGTGCAATCTCATGAATAATTGTAACCACAGTTAATACATTATAACACTTATCAATTCATTGTTACACTATGAATTTAAATTTGGTTATTATAATTATTTACTACAGGATATAATGTATTACAACACACATTATGAATAATTATAATGCATTATACCCTTTAATATCCATTTATATAAAGGCTTTAAGTGAAGTGTTACCAAATTTTTTTAATTTTAATTTTGAGGTGATATATGACCCAGAAATGTTTTTGTACCTGTATGGTTTAGTTATGAATTTATATATTGTGTGCATTATGGTGTTTAATATGTAATATTTCATTTTGCTCTCTCAGAGGAGTCCTCCAGTTACAGTGGTGGATCTTTTCAATGAATTCAGAGATGGAAGCAGACTATTGGACTTGCTGGAGGTGTTGAGTGGTCAGAGAATGGTAAGAGTCTGATACCTATACACCTATAATACAGTAACACTTAATGTATATTTTGAGAAAAGATTAATATTTATTTTGCACAATTATACTCCATCTCTACTTAAAAATGTTTAAGAACAGAAGAAAGTGCACTATCCATTGACTAGGTTATTGGCTGATTTGGAACTAACGCAAGCTGAGCTGATATTTGGTGGCATGATTGATAAACTCAAAATATTGTCAGATATACCAAATTATTGTAAAAATATGAGCAGTGATTTGTCGATAACCACAACCTACCTTCATTTCAGAGCCGGGAAAAAGGAAGAGGGACATTTCAGCACAGAACAAACATTGAGAAAGGTCTAGCGTTCCTTAAGAGGAAATCGGTAAGATGCAACACAGTGGAAAATACTCATGAAATGTATCAACACATCAATGGATTAACACAATTCTCGACTTTTTCCCCTACAGGAGAAAGTTTCCAACTTAATTGTGTGCAATAAATTTAAATTTGTAAAAAAAAATAAAAAAATAAAAAAGTTAATCCATTTGTGTTGAAACTACATTAATGATTTTTGTTTGTTTGTTTGTTCAGGGGATTTTCTGTTCCCAGCATGCATGCTTTTTATAAGAGTTTCTATTATGTTGGAGTTTTGGTGTTACCATTGTTGTGAAGAGTGGAGCTAAGGCTGAGCACAGGCTAATGAAAGTGAAGATTATTCTTTGCTGCTTTGAAAAACATTCTCATTTTTCTTTGCCCCTCCAGCCAACATCATGCACTTCACATGACTGTGTGAAGAAAAACATTACTTTTAGCTCCCTGCTGTGTGGAGGGGAAATATCAACATCTGTTATTTTATCAACATCTTTGTCCTGCAGATCAAACTGGTCAACATCAATGTCTCGGACATCATGGATGGGAAGCCTTCCATCATTCTGGGTCTCGTCTGGACCATCATCATGCACATTCATGTAAGTTTACTGTCACAGTCTAACAAAAGAGTTTGGTTATATTAACCATTAGATTTAAGAAGTCCTAATAAAGTGTACTAATATAAAATGTACTACAAATATACTAAACTAAGGGGAACGATTGTCAATTTTGTGATTTTTACTTTTACATTGTTTAGATCGAAGAGTTGGCCAGCACACTGAACTTTAGCTCTCGTCAGTCATCTCTGGAGTCATTAGCAAGTTTAGACACTCGTTCGACCAGCAGCAGTGCCCGCAGCAGTCCGGTGCCACCCCGTGGTTCACCCCTGCACACCCGTTTCCGCATATCTGCTAAGAAAGCCCTGCTGCTTTGGGTCAGAGAGCAGTGCCAAAAGTGAGGAGCAACCTGCTAGAAGGGATTCTTGGGAACAGTGAGATTCTGTTCTATGAAACCAATAACCTTTTTCTGTCTTTTTTCACAGGGCTGGTTGTACTCTGAATGTGAAGGACTTTAAGGCGAGCTGGAGAAGTGGTGTAGTGTTTTTGGCGATACTTCATGCTCTGAGACCGAATATAGTGGACCTAACCAGAGCACGAACAAGAACCAACAGACAGAACCTGGAGGAAGCCTTCCACATTGCTGAAAGAGAACTTCACATCCCCAGACTATTAGATCCAGCCGGTAAGTGTGTGTTTATGCCATGCAAATATATACTGTGTTGTTTTGTTGTATAGTATGCAACAAGCAGAGATCATTTTTTTTAGGCTTTTGTTTTCTATATGACATACTCATAGAAGAATGGTGTATTTGTATTTCAGATGTTGATGTTAGGGATCCTGATGAAAAGTCAATTATGACTTATGTTGCTCAGTTCCTGCAGTACTCTAAAGATGCTTCTGTTTCTGACGAGGAAATGCAGGTTAGCCACACACACACACACACAAAAGTGTACACTTTTCTCATTGACTTTTTTTGCTCTTTACAATGACTATACCCCAAATCTGGTCTTTCACAGATGCCTTTGCCATTTATTTATTTTAATAAAAATATTTTGCCCATCTGAACCATTTTTACTAGTGAGCACTATCCTCTCAAATATGGAATAGCTCAGCCAAAAATTAAAGTTCTGTCATCATTTATTCACTCTCATTTTGGAGCTAATCCTTGAACCATTTCTTCAAGAGGTTTTACTAGATCGGAGTTGTTGTTTTTTTAATTGCATTAATTTTTTTATTGCATTTTTAATTGCTTTCCACATATCACGCATCCTTGGGTTTTACTATACTGTATATGTGGGAACGTTTTTATATTTTTTCATATTCATAATGTCAAAACGCACACAGGTCTCCAACAATTCACACTGTAAATCTAAATGCCCAAGTGACTCTTTATGCTCTCACATCTTTTTTTTTTCTTCTTCCTCTGTTCTCTTCTTCTTTCTGTTTTTTTCCCTCTCGATGGTGGTTTAGTATCTCACTCCTCCTCAGCGCCTCTCTCCTGTCAATCTGCCATCAGACTTTACTCCTTCTATAGCTGCATCACCTTTAAGACAGGTACTTCTATCTGCCTGTCTCTCTCTTAGTTTTACCAGCTGGATTCATTAATTAACTGCTTTTTCTCTTTTAGTTTTGTAAAGGTGTGTTAGTTGTTGTGTTACTAGGATTATTCACAAATACCTATGAAAGGTTAATTCGGACTTGTCTGGCCTGTTTAACCCTAAACCAGTGTGTGAGTAAATGCAAAATACACACTCTCAAAAAGGTACAAAAGCTGTCATTCACATGGTACCTTTTCAAAAGTTACACCGTTGTACCATATT
Organism: Spinibarbus caldwelli; assembly: GCA_039654775.1. Classification (NCBI taxonomy): domain Eukaryota; kingdom Metazoa; phylum Chordata; class Actinopteri; order Cypriniformes; family Cyprinidae; genus Spinibarbus; species Spinibarbus caldwelli. The sequence goes on from CM077242.1 coordinate 9,168,887, forward strand.
TACCTCTAAAGATTGATTATTGATACCTTAAAGGTGCATATTAGTACTTTTTTAAAAGGTACTGCCCCAGTGGCAGCTTTTATAACTTTTTTTCTTCTGAAAGTGTACTGTAAGTGGTTGACATAACATTTTTTAGGCTTCTCTTTTAATCAGCAAGATTTTGGGTTTAAATTTATAAGAATATACAACCCGAATTACGGAAATGTTGGGATGTTTTTTAAATTTGAATAAAATGAAAGCTAAAAGATTTTCAAATCACATGAGCCAATATTTTATTATTTTATTATTTTATTATTTATTATTAGAACATAGAGAACATAACAAATGTTTAAATGGAGAAATTTTACACTTTTATCCACTAAATGAGCTCATTTCAAATTTGATGCCTGCTACAAGTCTCAAAAAAGTTGACACGGGGGCAACAAAGGGCTGAAAAAGCAAGAAATTTTGAAAAGATTCAGCTGGGAGAACATCTAGCAACTAATTAAGTTAATTGACATCAGGTCTGTAACATGATTAGCTATAAAAGGGATGTCTTTTAGAGGCAGAGTCTCTCAGAAGTAAAGATGGGCAGAGGCTCTCCAATCTGTGAAAGAGTGCGTAAAAAGATTGTGGAATACTTTAAAAACAATGTTCTTCAATGTCAAATTGCAAAGACTTTGCAAATCTCATCATCTACAGTGCATAACATCATCAAAAGATTCAAAGAAACTGGAGAAATCTCTGTGCGTAAGGGACAAGGCCGAAGACCTTTGTTGGATGCCCGTGGTCTTCGGGCCCTCAGACGACACTGCATCACTCATCGGCATGATTCTGTCATTGACATTACTAAAAGGGCCCAGGAATACTTCCAGAAACCACTGAGGGTAAACACAATCCGCCGTGCCATCTGCAGATGCCAACTAAAGCTATATCATGCAAAAAGGAAGCCATATGTGAACATGGTCCAGAAGCACTGTCGTGTCCTGTGGGCCAAGGCTCATTTAAAATGCACTGTTTCAAAGTGGAAAAGTGTTCTATGGTCAGACGAATTTGACATTCTTGTTGAAAATCACAGATGCCGTGTCCTCCGGGTTAAAGAGGAGGGAGACCTTCCAGCGTGTTATCAGCGTTCAGTTCAAAAGCCAGCATCTCTGATGGTATGGGGGTGCATAAGTGCATACGGTATGGGCAGCTTGCATGTTTTGGAAGGCATTATGAATGCTGAAAGATATATAAAGGTTTTAGAGCAACATATGCTCCCCTCCTAGGCGATGTCTATTTCAGGAGGACAATGCAAAACCACATACTGCAGCTATTACAACAGCATGGCTTCGTAGTAGAAGAGTCCAGGTGCTGAATTGGCCTGCCTGCAGTCCAGATCTTTCACCTATAGAGAACATTTGGCGCACCATTAAACGAAAAATACGTCAAAGATGACCACGAACTCTTCAGCAGCTGGAAACCTATATCAGGCAAGAATGGGACCAAATTCCAACACCAAAACTCCAGAAACTCATAACCTCGATGCCCAGATGTCTTCAAACTGTTTTGAAAAGAAGAGGAGATGCTACACCATGGTAAACATGCCCCCGTCCCAACTATTTTGAGACCTGTAGCAGGCATCAAATTTGAAATGAGCTCATTTTGTGCATAAAACTGTAAAAACTTTCAGTTTAAACATTTATTATGTTCTCTATGTTCTGTTGTGAATAAAATGTTGGCTCATGTGATTTGAAAGTCTTTTAGTTTTCATTTTATTCAAATTTAAAAACGTCCCAACATTTCCGGAATTTGGGTTGTTTAAGGAAAGTGTATATCTTAGGTTGAAGTGTGTTATCTGAGATTCTTAATGATTTTAAACTTTTTGACTTATTTTGACTGAAGAGTTTGACTGATTTTTGCTATGGTCCATTTTTGTAATTGTTTTACTTGAACTGTTCTCTGATCAGGTTTACCTGTTAATGCCCTGTCCAATCAAATCAGGCCCTCCCAAATCACCTGAGACAGCTCGAGCAGCTGCCCCTGGGGTAAAATATCAACCCCGTCCCCTTTTATGATGCCCCCTGTGTTGCTCACTGACTACCAGTGTCTTGCATGTATAAACATGCTGATAACTGTAAACTCAATTATGTAGATAACCCCAGAAATTACAGAGCTAATCCATATATAACCAGACGAGATAATCCGTGGAATTAAAGAGATAATTTATCTAATAAAGCAGCTCTTGTGTTTGAAGACTCTAATACACTGAACCTGAGCTTTCGTGGCACTTAGCAGAAGCATTTTAATTACAGACATGCTGAGTAAGTTTGTTTGTGTTAAGAACTTGCTTCCTCCAGAGGACTACAGTACTAAACTATGACTGCTTTATTGTTTAGTCTGTAATGTAAATAGTATTTAACTTGCAAAGTTGTTTAATCCATTTCATTTACCTAAGACTTGAATTGATGAAATTATTTTTGTTTTGTATACCTTGATTATAATGACACCATAAACTAATTAACGGATTAAAAAAAATCAAAGGCTGTATTCGAAATCGCACACTCTTTGAGTCTGAGTAGGTACTTCTTTTGAATAAGCAATTACTTCACAAATTAGCATATTAGCCATGTTGTCATGTGCCCTAGCAGTGTCAGTTGCGTTGATTACTAAGTAATTTGGGTACATTTCACCTACTGTTTTATGAATATTATGAATTCAAACATTCTACTCTTTTCACGTACTGTTTAGACTACTATATAGGATAGAAGTATGTGATTTCAAATGCAGCCAAACAATTTTTGTTGTTGTTTTTTATCTTTGTTTTTTGTTCCTGTCTGTCCAGACCTCAGCCAATCAGAAGGCTCAGGAGGTCACATGCTGGTTGGATCAGGCCTATCAGGAGCTGATAGAGGGGTGGGACTCCACTGAAGGAGAGAGCTATGCTGAGAGATACCAAGTAAGACCTGAATTCTTATATATTGATATAGTCTTATTTGAATGAATACAGTCCATACTGCAGAATGAAACAAGATGCACAAGTTATTCTGTGAAATACATTATTGAATTTGAGCAAAGAACATTTATTTATTGATTTTTTTGATTGCTTGCTTGATTGATTTATCAGCAAATTATGTGAAATATTATTTTGTTATTTTATTATTTTTTATTTCATTTATTTATTTTTAAATCTATTTTAATCTATTGACTGTGTTGAGATACTGAGTAGTAATATCCTGGCAATAAAATGAACACATTTGCAGATTTTTTGCATTAATGTTTATTTACTTGTGTTTCAGGTCTTCCACACCTTCATTGTGTCCTTTAACGAGCAGCGGCGGCCCGTAATGCCGTTACTAACAGCGATGAAGAGGACTCCTCATCTCAGTGCAGAGCAGAAAGCTCTTAGACAAGCCTGGGATGCTCTCGCTGAGAAGGTCACTGCATCACAGAAACTTTCTCTGTTGTGTTATTTGTTTGATATTTGATGGGTTTTGAGTATTCGACTGTGTGCTGAGATTCATCAGACCTAATAGAAAAACAGAAAAATAACATGTCTGAATGCATGTCATCTAAATAGAAAGCGTATAGAAATTCTTACAGTAGAAGTCTTATGCTAATTTATGTCTATGTGTAGCTACGCAAGTATAAAACAGAGCTGGACCTTAGCCTTCCATCCCCACTGGACACTGTAGGCCGCTGGTTATTGCGTATTGAAGAGGTTTTATCTGCTGAAGAGGTTGAGCCAATAGATCACGCCCGAGCCGCAGAGGAGGCTCGGGAGAAACTTGAGATACTAAAGGTTTGACTAACTTCCTTCCTTTTATTATGGCTATAGAGCTGTTCAGTCATGAAAATGTAAGTAATGTCATATTTCTGCCTGTGTGTTTATCTGCAGGTGTGTTTGGAGGAGATGCCACATCATATCAAGAGGTTTAATATGTTTCAAAACACAAATGAGTTTGGAGAGGCTCTGGTGCCAGCAGACAAGATGGAAGAGATGAAGAGAAGGTGAGTTTGATTGATTAATCAGACAGGAGTCATATTGCAAATGAAACAGCATAACTTTTAATTGCAATATTGCTGTTCTTGTTTCATGAAATGCAGTAAACTATTTAAAATTTTTGTGTATGCGTCCATTTTCCAGGTTCACCAATGTCCGTGTAACAGCTAAATATCATGGTATTAAGCTGGAGTACCTTGAGCACAGACACACAGTGTTAGACCTGCTGAATCAACTCAACATTAAACTGCGATCTTGGAAAAGAGCCTACATTTCCCAGGAGGCTGTTCGTGTGCTAATGCAGGACTGGAATGTGAGTGAGAATTTGAGTGAAGTCAAATAAAGTGACAGAATTTTAAAAATATATTTGCTGCTGGGCATTGTTTGGCATTTAACATTAAACATTAAACTCTGGAATTATGGATGCTTTATACTTTGTTCCCAATGAATGTTTTTAGGAGACTGTGAATAAACAGGAACTGACTTCTTTGCTGGATGGAGCCCTCCATAGACTCAAACTAATCGCCAACAAATACACCAGCAAGGCTGCCTTGGGTAATACAAAGGAACTGTGTATGCATGCTCCTAAATGACCGTAAAAAATTATTAAAAAGTATGAAATGGCAATAAAAAACTGTAGATTTATGAAGAACTGTAAAACTGTTAAAACTGTACATCCTATGCACTTTTTTGTAAGAATTGTTAATGATATTCTGATGTCTGCTTCAGCTGGAGACTCGACTCAGGTAAATCGTCAGGTGGCTGATCTGGAAGCAGATGTGATAGCGACTCTGGAGGGTGTACGGATGGTGAGGGGAACTATGGGACGTGTGTTGGTAGCATGGGACTCTTACAGTGATATCTACACCTCAGTGCGAGCATGGCTGGAGCAGGGTCCACATGCCCAGCGACACGGGCAGAGTACAGAGGTGAACAAATGCGTGCATAGAGAAAACTTTTTATTGACTTTGTTGTTCTCAATCCATGTACTGGGTTGACAAACCTCAAATATTTTTAAGGCTGTTGATATTTTTTATTTTTTTTTGTAATGTAAACATGCCTCTCCCATTGATTTCCTAGGTGACATTATCAGTTATGTCAGAGTGGAGTTCCCGCCAAGTTCACCTGAATGAGGTGGCCAACTACTTGACAGAGGTCACAGACCCACAGACAAGCCGTGCTATTTCAGATGAACTCTGCAAGATAAATCTGTTCTGGGCTGACTTTGCCAAAACAGCGCAGTTTGTAAGTTACCCATCATGTTCAAATTTGAATACTCCACGTGCAACCTTAATCATGAAATAGCATATTAAAAAATGTGTGCTTATCTTGAATAGGACCAATACATTGTTTTGTCTGACTGCATTGGACAGAGAGTCTAGTAAATAATTTGCTTCTATAAATATAAAATAGAGAGCCTTTTGTAGTATTTTGAAGCAAGTTATATATTTCAGTCTTTAGCTGAGGAGCCCAGTGCTGGCCCATCCAGTCCTCAGACAGTTCAGTCTCTGATAAGGGAGGCCACTCAGTTACTTAAAGAACCTGTGGAGGTTGTTTCTGGATCACTACGTACTTACACGAAGAGACTACAGGTATACAGTGTGTTCACATACACTTACGCACACACTCCCACATACATAAAAACACACAATATATACTTCGTATTCCTTGTTTTTTTATTATAGATATTTGTGATTTTGTTACTTTGTCTTTTTGTTTTCTAAATGAAGGAATAGACTAAATAGGATTTAACTTAGAATTGTTATTTCTCACAGCTTATGATGAAGAAAATAAAGGATGTGGATATAGAAGCTCTCTCGCCATCTCTAGACTGCTCTCCAGAAACCCTGAGCAAACTTCAGCAAGCCATTCCTGAAGTAAGCAACCACATTGCTTTGGTTGGCCCCTTAGGTCTTCTTGTGAATTGTGTTAATTTTCTTGCCTTCATTTATACAATCAAATTATAGTGTATCATATTAACAGAATATAACATTTTTAAAATGATAATCTAACACAAATAATGATCTTTACTGATGTCTGTATGCATTTCTGTTTTTTCTTTCTGCTTTTTGTTTTTGTGTGTGTGTATATCTAGGTCCTGCAGACACTCTGTGAGGCTGAACAGGTGTGTGATGAGCTGCGCGTGAGTGTGAGTGGGTTGGACGGGCGTCTAGCTGAACTGTTACACTGGGAGATGGAAGCCAGAGAGATGTATCAGCTACTAAAGGAGGAAACACACAGGCAGAAGAGAGGACAAGATCCCAGAACACGGGTGAGTATCTACAAGCACCACAAAATATTCATACATCTCCTTCCTTAAGTGATTTGGCATAAAAGACTCGTTCTCTCTTTTCCTGTAGCTGTTGATATCAAGGGGTTTACAGTTAGAGGGTCAGGTGGTTATGGAGGAGCAGGATCTGCAGGTGATGGTCATGACTAGTCAAAAGACTTCACCACTGCAGTATCTCATCGCATCCACCATGCAGGACAGAGTCCGCACTGCTGTTGAAAAGTCACAGGTCTGTCCACTGCTTTTAGATTAACAACACCTTAAAATGTTGTCAGCATGATTGCATTTATAAAATTACTTGAAATTAATTAATTTAAAAAAGATCATCTATAAAACTGAACCAGCTCTTTTGGTAATTATCAGTTATGCCATAAATTATGTTTTCTGTTATTTTTCTACAATGTCTAGGAGCCTAGGTAACCTTGTTTCAGAATTGTTTGCAAATGCATTATGATTTAGAAATTCTGCTAAATCTCAACAGGAGGCCGTAGGGATGCTTAGCTCTTTGGGGGCTTGCAGAGACCGAAGCCCTGTTAGAGACCAGCCCCCTTCCAAGATCTTTGTCCAATATCAGGAGACAGAGGAAGAGTCCCAAAAACCCTCCTTCCAGCCTGTCTCTCCATCAGGAGCCCCTGGCCAAACAGAACCTCAGCCTGCAGTCAGGGCCAAAGTCTCAGAACAATCTCAAATACTCTCAGAGGTATCTTCTCAAGCAGTAGACCTCAAGACCCAGCAATGTAGTCAGCCTGTGCCAATGATTGTTGTGCAAGAGTATGAAGAGGAGAAAAGTAGTCCACAACCACAAATTCATCCCTCTGTGCAAGTGAAAGCCTCTCAGTCCATTGAAGTTAAGTCAGAGAAAGTTGTCTGTGCTCAAACAAAAATCGACATAGAGCATCATGTAGAAAGCCAGGAAGCTTTACCACTGTCTGTGACACAACAACAGACAGAAAAAGGTCCAGTAGCTAGCCAACCCTCACAGAACCTACAACAAGCAGAGTCACAAGTACAGAATAAACAACAATTAGCAACACAGCCACATGTGTATATTCATCAACAAGAGAAAACTCAGCTTGCAAAACAGCAGAAGGTTCAACCACAAGTATCAATCCAGTCACAGTCTCAGGGCCAACTAGAAACACAAACACAGCATGCTCCAAAGCAGCAGAGGAAAGTAAAGAAGTCCCAGGCACATCTGCAGAACAGACCTTGGCTTCAACAGAGGAGTCAACTGGAAAATGTTAACCAAAAAACAATGCCACAGTTGGTCCCACAATCTCAGTCAGAGTCTGAGGACAAATGTCAAATAAGTTCTCAAGCACCACCACAGCAAGCTGTTAGCTCACCTGAAGCACAGGGAGCTGCTCAAGGCACAGCACAGTCAAAAAGCATTGTTGAGAGTGATGAGAAACACCTGAAGCCAGCTCAGTTTGTTGCACAAGAGAAACCTCTTGTAGAAACACAAGACCGACCTCAAACTGTGCCAGCAGTTTCAGCACAACCAGTGACTCAAAAACAACCACAACAGCCAGTGACTGTTCCGATTCATCAACAGGTATTTCCCCAACCTCAGCCCTTTTTATCAACTCAAGCTCAAACAACTACACAACAAATACAAGCTACTGCACCCATTAAGCAACAAAAGCAACCTCAAACACAGATAGTGACACCACAGCAACCTCAAGTGATGATCCAGAAACAGGTACAATCTCAATCCATGACTCCCATGCAACCACAGGTTATGACCCAATGGCAGCCACAACAGATTATTGCTCAGCCTCATCCTGCAGTGCCACGACCACAAAGATTTCCAGTGGCCCAAACAATGCCCCAAAGGCCAGTCCAACAGTACCCAACATCTCCCGTTCAACCACAAATAACGATGCAGAGACATCAGTCTCAGTCCCAGCAACCCACAATGCACAATCCGACTGTAATTTCCCCTCAACCCAAAGGTGCATCCCCCATACAACCCAGAGTCATTTCTATGCCTCGACCCCAGGTGCCTGTTCAATCTCAAAACCAAACTCAGGTCAAAGCACAGGGAAGTGCACCACATGTGATTCCCCAGTGGGGTCAACCAGGAGATCTCACCCAAACATACCCCAGAGTGCAAGGACCAATTTCTGTTGCAGCCCAAATGCAGCCTCTGGCCCATTTCCAAACTCATCCCCAACCTCAAAGTATCCCTCCAACTCAACCTCAGCAGTGGTCACCAATAAGACCAGGCATAGTGACCCAGACATACCCCACTGTCCAAATTCCAGGTCAGATAGTCCAACCTCAACCTCAAATGGCAGGTTACCCTAAAATCCAGTCCCAATCACAGCCTCTGCAGTGGCCCTCTGCTAAACCTGAATCACCTTGGGGTCAATCACAGATAAGACCCCAAGGTCCAGCTCAGCATATAGTTCCCTCTAAGCAATGGAGGCCTGTCAGTCCAGAGAGAGTCAGTCCAGTATACCTAAGGCCTGAAACCCAAGGGCCCAAGGGACCACATCCTCAGTCCCAATATCAAGCTCTACCAAGGCCAGCAAGCCCTCAACGTCAGTGGAGTCCAGTCCGGCCAGAACATCAGTTTCAAGTTTCTTCCCAGACTATGTTCCATGGTGCTCCCCAGCCAGTAGCTCCATGGAATCAACCACCTACTCAAGCTCCCATAAGACCTCAGAGTCAACAACAGCCTCAGCAATGTCAGCAAAAGTGGAGTTCATCCAGGACAGAGGCCCCATCTGCAACCCTCATCCAAAGCCAAGTTGCCCAGGCAGAGCTTCAGTCCCAAGATCTGACAAACCTGCAGTTACCAATACAGGAACCACCCCAACAACAGTCAGCTCCTCGGGTTAAGCAGCCACCACTTGCCCAGGCTGTCCCTGAAGCCTACACTGAGGCTTATATAAAGGCACAGGCCCTGGTTAGGGATAGATTTGAGGAAGCCAAGCACTGTCTTCAAGAGCACATTATAGAAGCTATCAATGTATTCAAGGACAAGAGAATGACGGACGAACAGGCATCAGTTAAGGAGGTTTGTCCTTTTTATACATGAGTTAGTTTGCTTGTTTTTTGGCTGTTTGCAACAGAGCCCAATATCATTAAACTATATTGTTATGTCTGTATGTATTATAAGAGATTGTGGTTAATTTTCCCAAGTGTCTGTGTTGGGTTTTTGTTTTTTTTAGGAGACGCTTCGGACTCTTGACCCTGAACTTCTTGAAGAGTTCTTGAGGGCTGCGGAAGGGATGGAAGCTTTCTGCACCCCATCTGAACTTAGAGACATGGAGTTTTTCACACAATCTGTTAGAACACAGTGGAAGGTATCGGTATAGTAATATTAGTGCTTGTTTGTCTATATCTGCAGTGTGACTTTAATGTTAACCATTTTTATTTTTGATACTAACTGAAATGCTCTACACTGTATTAAACTGATTGTATGTAAAGTTACAAATATTAAGAGGTTGTGTGCTTGCTGTTGTGTTTTTTTTATATTTTTATTTTACTAATATTTTTAGGATGTTCGAGTGCAAATATCAGAATTTTTGAAGCAACTCAGATTTGAGTTAACCCGCCTGCATTTTAACCGCATGGTTGAGACATGTGAGATACACTTTAAGAAGGAAAAACTCAACCATAGGCCTGAATCAATATCAGAATCAAAGGAAGAGGTAAAGTTACAGCTACCCTGACCACGGAGCATGAACAGTCAAATGGACAAATGGGTGTGGGAATGAATTTCTCTTAGCTATATTTTATTTCCTCCTTTGTTTTCTAAATTAAACATTTGCTTTTGGGCTCCATTAATCCCTTAATTTCTTGTTCTTGTCTTTCCTCTTAACCACATCACTCGCTTGGCACATGACACAACTATTTTTATTTTTCATGTTGCAAATGAAAATTAAAAGTACTGCAAAATAAAACAACAGTGCAAAGTAAATAAATTACAGTAGCATTAAATAGTAACAGTAAATAAAAGGATAAATGATAAGATTAAAATATGAGTAAAAATAACAAAAAAAATATGCATATCTGTAGGTTTAGTTTTTTCTTTCTCTCTTCCTACAGGCTTGTTTGTCTGCAGAGGGCAGTCTGGCAGAGGCAGGACAGCAGCTAGAAGCTCTGAAGGAGTTGTGTGATACTCTGAGCCCTGAGGACGCACACAGGCTCGCACAAGCCCAACTCAGAGAATGTGAGAGACGGCTTGCTGCCATCCAGCGGCAGTTCAGTGGAGACACAGATACACCTCTTTCAGACACTAGGTAACAGAAAGTGAAAGAGCCGCTCTCATATCACTTAATTTTATCTGATAAAACCATTTATGAATTCATAAATTAATTTATTTTCAATGTCTAATAGTTTACAAACAGAGCAAACAAAAGAGCCACCCAATCAAAAAGCACCAACAGTCCCACCACCACCTGAGAAGCCCATAGAGGTTATTGTTTCAGAGGTACAAATATATGATCATTTTATAGAACTTATGTTTGTATTATGTTTGTATTATTTTATCTAAAAATCTTTGGTACATTTTGTTTTAGGCTGTTACACCAGTTAGCCCCCAGCGACCGAGAACTGTGGAGAAGAGAGAGATAGTGAAACAAACAAGCACAGAAGAGGACAGGTATGGATATAAAAAGAGGAATAGCTATGTGATTCTGTGTAAGACTGTATGTGATATTGTTTCAAAATTGTATGGTTTACATCTTTTTCTTGGACTGCTCAGGTACCGCAGCTCCAGATTTGCATTACAGGCTCAGCTAAACAGAAATGAGCAATGCATGCTTGGAGATCGTACATCAGAATCAGTCACTCCCACAGACCTGCAGAAACGACTGAGAGAGTTAAAGGTAATGCACAGTGTTTTGTGTTTTAAAGTTGGCCATCTGATATTATTATGCATTTTCAAATGACAATTACTTTAAAATTAAAAATCTTTTTTGTCTGTTTAAGTCTCTGTGGGACGAGACAGAGTCTCTGTGGAAGGAGTATGAAGCGCTGTGTATGCAATGTGTTCAGTACAACGAACGAGCTGTTGAGCAGGACCGTATGGAGCTCACTGTCAGGTGGAGAGAGCAGAGGTCCCAGTTACAGGGCAGGTATGACCATGTCAGACATGAAATGACACTGACTTTCAGAGCACTATAAGATTTAATGTGTGTTTAAAACTACCGAGCAGAAATTAATATTCAAATAAAAGCATATTGCTACTTCTTTTGTTTACTTTCACCCTGTGCCACCCAAAGGATCATAATATCCTGTAGAAAATATCCTGTAGCCAGACTGTGAGTGTGTGTGTGTCTTGTGTTGTTTGTTAAATAAGTCTATTCATTCTGTCAGGGTGGATTCACTGGGAGCAGCACTTGAGCTCATGGACTCTATTAAGATGAAGATCTCTGAGATTTCTGAAAGGCTGAAAAATTTCATCAAAGAACCCAAAGACATTAAGGGATATACACTAGCTAACCCTGCCATTTTGAGAGATGTGAAGGTGAGAGATATTTATTTTTATTAACTAAAAAAAAACTTAATTTGTTGAGTTTTATTCATAGTTAACATTCAGAATGGAGACACAAATGCCATTTTATTTTATTTTGTTTATATAATATAATATAATATAATATAATATAATATAATATAATATAATATAATATAATATAATATAATAACTGAGACAAGAATGTTTGATGTACTGCATTTAGTGGTAATTTCACTTCATGTTAAAGTTAGCTCTTTGCCTTCATTCTGTTTTTTATTTAAATATCTACCTCTCCCCCTTATTTTCAGGACTTAGATGAAAGTATCCAGACAGAGATGGATCGTCTGTCTCGATTCGACTCTGAGCCCAGTCATCTAGACCTGTGTGACCGATCACCTCTGACCCAGGTGGTTCTGAACCACAGATCCAGCCTGGACCGGCTCAGGCAACAGGTGCGCAAGAGCGATGCTGCTGCCCGTGCCCTCGACCGCTTTCTCATGTCCCTGCGCACCGTGGAACTCGATGTCTCTTCTGTGCAAAGCGCCCCCAGCAATGATGCTATTGTACTGCAGGACAGCAGGTCCAAGCTAGCACTAATCAGAAAGGGAGTCAGCAGTCTCAAAGATAAGGCTCCACAGCTGGACCAGCTCTTGGGCGGAGCACAGCTCGAAGTGACCCAGGACGGGAGCCCTGTTTCCTGTCTGGACATGGTGGGGGTACTGGTTCACAGGGTGGAAGAGGCAGACGATCGACTGATGATTCGACAGAATGAACTCCAGAATGAACAGCAGAACCGGAGCCTCGGCCTGAGGAGGAAGACTATCCAGGCTGAGTTAAGGAAGGTCCTGGCGGCAGCAGAAAAACAGGGTCTAAAGGATCCCACTATGCCAGCTGTGCAACATCGGTAATGATCTTTCTTCCTATATAGATCTCATGATACAGATGCTTTAGACTTAGAATTGTCTTTATTTGGGCTCAGTAAATATTAATTTTGGAGTTAATTGAGATTAATTTGATTGATTAATCAACATATGATACGATTAATTTATAGAATATCCAAGATTGTTTTTTTCTATACAACAAAAGTTGACTTACAGTAAGTGCCAATGTCAAGCTTAAAAAAAATGGTATGCTATGTCTATGTGTTCTCCTTCACTCTTTTAACACTGTTTGCATCTATGTTTAGGATGCGAGCACTGTCTGATCTGGAATCGCAACTGAACTCTCTTCGCCCTGAATACCAAAACATCAAGAAGGCTCTGTCTGAAGTCTCTCCACAGAAAGAGCACCCTGGTCCAGCAAATGAAGAGCTTGATTTCCTTTGGGAAGAGACTGAAAGAGCTGTATCTGACAGGTGAGATTTACTTTAATTATTTTTTGACTATTTTTCATTTGTGAAGGGTTTGTTTCCCCAAAATGAAAAATCTGTCCTCATTACTCACCCCCAAGTTGTTCCAAACCTGTATTGATTTCTTTCTTCTGCTGGATGCAAAGGTGTTTTGAAGAATGTGGGTAACCAAACAGTTGCTGGACCCAACTGACTTCCACCGTATGGAAAAAAACACTATGAAAGTCAATGGGGACCAGAAACTGTTTGGTTACCCACATTCAGAAGGAAATTCAAGTGTGATTGACAGAAACCCAGAGTGTTACTCTGTGTATGTGTATGTTTGACAGACAAGAGCAGTGCACTGTTCTTATGGAACTCCTGAAGAAATTTCAGAACTGTCGCAGTTACCTGGGTAACACTCTCCAGAGGGCGGAGCAAACAATCAATGAGCAGGCTTCATATATGGGCAAAGACAATCTACAGCGACTCCTTGCAAAAGTATGTCAACTTTAGACTAATCACTATACATACTAATGTTATAACTGCCTATTGTAATTTACCATCAGGTTTCTTTCACCACCAGGGGTCAGTCATTATTAAGATATTACAATTCAGACGCAGATGCACAGTAGAGCTCTGTGTGAAGCAGTCTTATTTTAAATTCATCCTGTAATTGAATTTTGTATCAGAACTAATCACAGTTTGCTTCCTCTGCATGTACAGAAAGGGTTTCACATTAATTACTCTCAAAGAGGCTTCTGTTTCCTTTTTTATTCTGACAAATCAGTGACATGTTCTATTAATCTTAATTCATTTTAATTTTTTAATTAATTTTTATATTTAGTCAGATCCTCCGTGCAGTACATTTATTTGCAGAGTTATGATGAATAAAACTTTTGGTTATTTATTATCATTGTGTAGTTTACATTTAAGTACCAATAGTAGTAGTTCTAGTTCATTTTATTTGTATAGCACATTTACAACAGCCACTAGTCTGACCAAAGTGCTTTACAGAAGAGAAAATTATAAAAACATACACAGAAAGCAAACCAGATAAAAAAGAACAACCCGTTTTAAAATTACAGTTTAGCAGTAATCAATACACTAAGGAAAACAAATAGGTTTTTAGCAGGGACTTAAAAACAGACAGAGAAGGGGCCATTCTAATCTCTAAAGGCAGGGTATTCCAAAGTCGTGGCCCTGCCACCGCACATGCATGTTCCCGTCTATGTTTAAGTCTAACATGTGGAACTACCAACAAAGCCTGGTTGCAAGATCCTAGGCTTCTAGGTGGAGGGTATAAATGAAGGAGTTCAGAGAGGTAGACAGGAGCTAGGTTATGTAAAGATTTATAAACAAAGAGTAGAATTTTGAAGTCTATTCTCTGATGAACCGGCAACCAGTATAGAGATCTGAGAATATGAGTGATGTGTTCATGTTTGCGACACATCAGAAGTCTGGCCGCAGCGTTTTGGACTAGCTGAAGGTGTGCAATTTGAGATTTAGATATACCGCAAATTAGGAATTGCAGTAATCTAGAGAGATGTAACAAATGCATGAACAGCCATTTCTAGAGTTTTGGGAGTGAGAAAGTCTCTGATTTTAGACAGTAGACGAAGTTGATAGAAACTGGAACCGATAACGGAAGAGATATGTTTATAGAATTTTAAATGCTGGTCAACAAGAACACCTAGGTTCCGCACCTGTGATGATCTAAAAACAGATAAACTGTCCAAATTGGGGTGTATATACTGAGAATTCTCATTAAAACCAAAAGAGTTACTTCAGTCTTGTCTTCATTTAGGAAGAGGAAATTTTGGGCGAGCCATGATTTAAACCCCTCTAAGCATTGCAGAAGAGAGGTAACCGCTGTGGAATTGTTTCTTTTGATTGATAGATAGATTTGAGTATCATCTGCGTAGAAATGAAAAGACACACCATGTTTTCGTAGAATAGAGCCCAGAGGTAGCATGTAGAGAGAAAATAGAGAAGGAGTTAAGATAGAGCCTTGCGGAAGGCCACAGGATAGAGGTGCAGGGGAAGAGGTAAAATTACCCAGCTTCACTAAAAACTTTCTGTCCGACTGGTATGACTGAAACCAATTTAGAACGGTAGCTTTTAGACCCACCCAGGACTCTAGTCTGGATAATAGTGCAGAGTGGTCTACAGTATCAAACAACCAGACAATCACACACGAGAGCAACAGATGGCAAGCCGAACACACAGGCGCCATCTTTCTTCCTTTCTAAAAAGTTCTCATGTTAAAAGGCAGGATTAAAAAAGTCTACTCTACCTAGTAAGAGTAGATTAGATCTTTAACCATCAGACTACCACCACCATAGTCATTTTTTTTTTTTATCTCATAATGTTTCTATTTCTAATAATGTTTCTGTCTGTATATTGTAGGTCGTTGGCATAAAGGAGGATCTTAATAGCCTCGGACCCAAGATGGAGGAGTTCAGATCTGTGTGCAGACAGTTGCAGTCCCAGCTAAAGAAAATTCCTGATTGCTCGGAAACTCCATTTGAGACGGAGGCAGATGCTTTGGTGGACTCATGGCTGGATGTGAGCATATGAAAAACACTGTTCACAAGCATTATATTTTGTTCAGTCATTTTAGTCATTTTAGCAAATCTGTGTGTCTCTCTGGCAGGTGTCAGAGAAGACAGACAGTTACATGGATAACGTGCGTGTGGGTCTGGAGTTGTGGGAGAAACAGCTGGTTCTGGGTGGTGAAGTGGACAGCTGGACTTCTACTAAACTCATTATCTTCTCAGAGTCTCACCCTTTCAGCAGTGAAATGGAGGTTGACAGCATGAAGGTGTGTCTTCAAAAAAAATTCATCTGCCTTAAAAGGATCCACAATGTTCACAGGCATAGACTTAAAGGCACAGAACTGTCATTTTAATTCCATTGGGTCTTTTGTGTGTTTATTAGAATGAGATTCAGTGCCAAGAGGACAACCTTGAACACTTCCACAGGAAGTTACTAGAGATCCAGGAACTGCTGCAGAGCAAAGAATCTCCTCTTGAGTTACAGGTAAACGTGCAGCTTATTTTTTCTGTTTATTAACTTTTTGGACTTTTCTAAATGCTAATTATTCCTTACTTTAAATGCACACACACACACTGTCTGTCTTAGGTAATGGAAACCAACCTGAGGAAGAAAATGGAGCAGGTGAAGGAACTCTTCTCAGACTGCACTGAAGTGTTTCAGGAGCTCCTCACAGTTAAAGCTCATATGATAGAAAAGATTGACACCTACCAATCATCTGTGAAGAATATACACTCCTCAGTAGACATGATCAGTTCAGAGGATCGCGCAGAACTGGATGCGCATTTACAGGTATGATTAACAGACAGGCAGACATGCATAACACAAGTTTTAATATATAACCAATTTAATTTTCTGTTTGTAGGACTTGTGTGAGCAGCTTTTGGACCAGGAAGAGCAGGCTGAAACTTTGCTGAAGGAAATCAATCTCATGTCCAGCATTACTGGACCAAAGGCCTTGGAGGAGCTGACCAATCATAGTAAGCGTCTCAAAGACAGCATTGCTGAAACACGGGAGTTGATTCGCCAGAAGAAGGATCAAGAGGAGAAAAGCTTCCTACAGACTATTAAAGGTCTGAGAAACTGCATTCTGCATTGTGTCATTGCTAAAATTAAACAAGTGGAAAAAGTTATTTTGTGTTTTGACCATTGGTTCTCTGCAGAAGAGTTTCAGTCATTTGAGGAATGGTTGCAAGATGAGCAGCTCTCTGTGAATGAGTGCTTTGAGAACCCTGAGAGGAAGCAGGATATAGAAACATCCATGCAGAGACTGACAGTGAGTAACAGTGAGGTCCCAACCCTATGATTATGGTTTCTGTTGTGGCTTAGGACATTTTGGAAATACTTTTTAGATAAAAAGACTTGCTGTGTAATACACTGATTGCAGGGACAGCAATCAAATGACAAGAGTCACCAGGTGATAGCAGCCTTAGTCATAAGCATAATTATTGAATTACAGGAAGGGTTCAAATTGAGTTCATCAATACGGAACAGTTTGTGTTTTCTTCAGAGTTTTCTGGCCTCTAAGGAAGGAGAACAGCGTCTGGCTCAGTTGAAGGAGAGGTTTGAGCAAGGTGGACAGGCTAAGCTCCCTGCTGAGGCTCAAGCTTTGCTCTCCACATGGCATCAGGAACAGGAAGGAGAACTGGCCACACTCAGAGCTCACTGCCAGGGACGCCATAAACAGCTAGATGATATCCTCCACAATCTCAACAGGTACATGGAAGAAGTTCTCATCATAGCTATTAGTTGTTACTGTTGTTTCGATTCATTCATGACTTTGTCTTCAGTTTGCATGAGGAACATAACCATTTGAAGGACTGGCTGCAGCAGAGAGAGCAAGTGCCAGAACAGAGAGAAAAACAGAGGCAAATCCAAGAGGATTTTCTTAAAGAAAGGTACCACTCACTATTTAATGTAAATAAACACAGTGCCAGACTTCATTATTGACTAAATTGCAGATAAGCCATAACGCAATTTCACTTTTATTTTTATTAATTGTGCAGTCTTTTATTTTATATAAAACCTACATAACTCCTACTTTCACTCTTAATCCACAGCAGTCGTGTGGAGGCAATCAATGACCTGTTATCTGCTGTAAGGATGCGTGGCCTGAGGGGAGACCCTCTCCTTAGACACTGCGAGACCCTGATAGACCGATACCACAGCCTGGGGATTATTTTGGAGAATCAGGCACAAGTCCACACGACCCTTGATTATCAAATTGAAACATTCCAAACCAATGTAGAACAGATCAGAGCCTGGATCAGAAATTTAAAGCAAAGACTTGAGTACTTGGGGACAGACACGCCTATGCAGGAAAAACATGTAAATGCTCAGGTGGGCCCACTAACCCTTACTGTTTGGATTCTTTAGCTGTATTTTAGGGGAACAACTGGTTAAACATCTTAAGCTGAATGGAATGAGGAATATTCTCAGTGTATTTAGAATAAAATTAATTTTCTTTTGATTTTCTTTTTTCTGTGTTTTAAGGCTGTTCTTAATCTAAGTCCTGAGGGTGATGCTAAACTCGTGGCTCTGAAAGAAGAGGGTGATGTTTTATGTGCTCATGAGATTTTGGAGGACACCAGAAGACAGGAGCTCATTCACACCCTTGGAAATATTGAAGATGAGTGGAAAAGAGTTTTGGATATGGCTCAGCAGCTAAAACATCAATCAGAACTCCAAGACACTCTCTGTAGAGAACTAGAAGATCTACAGGCCCAGGAAGAGAGCATCCAGTCCTGGGTGAGAGAACAACTGCAAATGCTTCACTCTTTGGGGAAGGACCTTCAGCCAAATGAAAAACTTAATAAAGTGCAGGTAAAGAGTCAGACAGAGGGAAATTGTTTTATTTAAATTTTTCATGGATCTTGCATGATTCTAACCAAGATAAAACTAGCCGAGCACATATTGTGTTGGGAGTAATGTCTGTACTGTATATCCTCTAGGCTGTCATAGACCTTGGTGATGAAGCCGATTCCAGATTGGCCAGTTTACAGAGACAAGGAGAACATTTATGTTCTTATAAAGAGCTTGAGAATGAGAGTAGGAGCCACATTGACCAAACCCAGAGAGCAGTAGAGGAGGAGTGGAGGAAAGTGCTACAACTTGCCCAGGAGCTCAAGAACCAGGCCAAGCATGAGGAATCTCTCTACAGAGAGTTACAAACATTCTGTGATCAGGGAGAGGACGCTCGATCCTGGATTAGACATCTCAGAGAGACCCTGGATTCCCTTCTTGTGACATCTTCCATTCAAGAGAGGCTTAACAGAGCTGAGGTAATAGAGAGGAAAATGTAACCCTTAAATGTTTGTACAAGAGAGGCTTGGGAAGGGACAGTGAGTAAGCCTAATTGATGATAAACTATAATATTGAAAATGGGGCAAGCACTCAGGTTCACTCTAAAGGCATACATTCGATTACATCAGATGGCTAAAAATTGTAGCCAACACATCTTAAGCATTCAAAATGTGAGGCTACATAAATACGATTTATACATGAAGTGAAGTGACAGGTCTTATTCCTTAGTTAAGAAACAAGGGCATACTTTCTGGACCAGTAAATATTTATTGAAAACCAATAAAAAGCTTTGATGGGTTGCATGATTGCATGAAGAATTAAAGCATGACAGAAATTATGGTTTAGATGAATGTTTTGGTTTTGTTTTGTTTTTAGGCACTACTAGCTCATAGATCTGAGTGGGACTATAAACTTTCTGACCTAAAGACAAAGGGAGAGAATCTATGTTCTTGTGAAGATCTAGATGAGGACAAACGTCGGACAATCCAACACACATTAAAAAATGTACAGCATGAGTGGATGGGAGTTTTGATGCAGGCTCAGGAACTGAAGAACAAATCAGAACTTGAGCAGTCTCTTTCGAAGGACCTTCAGGATCTTCAAGAAACGGAGGAGAGCACTCACTCTTGGCTTAAAGAGCAGCATCTGAAGATCAAATTGCTTGGTGAAGAGACTCAGTTACAAGAGAGAATGAATGGAGCTCAGGTAAGAGACAAAGAGTGATATTCAACCTTCACCAAATATGTACTTAAAGAAAACAGTCTGGCTTACTCGCTGTTTATTCTAGGCCATCCTGAACTCAGAATCAGAGGGGGATTACAAGCTAGCCAACCTGAGGAGGAAAGCAGAGGGTTTGTGTTCTCGAGAAGGCCTGGAGGAGAAAAGAAAACAGGAAATCCAGCTGAACCTGAGATCAATTAAAGAACAGTGGAAGAAGGTCCTGGCAAGTGCTCAAGAATTAAAGAACCAGGCTGAGCTCCAAGATTCTCTTGCAAGGGAGCTTCAGAATGTCTTTACCCAGGAAGAAAGCACCTGGACCTGGGTGAAGAACCAGAAAGATTGCCTGGACTCACTGGGGAAAAGTACTCATGGTACACAGGAACAGATTGAGGAAAGACTAAGCAAAGCACAAGTAAGTAGAACAATATGGAGAAAAAGAAGAAGAAATTAAATGTCTGTAGTAAAACACTTATTAGAAGAAGTTAAACTGCATTCCACATGATCAACAAAAATGTGATAGTCAAGAACTTTCTGTCTTTCAGGCAATTTTAAGTCTGCACTCTGAGGGCAACTCTAAGATTGCAGCCCTGAAACAGACAGTAGACTATCTTTTTAACCGAGAAGATCTTGATGAAGATGCAAGACATTCTCTTGTTAAGAAAATTAAAAATGCAGAGGAGGAGTGGAAGACAACACTGCAACAAGCACAGGAGCTGCATAGGTTTGATATGACAATTTTGTATGTAAAAAGTAATTGCAAACAACACTGCTAGATGATTCAAATTGATGGCAAATAATCATATTTATAAGCCTGTTTAATTGAATGGACATGGCTTTTTATGTACAGGTCAGGGTGCATAATTAAATGGAGTTTTTTATGTGTTAAAATTATAGCTTTTAGAACTTAAAATGTACACTTCTCATTTTAATTACTTAGTGTATATAAAAATACAATAAGTAAATATTTTTCTAAATAATATTAAAAATAATAGCTTTATTATTATATTATATACTGTATTATATTATATTTTATTATATATGATTCCTCATTCTGCAGTCTGCTGAAAAGTGTAGTGGAACGTCTGGTGTCCTGTCGGTGTCAGAAGGAACAGCTTCAGTCTTGTCTGGATCAGGTGAAACGGCAAAGAGCTGCACTGCCACGGCACTTCCCCTGGCCTGGTTTAGGGGATAGAAGGCATACATTGGAGCAAGCCAAGAGTCTGCTTGATCGTACCAGAGCCCTGACCCCATCTCTGTCTGCTGTCCGAGCGCTCGGGAGGGAGATGAGCCAGCTGACCCGTGATTCCAGCTGGATTGATCCATCCTGGGCCACCACAGAGGAGTGCATACCTGAGTTAATCAAAGATCTTACGGTAAGGTAGTATAGGTGTGCTGTTTAAATATTTCTGACTAATTGTGACTAATAGATAATAGAAACTTGATTTACGTGTATGACATTCTTTTTTTATGTGCGCTTCTGTAGGAGTTTTGCGTAAATTTCGAAGAGGAAATCCGGAGAGAGCGAGTCTGTGCTCAGTTAGTTGAGCAGCACACTGTAGCACAGGATTGGCTGAGAGAGCAAGTCAAAGGTTTCGGTGCTCTGCCCACTGAACGTCATGGGTTACAAAGCTCTATTAACACTCTTAAGGTCTATTTAAATTCTTTGTTTTATATAAAATCGATTAATCCATTGTTCAGTTTTTCAGCAAACCTGTTAATAAATAAAATGATACATATTTTATTATAATTTTGTAGGCTCTTCTTCAGACCATAGACAGGGAGAAGAGAGAAATTAAAGAACTGGATGCTGTTAAAGATTCCCTGATGGATCTTTGCACTCCAGGAGGTTGTGACGCCCTGACCTTAGAGGTCAGCCATCTTCATGACCTCTGTGTGTCCTCTGAGAAAGAGATGCGGGAACGGTTAGCTGTGTGTGAGGCCAGATTGAGTGACATTGACCTCAGGCTTGCTGGCAGGGCACAGATTCTCAGGGAGCAAGCAGAGAGTCTCCTAGATGAGCTGCGTGCTCAGGACCACTCTTTAGGATTTCTTGTGGATAGCCAGAATATCAGCCATCTGCAGGAGAACTGGCATAGCTTCAAGGTATTGTGGGAAAATAATTAATTAATGTTCATTGTTCTGAAATTTTAGAGAAAGTCAATGAATTTAAACCTGACTGTTTTTATATTCTCACAGACATGTGAGAGAAAGCTTGAGTCTTTAGAGGGCAAAATTCATGACCTTGGCCAGGCTCTCCAAATAGTCTCACCAGATGAGGGACCCCCCAGTGATGTCATTTCCAGAGTGGACACAGTTACACAACAATATTGCAGGTTCATACAGAGATGTTGCCTTTCAAATAAATCCAATTATAAAGCTGTTCAAAACAAAAATGTCTGTAATAATGTATTCTTGTATCTGGATCCTGTTTAATCAATTGTACAATTGATAGCATGTTTGCCCATTATAGTAAAATGGTGCATTATATTACAGAGTAATACTTATTTATCAGAAGTGCATTATGGAAAAATTATTTTTTTTTCTCAGTCTGCGGTCGAAACTGTTGGAAAAGCAGAATGACTGCGCAGACAGCACTGTGCAGTGTGTGAGACAGGCCTTACAAAACATACAATCATGGAATCAGACACATGCAAATCCTCCCTGCAGCTCAGCCACATCCTTGCAGGTGTGTTTGTATCTTAATTTGCATAAAGTATGTGAGTACACAACAAAACAAAACACTGCACCTGCACCATACTGGTCCATTTGAACGAGTAAGGTTGCTGTTACCTTTTAAACATGCAACATTTTTACTCCTTAGGCTGCAATTGAGGAAGGTGTGAGACTGCGTAAAAGCCTGCAGGTAGCGCTGTCCCATAAAGAACTGCTGAGGGAATGTCTGGGCCCTGACTTGGCTGGCAAACTTGAAAGAGATGGAACAAAAGCACTAAACGAAGCAGACATTCACATGAGTGACCTTAAACAGGAGCTTAAGGTGAGTATGACTCAATTCTGTGGGATGATGCTTCACATGAGATGTCTAGTGGTTTAAAAAGATGAGTCTGTGTTTCAGAATGTGGAGGAGAAGGTGAAGCAGGAAACTCAGAGGTTGTCACTGGAAGCTCAAAGCATTCAGCTGGATTCACAGGTACAATTTCACAAACATACATATTCACATACAAACATATTTCTAGACTTTTGTTGTATCTGGCCATTATTTGCAGTACTATGTATATATGATAAATACCATTTGTAGGTTTCTGCTGCGACACCATCAACGAAGGAGTCTGAACAGTCAGAATTTGTTTCTTCTTCATCTTTTATCATGGAGAGCATTGAAATGACAGATGACAGTCAGCAGGCTAAGGTACAGCCATCTGAAAACCTTGACAGCGAGATCCCTCTATGTGTAATCTCAGAAACTACAACTGAAACAGAAATTCACACTGCAAGAAAATCACTACCAATATTAGAGACTGACACTGAACAGATTAATGTCCATACAACTGTACCATTAACCACAGAGATGCTACCTGAACCAGCAACAGGAGTATATGAATCTGCTCTTCCTACAAGCAGCCATGGTGTAAATGAAACTGAAAGTGAGAATTTAGTTTCTATTGCTTTGGAAGCAAAGTCTGATAATGATGAAATTGCAGATGAAAAGATGCCCATTTCCTCATCTGCAGCTGTCCACAGCTTGGAAACCACAGTACAAGACACAGACTTGGAATTACACAGCACTGAGAGTCTTAGCACAGAAGGACAAGTAAGCCAGTTGTCTGATGTAGTTGTGAGTTCAGAATCTTTTGCTGATGTGGAGGATGAGAAAACTGAAGCAGTGACAGCAGAGCCAGATAAAGAGGAAGAGGTCTCATATATTTCACATTCTCAAGAGGAACCTTGTAGAGAAGGTGAAGCACAAACCAAAAAGTTTACTGCGCTCATTTTAGATATGGATACAGCGCACATAGATAGTGTAGACACACACTCCCACACACCCACAGATGGTGCTACAGTGAAAGAAGGCTCTGCTAGTACTATTTTAAATGAGAAGACACTGGGCAAACAAGATCATGAAACACTGGCCCCTCCAGAAGCTGAAATTTCTGAAGTAGCCATAGAACCAATTAGCATTCCATCTTCTCTTAATGAGCCAAGTATTGTGAATGATTTAGAAATTAGTTCAGCAGTAGAACCAGAACAGTCACAGCTCATCGATATAGACACTAATGCACAAATGCAAACAACAGCAGCTCCACCTTCTGAAACACAAGGTAGTGAAGATGCTGCTTCCAGAGGTATTGGAACATTTTCTTGGAACAATGGACCAAATGCTGCAATTGCTGACAGAGAGAGCAACTGGACTACAAATAATGGTCCGCGTGAAATCCAACGCCGATATATTATTCTAGACTTCCCTGAGGGGGTGGAAATGCAGAGACATCATGCTCATGAAGGTACTCTTTTCAGGGAACCCACTGAGACACAGATTCAGAGATCAGAACGTTCAGTGTCAGAAAGAATGGAGACAGAATGTGATGCTAAAACAGAATCAGAGATCATAGCCAGTACAAACAGACCTTTAGAAGCATCCGAACAATCTGAACTGGTTGAAGCAAGCCTAAAACTACCAACAAGGCAAGTTGGAGAAGTCATGCATTTCATTGTAGAAGATGAGACCAAGAAGACCCCATCAGGTGATAAAATGCAATCCATAGAAGTTGATCCTAAACTTAAACCTCCAATCAAGCAACAAAATGAGGTAGAAACTGAAGTCCAACAAACAAACAAAGTGCATGTCTCAACAACAGTAGAGGAGAAACCTGAAGGTGAAGAAGCCATTGACGTCATTTTGGGAGAAGAGACAAAGACCCAATCAGGTGGTAAAGCACAGTCCAAAGAAATTGAACCTGAACTGACACCTCCAATCAAGCTCCTGGTTGACTGGGACACTGAGGTACAAACTGAAAGAATTAATGTCTCACCTGAGGAGAAACCTAAAGTTGTAGAAGCTGCAGATGTGATTGTAGAAGAAGAGATGAACAAGACCCCATCAGATGAAAAAGCACAATTCATGGAATCTGAACCTAAAATGACACCACCTGTCAGGAGAAATAAAACTGATGTCCAGTCAAACAAGGTAAATGTCTCAACACAAAAGAAGAAAGCTGAAGGTGAAGAGGCTGTGGAAGTCACTGTAGAAGAGGAGACAAAGACAACATCATCAGATGATAAAGCACAATTCATAGAAGCTGAACCTGAACTGACACCTTCAATCAAACAACAGAATGACCAGAAAACTGAGGTCCAGTCAGAAAAGGTGGATGTATCACCAGAGGAGAAAACTGAATGTGAAGAAGCCTTCCATGTCATTGAAGAATGGAATGACTGGGTCACCGAGGTACAGTCTGAAAGAATTAATGTCTCACTGATACCAGAGGAAAAACATGAAGTTGTAGACACCACAGATGTCATTGTAAAAGAAGAGACAAACAAGACCCCATCAGATGAAAAAGCACATTCCATAGAAGCTGAACCTAAACCAACACCACCAGTCAGGCGAAGAAACGAAAATAAGTTTGATGTCAAATCAGACAAGGTAAATATCTCAACGACATCAGAGAAGAAGGCTGAAGGTACAGAGGTTATCACTGTCATTGTGGAAGATGAATTAAAGATGACTCCATCAGATGATAAAGCACAATCCCTAGAAGCGGAACCTATACTGACACCAGTCAGGCAACCAAATGAGGGTGAAACCGATGTCCAATCAAACCAGGCAAAACTGTCAACAACATCAGAGGAGAAACCTGGGGATACCATGCATATCATTGAGGAGGAAAGGACAAAAAAGACATCGGTTGATAAAGTGCAATCCATAGAAGCTGAGCCTAAACCAACGCCACCAGTCAGAAGACGAAATGAGGGTGAAACTGAGGTCCAGTTAGATAAGATGGATGTCATACCAACACCTCCCACCAGACGACGTAAAGGTGATAAGTTATTGTTAGATATTGAATCACAGATAGAGGGAGAAGTTCTTCCCACCCCACTAAGCGGAAGACATAGAGAGAAAATAGGAACTGAGAGGTTTTCATTTGATTTAGAGTCCCAACCCACACCACCAGCAAGACGACGTAAAGAAAAAGAAGATAGAAGATTATCACTTGATCTGGAGACCCAACCCACGCCACCAGCAAGACGGCGTAAAGAAAAAGAAGATAGTCGATTATCACTTGAACTAGAGACCCAACCAACACCACCAGAAAAACGACGCAAGGAAAAAGAAGATAGTACATTATTGCTTGATCTGGAGACCCAACCAACACCACCAGCAAGACAATGTGAAGAAACAGAAGGTAGTAAATTATCACTCAATCTGGAGACTGAACCTACACCACCAGCAAGACGATATGAAGAAAACGAAGAAAGTAGATTATCACTTGATCTAGAGACCCAACCCACACCACCAGCAAAACGACGTAAAGAAAAAGAAGATAGTCGATTATCACTTGAACTACAGACCCAACCAACACCACCAGAAAAACGACGCAAGGAAAAAGAAGATAGTACATTATCGCTTGATCTGGAGACCCAACCAACACCACCAGCAAGACAATGTGAAGAAAAAGAAGGTAGTAAATTATCGCTCAATCTGGAGATTGAACCTACACCACCAGCAAGACGATGTGAAGAAAAAGAAGAAAGTAGATTATCACTTGATCTAGAGACCCAACCCACACCACCAACAAGACGACGTAAAGAAAAAGAAGATAGTCGATTATCACTTGAACTAGAGACCCAACCAACACCACCAGAAAAACGACGCAAGGAAAAAGAAGATAGTACATTATCGCTTGATCTGGAGACCCAACCAACACCACCAGCAAGACAATGTGAAGAAAAAGAAGGTAGTAAATTATCACTCAATCTGGAGACTGAACCTACACCACCAGCAAGACGATGTGAAGAAAAAGAAGAAAGTAGATTATCACTTGATCTAGAGACCCAACCCACACCACCAGCAAGACGACGTAAAGAAAAAGAAGATAGTCGATTATCACTTGAACTAAAGACCCAACCAACACCACCAGAAAAACGACGCAAGGAAAAAGAAGATAGTACATTATTGCTTGATCTGGAGACCCAACCAACACCACCAGCAAGACAATGTGAAGAAAAAGAAGGTAGTAAATTATCGCTCAATCTGGAGACTGAACCTACACCACCAGCAAGACGATGTGAAGAAAAAGAAGAAAGTAGATTATCACTTGATCTAGAGACCCAACCCACACCACCAGCAAGACGACGTAAAGAAAAAGAAGATAGTCGATTATCACTTGAACTAAAGACCCAACCAACACCACCAGAAAAACGACGCAAGGAAAAAGAAGATAGTACATTATCGCTTGATCTGGAGACCCAACCAACACCACCAGCAAGACGACGTAAAGAAAAAGGTGAAGATAAAGAATTATCAATTGATCTGGAGCCTCAACCAACTCCACCATCAAGAAGACGCAAGGATAAGCAAGAGAGTGACATGTTATTTTACATTGCTGAATTAGGAAAAAGTGATAATCAGCAAACCAGTGAACAAAAAGACAGGGAAGAGCACACTGTTAAACCAACTCCACCTGTCAGACACAAAATTAGTCAGGTTGAAAGTGATGTGGCAGTTTGCAAAAACCAAGAAGAGAAAGAGGCCTTTGTGAAACCCACACTACCAACAAGAAGGAAAGATAGCAAAGTTGAGAACAAAATTGTCGCAGGTGCTTCTAACTTGAAAGAAGATATGAGGATACATAAACCAACTCCACCTCTGAGGCGAAAAGACAGCCAAGCAGAAACTGAGATGGTTTCAACCACTCCTAAAAGTCAACCTGAGGAAGTCCTTCCAACTCCACCGACCAGGCGAAAGAAAGATCAAATAGAAGCTGACGGAGTTCCATTAATGCCAGAAGAGCCACAGGTCATATCAACTCCAACAACCAGCGACAAAGAAGGTTCATGGAATGAAAAGGTTTCTATGTGTGCAAGACTGGAATTGGAAGCAGATGTTGAAGCAATACCTAAACAGGAAGATAAAGATGAGTCTAATGCAAAGTCATTGGTTGGTCAGGAGCAGCAAGAGGAGGTGCAGGACTCTACTTTGGTCTCAGAACCCATAAGTGTAATCAGTCAGACAGAGACCGTCAGTGAGATGCAGGTAATTTTAATGTGCATGATTCCACCAAAAGGAAAAACCTGCATGAGGTATGATGGTGTGGTATCTGCATGCTGGACTGTAATGGAAGTGTTCAACTGAGGATGTGTGCTAGGGCCAAAATGAACTGTCCTTAAGCTATCTGGATATTTGCCTTGTAGGGTGAAATGAATCCCCTTTTTTGCAACAGTCCAGTTGTCTACGTTCCCAAACACAGCTAACGCATTAGGTTTTAACTCTAATGGAAGAAGAAATCTTCTAACAAAGTTTCAGTTAACACCTGGAGCTCCTGAATAACCCTCCTATATTTCATCTTTATATGTTGGTGTGGCTCTGGCTGCCTTACCACAGAGAAAATCCTGTCACATTCAGCTCCATGCATACAGTCATTACTGCTCTCTATCACTGAATAAATACTCTTTCATTCTTTTAATATTGTCATGTTCACAGAGAGGGCATAAGAGGGCAATTTTTTTCTGTTCCATCACCTCTTCCTTACGACACTGTGAATGTTGGAAATGGCTTTCTGAGTTTTAATTTGTGTTTTTACCCACGGTTGAGTTTGCTTGAATTTACTTCATTAACTGCTCTAATATCTCAGTTATTTGTCTAGAATCTTTTATCCTGTATATGAGATGTTGTAGTTGCTAGTCTTCAGTTCAGCCATTAAAAATGCTGTTTATTCTGCTAATTTTTTATGTGTTGCAGCCACAAGATCAAGATGTGGACGTTTCTCCCCAAGTTGGTCTCGCGGCTGAAATCACTGAGAGTCAAGCAGAGGACGATAGGGAGCCAGAGGGACCCACAATGAAAGATATATTCATGGAGATCAAAAAAATGACTGAAATGGGACCAAAAAGTGTACTTATGGAGGTAATATTTAAAATTGTTAACCACTATAACATTAAATTCAAAATATTGAAAGTGATTTAAACAGTGTCAAGACATTGTTTAACATAAACATAAACAAAAATTATATGTGCAGTATGTCAACTGTTCTTTCAAAAAGCTTATATTTTTTAGGGTTTACCTCATGAAAGTACAAAGAAACTTCTTGACACTTCCAGCACTGATCTTGAAGCTCGGTTAAAAAGGCTAGTGTTCCATTTACTGGACCTTCGAACTTGCCCAGCTGCTCTGAACTCCAAAGACATGGCCAAGCAACTAGAGGAGGCTGAGGTGGGACAACCCAATAAAAACATCAGTGTGATGAACTTACACTTTATGTATTACTGATTGTTCTATGTCCTCTTGCCTATTTAATGTGTAAAAGTAGTGTTGCTGATTTTTCAAATAATCATTTGTATTAGAATCCTGATATACGTTTGGAGGTGAGCACATTTAGTACTTGTATTGTTATGTTATTTTAGGAATGTAGAAGGTGTGCCCAGAGACAGGTATCTGTGCTGTCTAGGCAAGACCAGGCTAATGGAGACATTGGCAGTGGCACTAATGGCACAGTTCATGACCCTGAGGGTATGCAAAAGCTGAGTGCCCAGTGGAGTGCAGCTTTGTGGGATGCAGCAAGCTCTGTTCACTCCAAAGAAGCTCAACTACAGATGGTTGCAGATTTCAACAGACAGACCCAGAAAGTCAAAACTATTCTGGAGAGACTCAAAATTGAGCGTGCGGCACTGAGATTGTACGTATTTACTACTAAGCAAGTTGTTTCTGTACGTATCACATTAAACACTGAGTAAGTTTATTGTTGCACTAAACTAGGGGTCAACCGATTATCTGCGCGATATTAAGCATTTTTATGGTTAATGGTATCGGTCATTTTCAAAAATGATTTGCTGATAAAATAATTTAAAAGCATTTAAAGAATCGATAGCCTTGTGGGCAGTGCGCCGACATGAAGTGCCTTTGTGCTACGGGCGTCCCTTGTTCAAATCCTGGCACGAGGACCTTTCCTGATCCCGTACCCCCTTTCTCTCTCACGTCACTTCCTGTCTCATCTACACTGTCTTATAACAATAAAAGACAAAAAACTCAAATAAATCTTTAAAAAAAAAGTATTTAAAGAAAGTTTTTGTCAGAGCCCTTGTTATTCTTAATTTTGTCGTTAATTTTTGTTTTTACACCAGACATATATATCGGCTCAAAATACTGGTTATCAGTGTACTTGATCTGAAATAATTGGCATCTGCCCTGAAAAACTCATATCGGTCGACCCCTACACTAAACAACTTGTAGAATGTAAGAGAATGTAAAGGCCCATAAATGTATCTTTCATATCTCTAGCTCTCCAGCTGTGAGCAGTTTTGCTGAGGAGGAAAGGCTGCGCTCTTTCTTGAGAAACATGGAGCAGGAAAGGACAGCTCTCGGTGAGTTAATTCAGACTCATGCAAAACTGTCCCCCCACCTCAGTGTGCCTGAGAGACAAGCAGCGGAAATACAGCAAAACAATTTGCAAAGCCAGTGGAGGGTGCTGGAGAAGGATGCAGAGATTGCTCTTTACATGGTTAATGCTTATGCTAAAGAAAGCAGCAGCCTTATTCAAGAGGTCAGTGCCTTAAAAGACCATCTCGAGAACATTAAAAAGACCTTGGATGCATCGAAATCCTCACCAGTTTTATGGGATGGCAAGAGAGCTCAAGAAATTATGAATTTAAATGTTGATCTCACTACCACCCATCAGCAGTATCTCTACCTTCAGCAGACCTCTGAGGCACTTGCCCAGGAATTCCAATTCAATGCAGAAATATCCAGCATAGAGCAGGATCTTCAGCATATAAAAGATCAGCTGGATCAAATGGGTGAACAGTTAGCAACTTCAACCCCTAGCAGCAGCAACCCAATGTTAAGTAAAATTGTAAAGGTGATGACAGATGCTCTGGCTTGGGCCAAGCAGACAGAATGTGATGTCAAAAGACGACAGAAAAAGGTGTCTTTGCTACCAGAAGAGGTCCATCGACAGATTAAAGATTTAAAGAAATTGCAGTCTGAGATGAACTCAAAGCAAACCCAGTTGAAAGCTTTGGTTGAGGAAGTCACTGAGCTGATTTGTGATCTAGATGAAGCTGATGTTTCGATGGTGACCTCATCCTTGAAGGTCCTAGAGAATTTGTCCAAATCAACTGCAGGAAAACTGTCTGAGGCAGTTCGTGAGATGGAGTCAGGACTTCAGACCCGGGAGAAGATGTCAGAGCAGATAGCAGATGTTGATTCCTGGGTGGTTGGACATCTGCGGAGGGAAGCTTTGAGGAGAGAAGATTATCAAAGTTTGAGTGTTGCCGACCTGGATCGCAGGTTGAGGCAGATTCAGGACACTCTTGGAGAGGCAGAAAAGCAGTCCGCTGTCACTGAAGCCCTTTTGATGAAAAGCAGAGACATTGCATCCGAGCTAAGTGTCACAGAGAGTACTAAGCTCTATGAGAAACTCACCAACCTTCAAGAGGACATCAAGAGTATTGTTATCTATGAGAAAGCATGTTGCCAAAAAGTTATGGATGTCATACAGAGCCAAGAATCCTCTCAGAGGAAAGTGTCATCTCTCGAGAACAGCTTGAGACAAATGTTAGTTGATGTAAAAAGACACAGGTTTCCTGTTACCAAGGATACCCTCTCTGTCATTGAACCCTTCAAACAGATGCTTGTGGAGCGAAAATCTCAGGTTGAGCAAGTCAGTCCCCGTGCAGAGGACAAGAGAAGAGAGCTGTTATGTGTGATTACTGAACTGTACCACAAAATGATTGATTTGGATCTCAAATCACAAGCTCATGAAAGGTACTTGAGCCTCAGTCGGTGCATTGAAGATGTCAAGGAAGAAATGGAGGCTCAGATCCCAAGGACCAAAGATGAGAGCATCAACAAAGAGGAACGCTTCAGAGCCTGTCAGGTACTTCTGATCCAGATCTCTTTAATAAAACTCTTGTGTGAGGAAACACTGGATGAACTGCAGGAAATCGTAGCAGATCTATATCCATCTCAGCTCTCTGCTGAACAATCAAGACTCAAACAAATACTGGAAAGTCTCAAAACCTCAGAAATGGCAGTGAAAAATAATCTTCAGATATTGGAATGGGATCTGCTAAAACATATTCATTATCCATCAGAAAAAAGAGTACTTCAGCAATTCCTCAAAGACACCAATGAGGAGCTGAAAAAGGCTTGTAGTATTGAACCAGAAGAGTCAGTGATTGAAAAACAACTAAGAAAGTGCCTTGTACTCAGAAAGAATGTAGAATCTAGAATGCGAGTGCTTGAGTTTCTTGAAAAAAAGATTGGAGCTCAACCTCCACAGGACTCCAAACAGCTTACTTGCTTGAAGGATATGGTTTTGGAAAAGTGTGATCAACGAATGGTGAGTTTATTCTGTTTCATCTTTGACACACAGTTTCATTGATCTATTCCTTTGCAATATAGTTGGTGCAAATGTTTAGAAACATCATATACAGAATCTTTAATGAAAATATATATTTAAACAGAGAAAGTCAAGGTAGATTTCTACTGTCTTTTCAGGTGAGCCTGACTAAAGCTAAAGAACTGTTGAGGAACTACACCAAAGCAGTGACTGATACCATTCGGTTCCTCCAAAGAGCCACATTGGCCCTCCTTCCCTCAATCTGCTCTGCTAGAAGCTGCTCAGAAAGACTAAAAGATGCACAACATGCTTTACTGACTCTAGACACAGAGTTCCAGTCACATGTTTCACAGCTTCAAGCTCAAACCCCACAACATCCCTGCTTCAAGCCACAGAAGATTGAATTTCTACACACAGATGTCCTAGGCGAGCTCCTGGTCAGGCTATCAACCCTTAAAGCCCAGGCTCAAATTAATGTAGAATCTTTGAAAAGGTACATACTGTAGTATGAAACCTTATTATACCGTATAAGAACTTTTTCCTGAGTCAGTGGTCATAATCACTAATCAAGATACGTAATTACTGTTAACCACAATACACTCAGTATGCTTGTCAAATCTCAAATCTTTATGAAACATTATCATGTCTTTTCATCAAATTACAAATACCCCATGTCAAAATTAACTAATTTCTTGTCCATAACAAGGTGTGTTGAGTGCCAGAAATATTCTCGTAAGTGCTACGAGGAGCTTTGCGAGCAAGTGAGAGACTTAGAAACATTGCTATCACGGTGTGCTTCCAAAAACATTACTTCACACAAAGACTGCAAAGACCAGCAACAGAAACTGAAGGTAAAGTCAAAATAAAAGCCTTTCCTGTAGAAAGACTAGCATTTGTGGGACTACCATTACCTCCCCTTTATAATCTAAAGATCTGTTTCATTTATCTGTGTTTTGCCAGCTAATGCAATGAGATACATATGGATTTGAGGCTAGTATATTTAAACATATTTTTTCATCTTTTTAGGCTCTAGTGGAAGAGGTTTCCATGCTTCCTGGAAGACTGGAGAATCTGAGAGAGTGGTGTTCACTGTATGGGTGCAGAGCCAACAGGGAGGATGCCTTGAGCGCTATCTGGGGTCAGGTGGCAAGACTGCAGCGCTGTGCCAATGATCTGCTTCCACGCTCAGAACAAATGGAAGCAGAGTGGAGCAGTGTCACAAGGAGTGTAAGTGCCATGACCAAAACCGATGCACCAACATGCATGTTAAATAATGAAACTCTTGTTTTGGCATGCTTATAGACTGTTGTGCAGATAAGTAGAACTGAGCTAGCTTTCCTTTGCTGTCATTCTGCAGGTGGAGCAGGCAGCCGCTGTGTTGGAGCAGGTTGATGCGGAGCTTCCAGATAGCAGCAGAGACAATCTGACTGGTGATGAGCTACAGGAACTGCTTCTTTTCTGGTCCCAGTACCAGGACAGACTGGACTGTGAACACAGAGCTCTTTCCGCTTTGGAATTAAGAGCTGCGAGGTTGCTTGGCATTCCCCCCCACCTGGAACAGGCCCCATCCATTGAGCTGTGCCAAGAGCTTCAAGCATTGCAAGAGCATTACCATAGGTCAGGCATCTACAGTACTTAGCCTATTAATAATTGCCTTTTTCAGTTTTCTTTTCCTTCTTCCAGTTTAAAGTTATCTTAAATCATGGTTTTCTTGAAATGTGAATGTTTTGCCTAATATTTCCTATTGTGGACTCCATGTCCCAGTGGTCCACACCAGTTAATTCTAAACCAGTGGGCTTACAAACTAAAGCAGGTCAATATTAAATGCCAACATCCCATTCTAGAGAGGCCAAATGAACTCACATACTTCAGACCATTATCCGCACACAGGCTCAGCTAAATATCTGGATAATATGTACATTTATGAAAGTTTATTTTATGTTGAAAGAGAACATACTGATGTATGGATTCTGGGACGTTAATAATTTTTTTTTTTTTGCCTTCTTTTTAGCATCCATTTTGGAGTATGGAGTTGGACTGAGAGTTTAACATGTCTTTTAACTTGTATGTCCTGCAGTCTAAAGGAAAGGAGCTCTCAAGGCTTGAGGGCAGTAAGAACAGAGGTGGAGGAGAGGGAACGAGTGCAGGAGCAGCTGGAGGGAGTCAGAGAATGGCTGGAATCTGCCATCTCTCTCCTCGCTGTACTGGAGCACGAGCCCAGCAAGAAGCAACTACAGGTTTGTTACTTGTCTTGTGACGTGCATTTGTTAAGCTGGTCTTTATCCACTTTAGATGTTTTTTGACTTGATTTAAACAATTGGATTCTAACTTTGCACAGGCAAGATTTGTTACAGTAAGTAAATCAATTGCACCAGCATGAAAATTATTAAAGCTGATGTGATGCAGATGAAGGGAGGAGGGATTTGCCATTGAAACAATGTTCTGTTTGTCCCTGACTCCGGCCAGCAAAGTTCACTATCTCTGCCCTCACTCAGCATGATGCACTGTATGAATAATACCTCACACCCAAGAATAATACTCCACCTTTTCATGTTGGGGAGTAACTGTTAACACAACTAAATTGACTACATTTTTCATTAGGCATTACAAATCATCTGCTTTCAATTCAGTGTAGGTTTTTGTAGCAGCAGAGGTTCCTGTGTTTTGTTCGTTTGTGAAACATTTAGGCCTAATTCAATTCTGTGGTTCTTTACTATGTTTTCCACTAAACTGAATAAATTAGGGTTTCCTAGTTTGGTTAGTTGCTTGCTTTTAGTATCTACTAACTGAAATCGTA
The DNA here is from genome assembly GCA_039654775.1 of Spinibarbus caldwelli. Classification (NCBI taxonomy): domain Eukaryota; kingdom Metazoa; phylum Chordata; class Actinopteri; order Cypriniformes; family Cyprinidae; genus Spinibarbus; species Spinibarbus caldwelli. The sequence goes on from CM077242.1 coordinate 9,203,829, forward strand.
ATTATTTTTGTGCCAGATAAATGTTTGGGTATTTTTTGTAGAATAGATAGGATTTTGAAAGAGTAGACTGCCAGATTCAGTGTGCCTATGACTTCAGTCATAACATACTGGAAAGTAAAGCAAATGCACATTCAAAAGTACAGATGCATATTGAAATGATATTTCACAAATTAAGACATTTTAAAAATGAAGTAACCCGAATAGACACTGACAGATTAATGAATCCTGCAGTGACTGTTTCTGAGCAGCCGAGATACTGTGGGTACTGGCATACAGTGCTGTTTAGTCTAGGTTTTATTGTTCAGTGTTGGTTGTCCCAACCAAGCTCTTCCAAGTGACATGCAGTTTGTAGAAATGGAAACCAAGCAATCAACAAAATATCCTGTTGTTTATAGCTTACCACGACTGTCGCTGGTTAAGGCAATCTTTTGTTTGCTTGCTCTTTATGTCTATTTAGAACATTGCGTGACTGTTTATTGTGCTGAAAAGGCTGTTCTATCCAGTCAGTTCGAACACACACTATTAAAGATTCAAAGACTTTTAAACAGTTCTTCTCTCTCGTACACACAGACTGCTGTAGATTCTGCTGTGTTTCTCTGTCATTACCTCTTTACCACACAGACACACACACACACACACACACACACACACACACACACACAGATGAGAGGGCTTTGTGTTAGTGTTCTAGTTAAATAGCTGAGTCATGTCCAACATTCCCACACAATTTCTTTTCACCGTTTCAGATACACACACTCTCTTTCTCTCTTTTTCTCATTCGCTCTCACAAGCACACACTTGTGAATCAGTACCCTCTAAACACACACACCTGTAAGTGGATCCTCCAGGTCTGATCCAAACGCCAGTAATGATGTCAGCTACTGCTAAATCTCTCTCACACACACAAAATTCCCTCTCAATTCACTTTTCTTGAATGTGTCCCATATTATACTGTAAAATGCTAAAGCAGTAAGGCAGAATGGGTAGGAATGGGCATAAAATATTATGAAAAACAGCAGAAGTCATAACTCTTAATAAAACTTGAAACAGCTGCCAAATAGAGTGATCTGAACGGATAATCTCTCTCTCTCTCTCTCTCTAATGCATGGTCCATTCTGACTCTGAATCCCTGTGGGTTTTCGGTAATTTTGGGATCTTGTTTATGCAGCTTTTCTTCCCATCTTAAATGACTCATTATAATATAAAAAGGGGTTAGAAGCTTTATCTCACTGGAGAGGTGAAAAGGGTTGAGAGAGATAGAGAGAGTTTTGAGGGGATTGTTCTGGTTCTGTTATCTTAAAGCTTGAGAGACTAAGAACATCATCAGTGACTGGGTCAACCAGCAAGACTAGTGCTATATGAAAGACTGATTTGCACTGAATATCACATAAATGTACGAATATCACATTGTGCATCATTTCCATGTGCTTTCTGGTGTTGCAATAAATGTGTTTACTTTATTATACCTTTTTGATATTTTGTATCCAGTAGAATCACAAAACAGAAATTCTTCCACTGTAAAATAACCTGTAACCTATTTTAACTAAAGTAACTGTAACCTATTTTAACTAAAGTAAAAATTTACTTGGTAAAATATCTGCTGATATTTGTCATGAAAGAAAAATGGAAGAGTCTGAAGGGAAGTGTTATTATCTGAAGTGTTGTTTTTATGCCTGGATCTGTAATTTACAATTTTTTGAATACAACTCTAATATAATTATGTTTTCCAATCATTTGAAACTGTCTTTTTTTAATTTATGTGCTATTTTTTGTATTATTATACCCTAAAAAGAATTAAACAATAACATTTTATTTAAAGTACTAACAATATTTTCATATTGTTTAATATGAAAATATTGTTAGTACTTTAAAAAAAAAACATTTTGTTGTCACAAAGATGAGTAAAAGGTCAATAAATCTCATAAATTTCAGAAAATTTAACATTTTTGAATTTGACAAGGTTAGTTCAGGTAATCAGAAAAACATTTCTAAGAACTTGGCACTTGTTCGAAACTGTGTTTTTCTTTCCTATTTGTCTGCCTTTGCTGTTCTTGTTTATGGCACTTCGATGAGCTTTGGTTTGAAGAAAAAAAAGGGGAAAAAAAACATTCTTGTACCAAGAAGTACTTTTGAAATTAAATGGATAAAATGGAAAATGTTTTTTTGCGCAGTCCATAGATGTCCTCACTTCTAATGTAGCCTAACTGATGAGTAATGTCGCTTTTTGCTAAACAGGAGGTTCACTCACAGCTGTGTAACCAGAAGGCTGTTCTGCAACGTATTTCAGAAAGCTTGAAGATGATGTACTCTGACAAAAATACATCAATTCCAGAGGAGATAGAGGGACTATTACAGGAAGTCTCACAGTCATTACAGGATGTGGAGGAACAGGTTTGATGCATTCTTTGAATGGTTCCCAACTTTTGTTTCAGCACCCAGATTTTACATTCATCGAAACATACATTACTCCTTTTAGTTACAAGCAACATTTATCTAGACGTTTTTTCTTATGTTAATATGGACATTTGGCAAAAGTTTGTGAGCGCTGACAAGAGCACCAGAATGTAAAATACTCTTGTCCGTTATTGAATTCAAATGCAACTAAATGTGCTTCACGCACCTTTTAAACATCACACTCACTGCTGTTGTATTTCATCTTTAATGAATTAAGAGTGGAGAACATCTCACTCTAGAACAGGCAGATCCCTACATCAGAGACACATACTCAACTCACATACACACTCTTCCATAGGTGTAAGAGGTGTTGCATCATCCAAATAGACACTCTAACACACACACATATGAGAGTAGTTAGGTAGTCCCTGTGGGTTCGTTAATTAAGGTCTGGACCTCTTGCAGTTCTTGTTACTAGAGTTTTGTCTCATAGACACTCAATGTGTCCATGTGTTTAGTGCTTTTTAAAAGTAATATCAGTAATTATGTGTATGTTAATTGACATTTGCCTGTTTTTATCCATTTCGCTCCCTCATTCACAGGTGAAGACAGCTGTGGAGAAAAGTGGCCCACTTCACAGGCTGGGTGCTAAAATCTCAGAGATTAAAGCAGGTCTGGGATCAGTTCAGAGCTGGTTAGAGCAGAAGAGCCTGAACTTCACTGAAGCTGAGAGCACACAGAAGGTCAGACATAAGTTTAGCTCAGTGTAAGACTTGTTTCAAGCATTTTGTATTGTAAATGTACAGTATCTTACTATTGGTGCCCATATTAACAGATTACAATGTAGCAGACATAATGCTACAAGTCGTTTCAGGGAAAGCTCAAAATAACCCTGCCTTCGTTTATAGCCTGTAGCTGCAAGTTCTGTGAAACAGTGTTTTAAACGTTTTAAATTAGCCTAGACCCAAATTTAAAAAGCAATGGAAGATTTACTATGTGTTTATTGTTCCTTTGCAGCGAGTGTGGGATGAGTTGGATGGTTTACATACTCGTCTGACAGCGGTCGAGGTGGAGCTACAGGATGTGAGTGAAATGCATCCAGATGAGACCCGTCTGTTATTAGACAACCTTGCCAGCACTCAGCAGACCCACACATGCCTCACCAAAAAGGCCGAACAGAGGACTGCCTTCCTCAGCAAGGTCACCTGCTCAGATTCCCATAATGCTTTGCTGTACTTGGATAAAAATGAAAGGAATAGTTAAAACATTCATAAAATTGAGCAAAGATGATAGAGTCGCATGAAAGGATTTTAGGTGAATAATACCTAATTTATGACTTCAATTGTGTGTTATCTAAAGTGTGTTATCTAAACTGTCTCTGTGTAGGTCCATGACTGGCTGCAGGAGCATGAGGAGATGGTGAAGGGGTCACAGAGCTGGATCTCAGAGGCTCAGTCTTGGCTTACGACACCATGCACATACACCACTGCCAGATGCCTGGACAGTCATGTGAATGCACTGCAGGTATTATTCTCAGAAACCTCATTATCATTTAGCTGACAGCTGAAGAAACCTGCATCATCTCACTGTGGAGTTTAAACTTAGTGTTCGGTTACTGGCCCAGATCTTTTATGTATTAGTCTAAAAGCCTTTCGTTTTCATGTTTTAGATGGTTCTGGATGATTCTGCTCAGATGAGACGGAGTCTGCAGGGTTTCGGCAGTGTGCTGACAGAGATGGGAAGTGTGTTTGATGTCAGCCCATTAGAGGAGCAGCTCTCAAATGCTGACCGACGTGTGGCAGACATGCAGCACAATCTGCTGGGACCCCTCTCTCAGCTGGAGCATGCAGCAGCAGTGAGCATACCGGCGTCTAATAAGATAAATGACTATATATTATAGACTTGTATTGTTTTTATATAAACCTTATAATAATTACTTTTATGATATATATATATATATATATATATATATATATATATATATATATATATATATATATATATATATATATATATATATTTGTGATTGTGTTTTATTTTATCTAATATTCCCAGAGGGATGTTAGCTAAACTGTAGTTTAGTGTATAAAAATGCAGAGCTGTGTTATCTGTAAAAGTGAATTTCATGAATTTGTGAATCTCATCTATTCATGTATATGTTTGCATGGTGTGTGTTTTTAAGGAAGTGGATGCCATTGAGTCAGAGGTGAAAGTCATGGAGAAAGATGTGGCCAAAATCAAATCTACTCTGACCACCAAAGAAGACATCAGTCAGGACAGTCATAAGGTAAAAGAAGATTTTGCCTTGTATTTAAACATTTCACCAGGTCTGCGTGTAACCAAAATGATGTAGTAGTTACTATTAAGATCCTGATTGCTGTGAGTGTTCTGTGTGTGTTTGTAGGCAACAGAAGAAAGGATTGACCTGATGAAAAGGACAGTCGCTGAGATTCAGAACTGTAAGGATGGTCTGTGTCTTCCTGACAAAGCTGAAAACACACTCGTAGTGTTCAAAAAAGCAGAACTTCTACAGAAACAACTGCTGGAACTTGAACAGGTGTACATATATACTGTATGCACACACAAGCATGCAAACACAATTCACACAATGCTCAGTATTATATTTGTCTCCTCTCAGCTGGCACTAGAATACTCGATTGAGGTACAGGAGACATCTGTCCCACCTCTCTGTGTCACACCCCTCAATGCTCCGCCCCTCACTGCCCCAACCCTCAGTGTTCCTCCCACAATCATTGAGGAGGACACACAGGTTAGACGAAATATTATGTTAGAATTATGTTAATCAAGAGGCAGTGATTACATATTGATTATAATATGTGTGTGCAGGAGAGTGGTCAGATTCAGATTGTGCACGTAGAGGAGGACGTATTGAAAAAGTCAGGAGCAACGCTGATGACGGTAGAGCAATCCACACCAGAGCAGAGACTCACCTGGATCTCTGATAGAAGCAACCACACCCTCACAGAAACACAGGTATGAGAATTAAGAAATAAGGTATATATAAGGTGCAATATAGACATGGCTTAAGGGCTTTGTTGGGCACAGCATGCATAGTTCTTTATTGCTTTCATAAAACAGTTACTTCAAAACAAAAATAGATTTAAAAAAAAACAAAAGTCAGCACTGATAGCCTTGTGTGCAACTCACCGACATACAGTGCTGTAGCGCTATGGGCGTCCCGTGTTTGAATCTCAACTCGAGGACCTTTCCCAATCCTGACCCCACTTCACTTCCTGTCAGTTCTGATCTGTCCTGTCATAATAAAGGCAAAAAATGCCAAAAATAAATCTTTAAAAAAATAGTCTGGACATGTTCATTTTATATTGCTTATTTTAAAGTATCTTTTTTTAAAGTATCTTTTACATATAGTAAGAAACCCTAATACTGAAAATAATCATATTCTTGTTGGTATTTCCATATTTTTTTTAATTGTTAAGTGTACAATAATTTACTTTCTCTTTTTAAATGTTCATTTCTATGTATATAAATACACAAATAAGCAGTTAGAAAGCCAAGGCTGTGTTCATTTGATCAAAAATACAGTAAAAACTGTAATATTGTGAAATATTATTACAATTTGAAATAACCCTGTTTTAATGTATTTAAAAATGTATATTTATTCATGTAAATCAATATATTTTATTAATAGCCATTTTTTTATTCCTCAGTGTCATGTTATCCTTCATAAATTATTTTAATATGCTGATTTTGGTGCTCAAGAAACATATCCTGTTATTATCAATATTGAAAATAGTTGTGCTACTAAATTTTTGTTTTTGGAAACTGTGATAATTTTTTCATGATTTTTTGATAAAATAAAAAGTACAAAAGAGCATTAAACAACACAACCATATTTGTTTTTATGAATGTTTTTATTGTAACTTTTAGTAAAAAACAAAAAACAACTTAATGGTTCATATTCTCAAACAAGTACTAAAATACAGATCTTTAGCATTTCTGGTACAGCTAAATGCAATAGCTGTAGTTCTGTCAATAGCTGATTAACCTAGAAAGTTTTAAAACAGGATTAGCATAATTCCTTCTTATTCGCATATTTTTGAGGTTGATAACATCAAGTGCAGCACATGACATGTCTGCTGTCTGTCTGTCTGTGGAAACCTCTCCATCACTCCAGTTGACGCTATGTGTGTCTGTGTGGTTGCATGGTTGTGTTTATGCCTGCTGCTGTGCATGTGTGTGTCTGATGTGATGGGACAGCAGGAGTGCGAGGAAGAGGAGGAGCTCTTTGAGGATTCAGGAGATGGAGAGGAAGATGCTTCTGATGAAGACTATGAAGATTGCATTAAAAATGAGGATGAGGAGGCAAGAGGAAGATCACCAACCTCTCTGAATTCTGAGGCTTCCTTCAGCATGACTGTGGAGGTAATTCAGGGGGATCAGAGACTTCAGCCCTGGACACCTCCTGATGTTTCCTCTGCTTACTCTTTCCATCATGCTTCATAGTTTTTCCACCATTTGACTTAACTGTTCTTGGATCTTTCATCCTGTTATGTACTTCACTACATTTATCACCCTCCTCATCTTCACCAAGTCGTTGTTTCTTCTTCTTCACATCTAAGTTTTGTTTTTCTTTCTTTCAGTTTAATATAAAGATAATTCAGATTTTACGTTTCTGAACACAGTGCATTTTGATTATATTAGCAGGTTTTTCCTTATCCTCTAGGGGGCAGTATGACTTCATTCTTTCATTGAGTTTGCATTTACTATTTTTCAGATACTCCCTGTACTTGAGAATCACGAGTGCAGTGATCTCCATTTCCAAATGTGGCACATGATGAATCATTTTAAACATTATGCAAATCTAATTCATATCTGTCTAAAATGTATTACATATATTTACAGAGATTGTTTAAATCTGTATTATTAACAATACCATGATTCTGTCATGCATAAGAGGTGTTCATAGGCACAATATAGAGAACTCTTATCCATTGACAAATAACTATAATAATGCACAACATATTGGGCTTTATAAATTTGTTTTGCAAACTCTTCAGTTTGAAACTAGACTTAATCTGTACTTGAATAACCAATCACATGATTGACATTAATGTGTTTTTTGTTTGTTTGTTTTTGTGCAGGACACAGTTTCTGCAGACGTGGTTTCTTCTACAGAACAGATTTTGGAGCAAGCAGAAGCAGCAGACTCAAAGGTAACACTAGACCTCTACAGTAATGGCTGGTCTTTATTTGATCACATTAATGTGTATGTGTAGTGTATTCAGGGGCAAAATTATTGCTGCCTTGCAAACTCTGAAAAAAAATTTTTTTGTTCTTTAAAATGTGCTAAGTGGCCACTTAAAACTCTAGACCACTTAAAACATTTTTAACGTTTTGTAACGTTTTGTATATGATATCATATCAGATATCATATCAGAGTTTGTAAAGAATAAGCTCTTTTTCCCTGTTTTTGCAGGTAGAAGTAGATACCTCTGTGGCCTCGGGAACAGGTGTGTCAGAAGCTTTATCTGAAGCAGATGCCACAGTGGAAAGCCAGTCTCTCCCTGCAGACATGGTAACCAATACCTCCTCTGTTACAGAGATCTCCACATCCCCTTCCAGAGGCCAGCAGAGGTGTTTGGTCTCCTAGTTGTAGTTCTCTCCCTACAGAACCTCCATGTCTTAACTCCCACCTCTACAACCCCTAGATGTAGATGTTTCGAGAGCTAGAACCCTTCCCAGTGCATTTACATGGCAGATGTGTAAAAAAAATAATGACTTCTGAGGAGAAATTCTCTTCAGATAGTTCAGAATTGAGGTCACGATAATGAAACAAGGGTAAAATTAAGCTAAATAGTTTTATATAAATCAAACAAATCATTGTATAAAAGGACTTAAAGCAACTTCCTGAGGAGTTTATGATTTTCTTTTTAAATGTTTATGTTGACTAGTTCTGTCAGGATATTCTGCACTCTGCAGATCGAGAGAGAGAACATTCTAATACTAAAGAGAATTTTGAATTTTTGTCTCTTTGCATAATATTGATGTTTACATGTTACACCGTGTTTATACTGAACGTGTGCGGTGTTGCACAATAAAACTGGATCTCATTATAATCAACTACAGTATAAAGGTGCTTTCACACTTACCGTTGCTCAACTGAATTTTGCAAAATAAACTATTCTGCGAGCTAGCAAACAAAACAACCCTAAATATTTGCTTTCTAAACAGATGTTTTCTTCATCTGGTTAAAGTATTGAAGTATAGTGTTATGAAAAATGGCTGAATAGACACTGCCAGAATGAGCACTTCATTGTGGATCTGTTTGCTCTTTTGCAATGCTATAAATCTCCGGCCACACAGAAGTCACTGCCAAACCAAGAGGCTTGCTATTGGTCGGCGTTACGAATTGTAAAGTTCACCAAATCTGATCCTGACGTGAAATTCACTTTGACATTAAGGAAATTTGTTTTTGCCACCAAAAGCCCATCAGGCAAAATTCTTCACTGTGCTGATTTCAGTAGAAATTTCACCCACACAATTTCTCAGAACGACGATAAATATGACCGCACCTTAACGCTTCAAAACCACTATTTTTTATATGCTGCACAGTTACTCCTGCCAGTTTTCATCAGATTTAAAACTATTTTATTTACAAATATCATTATACACTACCAGTCAAAATTTTGGACACGTTTACTTTATTACTTTTTCATTATTACTATTTTCCACATTTAAGTGTAATTATTGTGTTAATGTCCAACAAAGCAGGAAAATCAGTGTATTTGTTCATTGCATGGTATCTTTTCCTTGACTTTTAGCTACTAAATACAATCTAAAAACAATCTACTCTATACTAAAATCTTTTATATGGCATGTATTTTTTTTGTTTTTTGAATAGCAGTGTGTTTTCTTTTTTCCGAATGCAATATAAGATGGTTACTCTGAAAGGATTGTTGAACAGATTTTGTTTCGTGGAGTGAAACAATGTAATGTGAACATTAAAAATCAGCTAATCGTTGGCTGCTCACTCTGCACAGTTATGTTTAAGTGCACGTGTATTATGATTAATTTATTGTTTTTCATGAACGATTGTTGTTTACATGACACATTTTCTAAAAGTAAGATTTTCCTGCTCAAGAATATAAGAACAGTAGTATATGTTTTGTTATTTATATTTAGTATTTTATCTTTTTGTGCCATGTAAACGCACTGACTCTTATACGCACCTGTGCATGTTCTCCTGATCTCTCCCTCTGATTCCTCCTGTGTGAACACTATCATGCTCCTTTCAAGTCTGAAAAGAAAATAAATTCCAACAAAAAATTCACACTTGCTCGTCTCTCTCTTTCTCTGTCTGTGTCAGGAGCAGGGTGCATGGAGGGGGGAACAGACGCCACACACCACTGACACACTCACACTGACACACATGACACTCATAGACAACACACAGAAACATTCAGAGTCACAAGCCCCACCCACAGAAACAAAGGACATGTTGACCTTACCTAATGTCATGACCGCCGATGAAGGGCTGGGTGATTCCTTAGAAAAACTTCAGGTAGTTTCAGAAATACATTCCACATTCAGTCAACAGGCTTACTTAGAGAAACCCACCTTTCTGCCTCAGAGCCTGAGCTCCACAAAACCCACAAATACACCATCAGCCAAATCACCAGAGCAACATTTACACACTCAGACACACACTCCATCTAATGCAGAAGACGATACACACACACCAATTACAGTCAAGCCCTGCCTGGAGAGGACAGAGCCATTGGCTGCGAGTGCATCTTTGGTAAGCACAGATGCTGATAGTGAATCTCACCCCACTGACTCACACTTTACACATCAACTCACTCACCTGCTGACTTCAAACTGTAGTAAATCTGAGTGTGTGTTGCATTTTATCTGCACATTTCTCTTTGCTCACCCAAAGGAGAAATATTTCTGTCTTACACTAGAATAGCCTACTCAGTGCTATTTTTGCAGTCTGAGTTCTCAAAGATTGGATTCAGTAACAGGAATTTACCTTTGCAACTAGGTGATTCCTTAAAAATAATCTTTCATTAATCATTAATTGTTGGTTATTAATAATTAACAGCTCGATACAGTATTTACTCTTATTAATATGATTAATATTTGGTATTATTACTATTACTGTGTGTTAAACAAACTGCACAAAGTCAGGAATCTGATATTCAGAAAATATTCAGAACTAAAGGAATCAATTTGTATGTTTTTCTGCAAATGTCCTCATATGTTAATCTTTTTTTTTTTTTCATCAGAAAGTCTCAATTTAGTTTATGATCATTTCACTCTCTGATTGTTACAAGTGAGCAGGCCATTTTGTTGCTGGTGTGCCTTTAATACTTAAATATAATACCTTCTTTGCATATAATTTGAACTAAAGTTAAAAAATAAACATCATTGTCATTAGTCCTTCTGGTATTTACAATAGAAATCATACTTCCTCATTAGCTTACCCACAGAATAGGCGCTGATGTAAATACGGGCAATCCAGTGTTGAAATATGTCTGTCTGACGTCAAAAAGTTAGTCATATTAGTTTTTAATAAAAAGTCTCTGTGGACTGGAAAGGAAGTTTGGATTTCTGAAAATGTTTTCATAGTACAAAAGAAAAATAAAAAATCACGAAATGATTTTGATAAAATATGACCCAGGACTATAACCACCAAAGACACTGAAGGGAACACATTCCCATTTTTCAGATTTGAAGTCCACCATAGATTATGGTGGTTGATTCTTAAATTATTATACTAGGGCTCGTCTAATCTATGTGGCTATATTTCTGATATATGGGAGAAAAAGTAAAATCTATGAATTGCAGTTACTCCAAAAAGTTAAGATATTCTGTGACATCTGAGAGGGACAAAAGCAGGGTTTTCTCTAAAGTAGAAAGAAGTGAATTGTAATGGAACAGAATAAAGGATGAAAAATAATCTAGGCCATTTGAGCCCATGCAAGGCAAAAGTATAGTTCCTCCTTAATGTGTGTGAGTGTGTTCCTTGTCACACTAGCTGCCCTCAAAAGTGACGACATTCCAGGAAGTAGTTGTAGCCGCAGGTGGGTGGAGAAAACGAGGGACAGACAGAGACAGAGACAGAGAGAGAGAGAGAGAAGCTACATGACAAATGACTGGTATGAAAGCTGAGACAGTTTATTGAGAGAAAGACTGCACCAGGGGGCAGAGAAACAAACAAAAGGGTTAAACCTGTGTGAGACAGAAGCTGAGAGAGAAAGAAAGCAGAGTGTGTGAGAGTGTGAAAGTTTGTTTGTCTCTGGGTCAGAGGACACACCCAGTGTGTGTTTGTGAGTTTGTACTGCTGTGTACTCACTGTTTCTGCTGCAGTCAGCCAGAGCAGGTGTGCTGTCTCTCTCTGTCAATCTCTCTCTCTCTCTCTCTCTCTCTCTCTCAGCACACCTGACTTTACCTTTACCTGTCTTCTTCTATTATCCTTCCCCTGCCTTGTGATTTTCTCTCTTCATGTACATCTGGCTCTGAGCTGCTGTTGTGTATGATTGTCCAGGCCGCAGGTGAAGCCGGGGGCTCGGGTGGGTGGTTGTCCGGTGACGGGCTGCTACATGCCTGCCGTGAGAGGGCCGAGCAGCTGGAGGTGTGTCTGGAGAGAGCACAGGTCAGTCTGGAGGGGTCAAGACAGCAAGCACAGGATGCAGCCATGCAGCACTGCATTGAACAACAACTTCTCAACTGCCAGGTGATCACACACACACATATATATCTGCATTTCAAAGGTCAAGGAAATGTTTTAATATTTGATTTATCTCTGCATGTGTCTTTAAATATATATTGTTGTGATTATAGTTAACTGAAACGGTTACACATTACAATAAGGAAAACACATTCACTATTAATTAAGTTTTCCCTCAATGAACTGCTAATTTCCTGCTTATTTATAGTTAGTAAGGTCCTTGTTAAGTTTCGGTGTGGGGTAGGTTTAAGGGATCTAAACTATAGCCATGCAGAATAAGGCATTAATATGTGCTTTATAAGTACTATTAAACGACCAGTATGCTAGTAATATGCATGCTAATAAGCAAGAGAATTGGTCCATAAAATAAAGTGTTACCACTAAACCATTTGAAATAAAATAAAAGTTAACTGAGATAAAATATAAAAACTTCAGCCAAGGTAACATTTCTTTAAATGAATTTACTAAATTAATGTACTAAAATGACTAAAACTGAAATAAAAATTGCTCAAATCTACTGACATTTTGAAATGACATTTAACATTTTGACATTTAAAAATGACAAAACACACACATATACTCTCTGCCTACTGTTGTTGCTGATGCTGACTCAGCAGAACAGGAAGTGCTCAGAGCTGAGATCTGTCACACATTGAGCCTGGTTATATATTTGGCTCTGTTCAAACTAAACCTGCCATGAGTATTACAGACCAATCTGACACTATCATACTATCTTCTTCTAATGTTTCTGTCTGTAAAAAAGTAGAACAGTTCAGTTCTATAAAACTTTAAAAGATATCATTACCAGTTTCTGTAGAAATCAGTTCTTTCCTGTATAATCAAGACTTTCTCTTTTTCTTTGTGCCTTGCTCTTTCATTGTCTGTCTTTTTCTGCAGTGTTTTACAACTGTGAACTCTTTCATTGATTGGAGATCTAAGTGTTTGCTGATGGCAGTAATCACAGGTCACAAGCTCAGATCTCATGATGTACAATTAAACACAATGCAGTCTTTATGATTGATAGACTGTCAAAATTCATTTTAACTTAGAATTTTGGTTAGACTGAAAATGAATTATTTGTTTAGAATAATATTTACAGTGTACAAAAATACTGATTGGCTGAAATACAATCAGGAGCAGATTAGATTACATTAGATTGGTTTCAGTGATTATGGAAACAAAGTAATTATTTTGTTTTATTGTCTTATTTGATGATAGATAACTGCTTTTGCTCTTAACGCTAAATCACTGGAGGTAAATCTTAGCGCTGGATCACTAGAGGTAAATGCTGATATTTATGTGTTTATAAGCATTGGAAATGCAAGTGTACAGTAAGTGAGTGAGTGGGCAGTACTGTACATCATGGCTCAATGAACCAAATAATATGAGTCTGTTACTTACTTTTCAGGTGGAGTGAAGACATATCAGTGTCTGCTTCTTTCTTTCCTTTCTCTCTCATCCTATTTTGTTCTCTTTTAAACACACGTTATACACATGACATGAATGAGCATGTCTGTAAACCCACACAGCACTGTATTTCCGATGCATGAACGTGTCAATGCATCATGAATTTCAACTTCTCTTTTCTTAAGGAAACTCTCTATGCAGATATTTCAGTTATTGAGTGCTCACTTTCATTTAAAGTTATTTGAGGAGAAAGATAGCTTATCTGTCAAGTGCTGATGCAGTATTTTTTTCTACCAGTTCCTTGGAAGTTTCCCATTTAAAGCTAATAATTTAGCCTGTCAGATCTTTTTAACTGTGCCATAAAGCCTAAAAGGAATACAGATGTTTATGCTCTCCTGATTTATTGATCTTGACATTGAACATTCTGTCTCTTTGTGCTGTTTGGAGGAGGTCATGTGTCTCATTAATGCAGTTAGAGCTGATATCACTGATGAGGTTTACTCTAAGTGAGGTTCATAGCTTCTGCCCGACTGAGGTGAGGTCATGCTAGGCTTTGGGTATGCAAATTTACTTTGGATTCTTTATATTTAGAAATTTGACGTCATTTTAAAGTGGTTAAACCAGATATGCAGTGTTCTCACCTGTGTGTGTGTGTGTAACCCGACTCCTTCATCAAAGATTCAGAGATTCAGCTGAGCTCCAGCACAGTGACTTGGTAAACTGTTATAACTACCACTTAAACACACCAGCAGCCATCATATGCAGGAATCAATCAGCCTGTTGAAAAATACATCCGATCATTTGTATACATTTGGTTCTGGTCAAGTAGGTGTTAAAGGGATAGTTCACCCAAAAATTTAAATTCTGTGATCATTTACTCATCCTCATGTCATTTCAAACCTATGGAAGTTTGTTTCCACCGAGGGGTTAAAAAATGTAAAAAGTAAATGTGAATTTTTATCACACAATTCAGAATTTTTTCTACTAATTATGAGCTTATATTTGAATTTTGCCTTTCTTCTCTGAAAAATAATCAGAACTATAAGATATGAATTCTGAATTGTGAAATGCAAACTGCAAACTCAGAATTCTGTGGGGAAAAAAGTCAGAATGGTAAACTGGAAATTGCAAGTAATTAAGCCAGAATTCATTCAGACTTTTTTTTTTTTTTTTTTAATCAGATTTGCAAACTGCATGAAAAAGTGTGTTTTGTTACATATACACTCAGAATTAAAAAACATGCTTCCATAACAGCCTGCATAACTTACTTTTTTCTGTGGAACACAAAATAAGATATGTTAAAGAATGTTGGTACCAAACAGTTTTGATGACCATTGGCTTCTTTTCTTAAGACACAAAAAGACACATATTCTCAAAACGAGCGTGAGTAAATAATGACAGAATTGTCATTTTTGAACGAATAATCCCTTTAAGTTATGATAATTATCATCATCAAGGAATCATAATTAAGTTATTAAGACAAATTACGTGCTCTATGCGCTCAGTGTTTGCTGCAGGATGTACAGGTGGACAGACACTGATCGATTCCCAATCTAAAGTCTGTGTTTTGGATTATTAATGAGATTTTTGTTCATATTTGTTTTCCCAAGTACAACCGTTGTGTGAAATGTGTCAAATGGTGCATTAAACACCTGTCACCTGCCTGTCAGCCCTGCTAGTTCATTCTCTAAGGTGGACTCTTATCTTTATGGTGTTTATTACTTTTGATTGATTGTATTTTCTCTGTTGTGAACCTCAGCTTTAATAGGTGTTTTTTGTAACTTCTTGTTGTCTCTATGAGTGTATGCTGTGTTAGAGTGATTTAGAAATTAGTTTGAGTGTGTGTTGATTTGTAAATTGTGTTTTTTAATACATCTAGACAATTCTTGTGGAGATTGAACAGAGAATCTCCAGTCTTCCTGTGTGTGGATTGAAAGAACAGGAGCAACATGAGGCTGAATCGCTCAACACCAAACTCCAGCTGCTGAAGAACAGACTGGTGACGGTTCAATTACAGCTGCAAGAAAGACACGGCGAAGATCAGGTACACACACATACACTAATACATCCAGAATTTAGTCTGTTACCAACCACAAAATATCTGTTTTTTAATGTTGGGGACAGCATAATCCAGGTGTACTTCATGAATAGATTGCATGTGATGACAGAAAGTGATCATTAGCATTCTAATTGCAGCTGATTTTCACATTTGCTGATTCTGAGGTATTGAATCTAGAAGTGTTGCTAGTGAGAGGCTGCAAAGTACCTGGATTTAAACTGTGAAAATAGAGCTGTCTGAGGTTATGTTTCATATTTCTGTTATGTTTCTGTCTCTGTCTGCAGGTGCATGCTGAGAGTCAGCGCCCCCTGCAGGCCAGGTTGATACGAAGCAGCAGTGTGCAGGACATGTTGAGCTCTTCCAAAACCAAACTGTTCAGACAGAGCAGCCTTCAACAACAAAGGGTATTTGATCAAAAATACAGTAGAATGCAGAAGAAAAAACAGTAATGATGTGAAATATTACAATTTAAAATACCATGTTTTAATATATTTTAAAATGTAATTTATTCCTGTGATGACAAAGATGAATTTTCTGCAGCCATTATTCCAGTCTTCAGTGTCACATGATCCTTCAGAAATCAATATGCTGCTTTGATGCCCAAGAACTCATTTATTATTATTAAATTAAATATTTTTGAGGAAACCATTATACATTTAGGATTCTTTGATGAATAGAAAGCACAAAAGAACAGCATTTATTTGAAATAGAAATCTTTTGTAACATTATGAATGTCTCTTTTGATCAGTTTCATCTATCCTTGCTGAATAAAAGTATTAATTCTTTTAAAATAAATCCTACGGACTCTTGAATAAATCCTACGGACTTTTGAAGTAGTGTATATTTTTGATTTCACATTTATCAAAATAAAATAAAATTAAATTAAATATTTAAAAAATAATGTACTAGTTTTTTAATTAGCAATAAAACCTGGATGTTATAAAGGTACTAACTGATTTTTAACCTGTTCTAATACTTCTAAGACTATAACACGTCATATCAGTCCATCATCACTGAGACCGGCTCTCTCACTCTCTTTGTTTCTCTGTTTAAGGAACTGGAGCATGGATTGAATGAACAGAGGGATCTAACTAAAGCTATCGCAATTCAAGGCAGCAGAGCCCAAGCACAGAGCCAGAGCGCAGATGAACATGCAGGGTATCTAAATACACACCCTTATTTATACAAATATATGCCTAGACTTTGTCATTATATAACACTCCATGATGTCTGCAGCCCCTCACCAGCAAATGAAGAAAAAAGACATGAAGTAGAGTTAGCAGTCCACAGGAAGTGGATACACCTCTGCAACAGATTGACCAAGACAGCAGAGACCGAGCAAGGTGGAGATAAAAATCAGGATCCATCTGAGGTCTAAACACTCCTGATTTTCTCCAAATGTTTATTTAAAGTTTCCATTTGCTAATGTTTAATGTGTAGTAATTTTAATGTGGGAGTTATTTTAAGTAAAGAACATTGTAATATTTGTGTGTGTGAACAGATCCTCGCTCCGTCTGTGTGTTTGTGGAGTGGAGCTGCTGTTTCTCTCTGTCTCCAGGAGATTCAATCCAACATCTCACAACTTAAAGAACTGCAAAACTCAGCAGTTACAAAGGTGTCAATAACAAACACATATAACACACAGGATTACTGTTTATAACATTTTAAAAAGATAGCATAATGTATACTCTCTTTTCAAGATCAGAGTACACATTCAGTCAATACTGCCCAACTTGACAACAAATATATTTAACTGATCTGTCTGTGTGCCTGTGTGCAGGATTATCAATCTCTGGATGAAGGTCTGTTTGAGGTGTTGAGTGGAGTGGATCTCACTCTCAGCTCTCTCACAAACACTCTTATGTTTCAGCCAGCAACCTTAAACACTGACATATTAAACCAACTAGAGCAGCTACAGGTATTCAACCATCCATCAGACCATCTATCTGACTGTCACTTCATTCATCCATTACTCCTGGTTTCTTCTCTGATTTATAGGGTGTATCTGCAGAGCTGACCTCCTTGGGTGCCATATTGACCTTCCAGGGGTCAGAGGTCATAAAGTTGTTAGGTTCGGGTTCAGCGATATCAGAGACCTCCACTTGTTTTGACCTGCTGACGCAGCGTGTATGCGACATTCAAAAGACTCTCTCTGAAAAACAGGAGCAGCTACAGGAACGACTAAAACACACAACTCAGCTGCAGGTCAGACTTTTATCTGCTTATTACCAACACAAAATGATGAGATGTATGTGCAGTCACTTAAAAGTTACTAGACACACTAAATCGTTCAGAAAATGTATGCTTATGTTTACAGTGCTATGTGTCAGCAGTTACATTTTTGGCAGGTTTTAACACCCCAAACCTTCGGATGTCTCGCCTTCATAACTGTCACAAATACTCACACTTGTTTCTTATGAAAAAACTTGTCATCATAATGTCATTGTGACATAATGTTCTCTTCAGTCTTATGTTTAATCCCATAATTCTATCTCTGCATTTAAGATGAGTATTTAAGGTCTACTCTTTTGTACTTTTATTTTGACCTTTTTTATCAAGCGTGACTCATTTGTAATATTTCCTTGTGTGTCAAACCCTGCAGAAGAGAGTGAAAGACCTGCATGACTCAATACTAACCAATATATCAATCCTTCATCCTACAACTAATGGAGAAACCCACTATGACCTTCACACACAGCTGCAAGTAAGCACACGAGCCTGTGAATAACACAGCTTGTAACACATCAGAATGAGTGTGTGAAGATTAAACACTACTGGAGAAATAACACTCTTCAACATATCTGCAAGAACAAAAATACTGATGTCTTCAGTGTACATTTGCTGACTTCGGTGCCACTTCACCTCTCTGCATTTTATAAGTTATAATGTTTCCTCTGAAAACCACTCATAATGCTAGGCAGGGTTTCTTGCACCAGAAAGAGTTTTTCTTATTAGTTTAGATCCACTCATTTGATTGGAAAAGCATCATTTGTTAGTGCAGATATGTTGTATAACAGCATTAGTTGTTCACTGTGCCTAAATTCTGAGATTTTGACCTCTCTGTATTTGTGATTCCATGTAAAGGCCATCACTGGATGGAAACAGGAAGTGGAGCAGAGCGAGAGAAAGCTGGCAGAACTTAAAGAAGAGACAGAGAGTCGAGATCAGCCCTCGTCCCTCACACAGCAGATCAGCACACTGGAGGTATGGATGTGCAGCATTAAGAGTTCACTATAAAATGCATTTTAAATTGCAATTTAAATTCTGGTAGCAAGCAAGAGACACAATTGTAAATAAAGTCTGAATTTACACAAAATAATAAAATATATACACTACCGCTCAAAAGAGTGGGGTGAGTAAAGTTTTTTTTTTTTTTTTTTTTTATAAATTAATACTTTTATTTAGCAAGGACACATTAAATTGATCAAAAGTGCCATTTAATGGTGCCATTATAAAAATATTAAGCAGCACATTTGATAAAGATAACAAATGTTTCTTGAGCACCAGACCAGCAAATGAGAATGTGATATACACTCTCTGTAGGCGGTATTGGAGAGTGTTTGGAGTGATCTAGAGCAGCGCTGTGGAGTTGTGCAGTGGAGTCTAGATGAGCAGAAGATGAGTGAAAAAATACTGAAGGGTCTGCAGATGCTTCTGACAATTGGAGGAGAGAAACTCGCCTGCACCTCTCAGCTGGAGCTCAGGAATCCAGCACAAATACAGACACACCTCAACACACACACGGTAAACATATCACACACCTTCAAACACCCTAGCTAAATACACACACAAGTTAATCAGCAGCACAAATATAAAAAAAAATAAAATAAAAAAAAACCATTACATCACACATGAATCATGCACATTATAGCACCATTACAGGTCCTGCAATCTCTCATTCACCTCCCTAACTTTGTAAATCTATAGGCATTTTTCCTGTCTCTGGGTGCCCACCTGAGGAGACTGCAGCAACTGAGTGTGCGGATGCCAGACAGCTCCTCGTGTGTCTGGGAGACTGAAGTATCTGAGGTTGAAGGTCAAGTGTCCAGTGTACTGCAGCAGGCTCAGACTGTCGGCACAGTGCTGCACTCAGCGCTGCAGGTACAAGAGCGAAAAAATCAAGAGATCATCATGTGGAATGACACTTTTTACAGTTTTTCTGTATTGAAAGCTGCATCAGCCAAGAAGATACAAGAATGGGAAAGGGATTGATGTATAAATAAAAGAACAAACGAATGGGATTGATGAGTGCATGAATAAATTCACTTGTAGACTGAATGACCAACAGCAGATTTTAATATATTTTTAGTTAATACTCTTCTGCCCTTGATAAGGACTTTGATGCATTTCAGGTTTGCACTCACTGGGATGAAAATCAGTCCTGGTTAGAAACGCTTCTGCAAAGGTTAGAGACTCAACTTCCCATAACTCTTCTGCAGGACCAAACTGAGGAGCAACTCAGCGAGAATATTTCTGTCAATCAGGTAATGGTTTAGACTTATACATAGTGAACTGAAACACACACACACATATATATATATATATATATATATATATATATATATATATACCTTTAAATCAGAATGCATGCATTTTTGAAGATCCTTGAATTCTTCTTGTTGTTTGTGATAGAGTTTGCTGGCGGTTCTGGAGAAGAAAAGAGCTCGGATCAGTCTGGTTCTGGATGAGGGCCACAGACAGCAGGAGCAGATTTCTAGTAGTGACGTGGGTGTACCTATACGCATAGTGGGTGTGTCTACAGCAAGACTGGAACAGCGATTGGCTGCACTTCAGAGGACGGTGGAGCAAGGACTACACTCCACCCTCCATCTTAAGAAGCTTTGGAACAGGTAAAAATGAATGATGTGGGTAAAATTAAGCCAGCCAGCGTTTTCACTCTGAAAGAATTCTTGCCATTTCATTACACAATAAGCAGAATTCTATGCTATCTCAGTCTTTTAAAATTAAAATATTTTGAGCCATATGTACTCACTTAAATTATGTTTATTAAGAGAGAGTTGTGTAGAAAGACTGAGAGACAGAAATTTACACAAAGGAAAAATATAAAGAATTACCACTACATTTTTTTCCAGGTACCAAAGCGATTCAGAGGCTCTGAATGAGTGGATGCAACAAGCCAGAGAACGCCTTCATACATGGAAAGATCACATGACCACAGCTGAACAGGAAGCGGACACCCTCTCCCATTTTCAGCACTTCACAGTCAGTCAACCAGTGATTCTAATCATTCGTATTTAGTTTAGATTATTTTGAATAATGAGATAATTAAAAACTAGATGACTATTTACAGAAGCTACATAAACTCTGTTGAAAAAGCATGGCAGCTTGTTTTTGAAGCATGGCAGCTTGTTTTGAGCTGGTTTAAGCTGGTCCTGAGCTGGTTATGAGCTGGTCCCGAGCAGGAGCTAGTTGCTGACCAGCACATGACCAGTTTAAACCAGCTCATGACCGGCTACCATGCTTCAAAACATACCTAACCATCATGTGCTGGTTTTTCAACAGAGGAACCGGCTTTTATGGAAGTTAAATTAATATTTTGATATTGATTTTTATTTGATCAAATTATTAATGAAAATAATTTGAATAGGTTTAGTTTTAACGATAACAACACTGGTTAAATTATTTTTGTATCTGTGATGTTTTTGACACAGGAGTTCATGAAGGAGCTAGAGGTGAAATCGGCCCTAAAGGCATCAGTGATCAGTTCTGGATCTCTGATCCTGTTGCTCAATGAAAGAGAGCAGAACATTGAGACACAGAAGATCAGCAGAACCACCAGTGCTCCAAGAACCTCCACTCCCTCTGGAAATACAACAACCTCTGAAGACCTACAGCCAAGTGAAACTAGCAACCGGACCTCCGTTGTCCTAGATAACAACTCTGAAGACTCCTCATCTGTAGATGTCACCTTACCTTCAGAAACCAATGTTTCCTCTATTCAAAACATCTTCTCAGAAGAAAATCTTTCTACCACGGAAGAATCAGATGGAAAGTTCACAAAAGAAGCTGTTATCTTTGAGGAACCAACTTCATCTTTATTCGATTTATCTGTAAAACAAGAGATGGTTCTGTCCCCAGTTCTTCTGACTCTACAGTCCCAGCTGTCTCAGGTGGAGCAAGACTGGGTGGAAATACAGACAACCATTCCTGCCGTCCAACAGGGACTGCATCAGGTACATTTTACTCCATTACTAACTACATCCTGGATGGTTGGAAATAAAGACCTGTCAGTTCCATGTTCTTCTGTTTGGAGCATTGTCTCTCTGAAGGAGAACATCATGTATAAAAATTTATCATGGAGGTTAGGCAGCCATCCAGGCATGATTTCCTGTATTACTGAGAAGTTGATGAAATCTTTGAGAGTCTGTCCTTTTTATTATCCATTATCAGGCCTCTCTTTCTTGTT
Source organism: Spinibarbus caldwelli (assembly GCA_039654775.1). Lineage (NCBI taxonomy): Eukaryota > Metazoa > Chordata > Actinopteri > Cypriniformes > Cyprinidae > Spinibarbus > Spinibarbus caldwelli. The sequence goes on from CM077242.1 coordinate 9,225,831, forward strand.
CTCGTCCCCTTTTTCTTCTTTGATTACATGTCACCCCTCACCTGGCTCCACTGTTTTCTTTCTTCTCTATTCTCTCCACCTCTGTCTATCACTTTCATCTTTCTTTATGCCCATTTCTCTGTTCTCTTTCTCTCTCTCTCTCTCAGAGTGTGGTGGAGAGCCTGTCTCCTGAAGGACTGCTGGCTGATGTGTGTGGCTGGATTACAGGTGCTGAGAGCAGGTTACAGGCGGCTGAACAAGAGGGTCACAACACCTGTACTGCTGCAGAGTTCACACACCTGCTCAGAACATATCAGGTACCTTGCTTGCATTTTATCTATCAATTAAAAAAAAATCCAAATAATTAGCAAATAAAATAATTATCTTCGATTTGGATTTTATTTTATCAAAAATTAAACAGTGCAAAATAACAGATTATTATTTTTCTTGTAAAAATAACAAATTGTAAAGAAATCAGCAAATATATGTGAATAAAATGATTATAAAAGTAACTAAAATCTGCAAGTAATTTACTCAGTTATAGTAAAATAAATAGTATAAAGTATAAATATAACAAAAATGAAGACTACAAATTTAGTAATAATTGAACAGTGTTTTTCTCTTTCATTACATTTTCAATTTATTGTGGTTTATTAGTATTAAAACCAAATTTTTTTGCCTTAAAAACAGAGCTAAAGAGTTGTATAAAGTAAGAAAAAATATCGAAATAAAATATTATGCAGAGTACACTTAGAAAGCTTAGATAAATAACACAAAGGAGAACAGTATTAAAATAACTAAAGAAAAAAATGTGCCAGTGTAAATAACTCTCTTCCTTTTCTCTTTCAATTTCAGTTTGTGCTTTACTGACTTGAAACAACTGTGTAAATTTGCATTGCCAAAATGTTATAAGATTAGCTGCATGAAATTAAAAAGTGTGAAGTAAAAAGTAAAGCTTAGAAAGTAACATTCAGTAAATACAAAAAATCACTTTCTCTCTCTCTATTTCACTCTTACACTCTAAAAAATGCTGGGTTAAATATAACCCAGTGCTGGGAAAAATATGGACAAACCCAGCGATTGGGTTATTTTGACCCAACTGTTGGTTGAAAACAACCCAATCGCTGGGTTTGTCCATATTTAACCCAGCATTTTTTAGAGTGTACTTTTCTTTTTCCCTATATAGTAAATCTCTATAACACTTTACAGACTTTTTTGACAGAACACAATTTTATTGAATTTACTGATGGTGAAGTAGTTTTTCTGCAAATTAAAAAATTTGTTTTGGTCGTTCCTGTCTCTTATTCTCTTTCTGTCTAGGAGATGAAGAGAGAAATGGCATGTAAGCAGATGTCTGTTGACTTTATTAATCAGTGTGAGCTGAAGCAGGTCGGTTTTGACTCTCACCACAGCAGGTGCAAACACACTGCATTTGCTGAAAACCTGGGACACGTCAATCTGTGCTGGAAAACTTTACAGGCTCACCTGAACACACTGGTGAGTTTATTATTATTATTTATTATTATTCCGCTAACCAATTCAGATTAACATCGTTTGCATTGTGCTTCTCAGATCCCACATGCTGAAGATGAGGTGAGGATGTGTGCAGAGCGAGATAACAAACTACAAATCCTACAGCGCTGGGTCAAAGGTCAAAAACAATGGATGCGATTGGCTGAAAGACCCATCAGTCGCTCATTTGCTGAGAGGAACCTGAAGGATTGTGAAGTGAGTAGCTGATATTTTCTGGTTGTGGTAACTGATTATGTTGATGCTCTCCTACTTTAAAAGCTTTCAGAAGCATTTTCTTTTTATTTGAATGTATTCATATTACATTTTAGAGGAAGCTTACTTGTCTTTCTTTCATTCTCAGGAGCTGGGGGAAAAGTTGAAGTCTAAATTCTCAGAACTTGCCGAGCTGAGGAAGAGGAGACTTACCACTCATGAAGAAGACAGTGATAAAGACTTCCTCTCAAAAGCTCACAATCTTTCACAATCTTTGACTGACCTCTCTCAACAGGTATGTAGGCAAAAACTTGTCCCTGTGAACTAAAACAAAACCAACAAATATTTATAAACACTCTTGAGTGTGTTTAATTAGGAAGTTAATAATAAATGTTCATTTTCTAGAGTACAGCCCTTGGGGATACCTTGAAAGAGCTGTGTAAGGTGTGGTCTCAGTTTGAAAGTGGGAGGAGTCTGGCAGTTTTAAACTCAATGAGGATCTGCCAATCACTAGAGTACTGCCACGCCCCTCTGCCCTCCCTCTCTGCCCTCCAGAACAACATTGATAAGATACAGGTGCTGTCAATCAACCACATTGTTTTTTTATTCCCAAGCTATTTCTGATTGGTCACAGTATGACATATTTTAGGTTAATGATAGAACAAATACTAATGGCGCTACTGGGCATGCATACATCAATACAGCGTAATTTTTGTCACACTGTACAACAATAATTACTATTTTTTCATTATTGTAAAGGGTAGGTTTAGGGTTGGGGTAGGTGTAGACATTATTAAAACACAATCTAATAAGTAGAAAATTAATTTCATTGTTCGTTTCCGGTCGGAGCAGTATCCCTTCTAGCCACAACCCATATTTTATTGAATTTAAATATGTGATAACATATTATTGCATTTTTTTTAAATATGTCAAATTTGTTAACTTAAAAGTAAACCTTTGGCTTGATAGAGATATGTATTATAATGTGTATTCACAAATAATATCTGCAGGTCTTAAAAGCAGAGACAAAGGAGATTGACAGCCAGTGGGAAGATCTTACCAAGACAACAGCAATTCTTATTGGTGGAATTAGCCCAGACTCTGCCCAGGTGTTATCAGAGCATCTAGAAAAAGAAAAAGCAAGGTTAGTCTTCACACATACCAGCAAACCAATCTGAATGTGTATGTAAATGTTCAAGCTCCTACACGTTGTGTCACCCTGTAGGTGGTCAGAGGTGAAGGAAAAGTTCACACACACCTTGCAGAGGTCACACAGTCTTCTGAAAGTGTGGCAGAGATACTCTGATGTGAGATGTTCTTGCTCAGAGCAGCTCCAACATCTCAAAGAGCAGCTCAACACACACACCAAAACACCCGCTGACAATAAACAACTCACACACAGCATCGCAGAGCTGAAGACTGTGAGTACAATGCAAAGACACAGATATCCACAGATAACCATCTATTTTAAACACTCACTCTTAAGTGGGGTCCAGACCACAATGAAAATCTGGGATTTTTTAAAATCAGAAGAGTTATGATGTAAAAGGAAGAGGAAATTATCATGCACTATTTCTAGATAAGCAATAAAACAGGAAATATATTACAATATAATATTACTTTTATTTGATTACTGACCTATAAATAGTACAGAATCATGTCAGAATCTATAAAAATAATATAATATAAGTATTAAGAAAAAATGCAAAAGACTTTTGGACTCCATTACAGTATATGTCACAGACTGTGTTATTGTCCTTATTTCCTTCTTTTAGGTATTACAGAAATGCTCAGAGACTCTACAGACTGATTTGAATGAAGTGCTTGAAGTATCTAAGGATCTGATTGAACAGATGGATGATGAGGATGCTGTTTTCATCAAATCAGAATGCCGTTTGTTAACACGTGGTTACCTGCAGTTAGAACAGACTCTGAAAGGAAGAATTGAACACATGCAGGTAAGACTTATACACATTATGTGTTTTAATGAACATGGAAGTGTTTGAAGTATGTACTCTCTCATTTCATTCAAAAGTTATCTGTTGCTATTCCCCCCCCCCCCCCCCCCCCCCCCCATAATAGTATCATAGTATCATAATAGTAGTCTGTAAGTCATTGAAAACCATGAGGGTGAGTAAATGATCACAGCTTTTTTGACTATTCCTGTAATTCAAAATATGCATATCTGTTCAGGAGGATCTTGAGCAATTTCAAGAATTTGAAAGGTTATTCCAGTCCCTCGAAAAACAATTACAGCAGTGGGAAAGCAAGCAACAGATAGACAGCGAACTCACAGATATATCTCAGGTGATAAACACACACATGCATAACTCACTCACATCATTTTATTGAAGAAATCCCCATTATTAATTGTTTCTGTATTTCCTTGTTTACAGTCAGGTCTAATGGAGGTCAGTTCTCTCTCTCCTGATCTGGATCTGATAAACACACTCAGCTACAGGCTGACCCTCAGTGACCCCGTGACACAGAGGCTTCAGCACCTCAACAGGAAGTGGGCACAGGCCTCCGCACATGCTCAGGAGAAATGCAGGTGACTGGCACTTACAATCTGATCACCTGAGAAAGATACTAATATCAGATTCAACACACAGCATATTACATGTTTACGTGTATATTGTGTGTGTTTAGTGAGTTGCAGGCAGCCTCTCTCCAGCAGCAGAGCTTTGAGCAGAGATGTGAGAGTTGGCTGGCTTTCCTACAGCGCATGGAGGACAGTTTGGCTGTAGAAATTGCATCGACTTACCCTGGACTGAGAGAACAACAACGAACGCACCAAGTACTACAGTCGACACACCCATAAAGGCAACACATATGGATAATAGATCCCATAAAAATCTACTCTTTTCTCTCCTTTTCTTCTAGTGTTTTCAGGCTGAGTTGTCTTTAGGCCATCAGATCCTTCACTCTGTGATCAGTGAATCTCTCCTCCTGTTGCAGAAGGGAGATGTGGAGGACAGGTGATGATTCTCAGCATGTTTTTTTTTTTTTTTCAATCTCTGTTTTGCATTGCATTTTGCATTGTGACATACAATATCATTCAGAAGTTTGGGGTCAGTATGATTTTTAAAAAAAAATCAGGACTTTAATTCAGCAAGGATGCATTAAATCTTAATAACAGTGACAAATTTTCATGAGCACCAAATCAGCATATTAGAATGATTTCTGAAGGATCATGTGACACTGAAGACTGGAGTAATGATGCTGAAAATTCAGCGTTACCATTACAGAAATAAATTACATTTTAAAATATATTAAAATAGAAAAGAGATGTTTAAAATTGTAATAATATTTCACAATATTACTGTTTTTAATGTATTTTTGATCAAATAAATGCAGCCTTAGTGAGCATAAGAGACTTCTTTCAAAAACATTAAAGAAATTGTACTGACCCCAAACTTTTGAACCATAGTGTAATAAAGTATTTTATCATTTTGTCGTGAAATGTCCTACTTTTAAAATTATTAAGTTGATACTTGTAAGTTTTATATTTAGAATACAACATGGGATTTTTAGTTTTACTAACCACCTTGCCTGTCCCCTCAGGAGTGACTTCCTGTTAAAACTGGCACAGCTGAGAGAGCACTGGCAGGGGGCGGTGCAGAGAGCAGCTCAACGGCGCGCTCTAGTGGAAGGGCTCATACAGCACTGGCAGCTTTATACGCACACAATGCAGAAACTCCGCAAACTCCTCACACTCACACGCACTCTCTTGTCACCTGCTGGTCCCACACACTGTGGTGTCCTGCAGTTGCGCCTCTTGCTGAAAGATCTGAAGGTAACAGGATAATTTTCTAATATAATTATCATCAATGATGAAGATATCTTATAAGTCACAGTTTCTAACATTGTCAAATATTATTATCATTTTATAATAGTTATTATAATAGTTTTCTATTTTAATATATTTTAAAATGTGATTTATTCCTATGGCAAAGCTGTATTTTCAGCATCATCAAACCAGTCTTTCATGTCACATGATCATTCAGAAGTCAATATAATATGCTGATTTGGTGCTAAAAAACATTTATTATTATCAGTGTTGAAAACAGTTGTGCTGCTTAATCTTTTGTGGAAACTGTGAGTTTTGTATTGAAAGTTTAAAAGAACAACATTTATTGAAATAGAAACCTTTTGTAAGATTATATATGTTTTTTACTGACACTTTGATCTTTGCTGAATAAAAATATTAATATCTCTAAATCTTACTCATCCCAAACTTTTATACATATCTAAAACACCTAAAATAATTGCATATACATTTCTATCCATTTTATATGTTCAAATTTGCAGTTATCTCTTCTAGTAATACATGTCAAACACTTATTGCCCTAGAAATATTTAGAAATATTTCTTATTCATTGTGAATCATATTTTTTTTTTGATTAAGTGAATTGCTTGATTTATTCTATATTTGCACTTTATAATTTAATCTATTGACACCTAGCTTGCAATTGTTAGTTGCAATTTCTCCCTCTCTATTTTTTGTCTGTCCCCTTCACTCTCTCCCTCCTCTCTCTCTCTCTCTCTCTCTCTCTCTCTCTCCCTGTAAAGAGAACAGAGCTGTTGTTTCAAAGGTCAGTCTCTGCATATCTGTGTGTGATGGAGGTAGGCAGGCAGCTGTTCTCAGTGAGTGACACACAGACGCAGATGCAGCTGCAGACAGACCTGGCAGCCCTGCAGGAGGACTGGGAGCAATGCCAGTGCATGCTGGGAAAGAGAAAGACTCTCACATCTGACATCATAAAGGTTAGATGGATTGATTGGGTTTGAAATGGGACCTTTGAATGAACTAACTCTTGTGTTTTATTGCTTAGCTCTGTTGCACTTACAAGGTAAACTTATGATAATGATGATAATGTCACAATATTTATCCTTATCCTTATGTTGAAAGTCAAAAGTCACATGGGAAATCCATAAAGCTATGTGAGTGTGTTAGGCTTTTTTCTAAAACAGAATTCTCATGATAATGGATGCATGGAAGCGTGGAAGCATTAAGCCATTTTAAAATTGTGATTTCTAAAACTGGGAAATTAATTGTTAAAGATTCAGGGAAATGTCAAGAAAAAACTGATAGACAGTATATACAATTGTATACAATTTTTCGATGCTCAGCTGTAAAATATTTTATCATCTAGAAATTTTCCATTGTGAGTGAAATCTCTATTTTTTTTTTCCCTGTAATTATGAACAAATAGAAAAGTATTTTCTAGAAGTCAGATATCATTTCTATCTACATACCTGCATATCAGCATTTATGAGAGTAAAGTTTACATAACAAAACCAGGCTACTGCAAAGTGAAATTTGCCCTTGGAATTTTTATGATTTGATATGATGTTATGATTAGATAAGAAATAGCAGCTTAGATAGGAAAGAGCAGGTTATGGATTGTCAATCTTATGAACACCTGTTCAGAGCTGCTTCAGAGAACAAACAATATTAACTGTCTGTCCATGTATTGACCTGTCTAAAACTTCACCAGGAATAAACTCTGCCATTATATACTCCCATTCTAGAATGATGCAGGACAACACTAAATGTTGGATTGTGTGTGTAGAATAAGGAGATTCTGTATTATGGTGGTTTTGTGCAAGAATGAGTCCAGCTGAGTTTGACCTATATTCCCTCTGATTCCACAGCTGGACTAATCCAGATCAGACCTTTGCACACACTAATACACAAACATACAAGCATAATAATTTTAATATCAGTGTTACTGACCTGAAAAGTCTTCATGCAGGTCTATCTGTCTGTCTGTCTGTCTTTGTTCTGTCGCTATATATCTGTTTCTCTGCTCCTCATCCATAGCTGACCTTGACTGTAGTTTAGATAATATGAAGACACAGAAAACAAAGGCTGTGTGTGTGTGCGTGTGTGTGTGTGTGTGTGTTTGTGTTTGTGTGTACTGGTATTCACTACGGTATGGGGACCAGCAAGTCCCCACAAGTATAGTAATACCAGTAAATTTTGACCTTGTGATGACATTTTTTAGGTCCCCATGAAGAAACAAGGTTATAAATCATACAGAATGAAGTGTTTTGAAAATATAAAAATGCTGAAAGTTTTGTGTGAGGCATAGGTTTAGGGGTAGGGTTAGGGCAAGGGGATAGAAAATACAGTTTGTACAGTAGAAAAAACATTGTCTACGGAATGTCCCCATAAAACATGGAAACCAGTGTGTGTGTGTGTGTGTGTGTGTGTTCATGAGTGCATGCACTTGTCATGTGCTAAAGGGTTTATAGTAAAGCCTGTCTAGGGATTTACAGCTCTCCCTGTCTGTCTCAGCCTTTCTGTCTCTCTCTCTCGCAGTACTTTGTCTGTCTTCATTTCTCATGCACCACCTTATAAAATGAATGCCAGTGCACTGCAACATTTTGCCATATTCTGTGCAGTATGTGTTCATTATTATAATATGGTTTTACTTGTATTATACTGTATATGTGATATGTGTGTACAGTATTAGCATGTAGATGCATGTGGGTTGTTGTGATAACCCCACACTGGTGTGTGTTTGTGCATGCATGTGTGTGTTCATTGCTCCTAGTTGTGTCTTAACTTTTCATTTGTCTCTGAGCTGAGACATTGGTTTAATGTAGTGCACACTGACCTTCCACAGTGGATGTCTGGAAGCCTGTCCATATGTTTGTTTGTACTGATCTACCCTCACATATAAGCTGTCTGTTTTCTCTGCATTATTTTTGCTTTTCCTGACTAATGATAACTCCATCCCCATATAAAGAGGCTTATATAAGATATCAAAATCATGCTAGAGCATTACAGTAGCCTCTATTTGTATGTTTTTAAAAATTATTTTGCAGAAATGGGAGACCTGTGAGACCAGACTAGCTGATCAGGCCCAGCGCCTGGAAGAGGTACGAGCCAGACTGAAGCAGTCAATCTCAGATGATGAGGAGATGGAAGAGGAACGCCTCCTTGTGAAGGTACACTAACTCTAAGAGGTGAACTGCTTCATATACTGTTGACTGACTTATTACAGGAACAGTAAACCAGAAATATGACTGGGGGTAAAGAATTACCTACTTTTTTCTATAAAAGAGCAACATAACCAAAATAAAATACTGTTCTCAAAACACACCTCAACAGTTATGGTGTTTGGTAAAGTTAAAAGCATCTATGCTGAAAGTTAGCAGTTAGCTTGTACTAAAACCACACCAGTTGCATGACACTTTGGATTTCCCTTCCTCCCTGCTATAGGCTTATTCAGCTGTGATCCTCCTCCCTCTCTCTCTCTCTCTCTCTCTCTCTCTCTCTCTCTCTCTCTCTCTCTCTCCTGCCCTCCCTCTTTGTCCCATGGGCTTTAATCTCGTTGGGCCAGAGGGAAAAAGAGAGAGATTGTGTGAGTCAGAGCTGGGACGTGTTGCAGTGTTTTCTGTGAGTGTGTGTGACGGTGGTGTGTTATTTTATGCAGGAGGTTCAGGATTGTTTAGAGGACTGGGCCGTCAGTCTTGCTGAGCTCAGCACCATGAAGACGGACCTGTCCCAGTACATCCTCACCGATGACGTCCTCCTCCTGCAAGAACAAGTGGACCATCTGCACTGCCAGTGGGAAGACCTCTGCCTCAAAGTAAGACACAAATATGTTTACCTAGCAAATATATCAGAGACTTTTGTATTTTCTGCTTTAGACATTTAGATGAACTAGGAGGAAACAGAGCAAATATAAAGCCTACAGGAATCGTGTCTAAACATTGACAGCTCTAACTCATTGAGCTGACTGATAAACCTTAGTGTGTGAGAAGCTGAAGGAAATATTTAACAGTAAAAGACAAGGAATGAATCTGTATTATTTGTATGTAGTTTAAGGTGTAGATACTTAGCAACTGTTGCTTTTCAAAACACGTGCTTTTTAAAACATGTTGCTTATTTGAAATCACATGTTTACCTACTGATATCTAAATGAAGATGTGACATTTTTTGTTGTTTTCTGAAAGTTAATTATAATTACTGAGTGAAACTTAACCCAAACAAAAACTATACGCTTTAAAGAGAACTTATTTATTTATTAGCTTTTATTAAAACTATTTATTTATCTAAATGATTAAATATTAATGATTTTTTTTATTCATTCATTTATTAAACTTTACTTTAGAGAATGGGTCACGCTTTATTTTAAGGTCTAATTTTTGATATTAACAAACCATTAACTATGACTTTTGCCTCAATAAACTCCTAATTTTCTGCTTATTAATAGATAGTAAGGTAGTTGTTAGGTTTAGGTATTGGGTAGGATTAGGGATGCAGAATATGGTGATACAGAATATGTGCTTTATAAGAATTAATAAACAGTCAATATGTTAATAATAGACATGCTAAGTAACTAGTTAATAGTGAGAATTGCTCCTTATACTAAAGTTTTAGCAAGGGGTGTTTTGTTATATTTAACCTTTGTAGACAGTTTTGTCTCCAGCTACTGCTCAATAAGCCTACAAACACAGACGACATGCTCAAAGGAATTCCATCTATTTTAAATACAATGTTAGCACACCATCACTCCCCAAGAAACAGATGTGAGGATTCGTTTGATGTTTTCTCATCATTGTGAGTGCATCAGTGCTTATTGATTCAGCTGGAGTCATTGTTCCTGTGAAGTTCCTTGATGTATGTTGTTCTGGTGACCATGTATTGATTTACTTTCAGAACCTGTGCATCAATCATATTAGAGTCTCGCTGCTTTTTTAATGAATATGGTGCTGGATCAGTCAGCTGAAGTCTCCTGGGGTCATGTTTTGGGGGTCTGGTGTGAGTTTTGGGGTGGGTGGGGGTCGTTGACACTGGAACAAGAGAGCAGATGGTAGAGAGTGAAGGACACAGAGAAAAGACACACAGAAGTGAATAGAAGCAGGAGTCTTTACCTCTTTGTTTTGGAAATCACTCCCAGTGTGTGTCTGTCACACGCCGGAGTATGAGTGTGTGTCTGTGGGGGATGTGGAGGTGTTGCCTGGTAACAGTGAAGTCCACATCTGGCAGCTGTTGAGTTTTCGGGATTTTACAACTTTTTAGTGACAAGGTACATAAAGATGATTTGGCTAGAGGTCTTTAAACACATTTATGGGTCTTTTGAAACAAAACTGGATTACCCTGCCTTGCCATAAACTTGAAAAGAAAAGAGAATTCATGTTTTTATTTTCCCCATTATGAGCCTGTGTGTATATTATGAATCTCTTTAAATTAAATTTAAGTTAAATTCTGAGTTCACATAATTTGAGTCTAATTTTATTACTCGATTGTGTTTGGGTGTCACTAAAACATAACTATATCATACTTTAAGATCACATTTGACAATATATATATTGTAATATATATATTGTAATTCATGTATTATCAGTGTTGATTCATTAGATTTAATACAGTAACAACTGCTGTAATACATTCTTTTTAAAATCAGTATAAAGGCAGTACAACTATATTAACATAATATTATTTATTTATTTATATATTTTATTTGTATTATTTTTTTAATTTACAGAATTATGGTACTTAGAATTGTGTGTATTCTTAATTGTCAAAATGCGAAAAACATATTATGTTTTTCTTTTGATTTTTGTGAGACATATGGTCTGCGCATCTTTTTGACAGGTTTAGTGAGATTCCCTGTCTGTGTGAGTTGCACCCATGCTGTCATATCTCTTATGTATTTTCTGTCTCTCTGACTCTCTCTGTAGGTGTCACTTCGTAAGCAGGAGATTGCTGATCGACTGAATGCCTGGATCATTTTCAATGAGAAGAATCGGGAGCTGTGTGAATGGCTGACACAGATGGAAAACAAGGTGGCACACAGTGCTGAGCTGAGCATTGAGGAAATGGTGGAGAAACTCAAGAAGGTTCGATCACCCAGCATAAACCACCTCAGATAGACTGTACTGTCTGATCCAGCATTTCACTGTATTTTGCTAAACCTAAATAGCAAATGAATGTTTTTTCCACATTTATTTGCTTTCATTTGCTTGCCATATTTCCTGTTTCGCCTAATGTTGTAAGCAAACAAACAACAAGAGTATGACTCTCAAAATATTAATCATTATTACTTTCCTCGTCCACTTACACTCAAATATTGACTCTCTTCAGGATTGTATGGAGGAGATCAACCTCTTTAGTGAGAATAAGACACATCTGAAACAGCTGGGAGAACAACTCATCACTGCTAGCAACAAAACCAAAGAAACAGAAATCAATGACAAGATCAAGGACATCAATGACCGCTGGCAGCATCTGTTTGATCACATTGAGGCCAGGTAAGACCTTAGAGTAACCCTGAGCATAGTCACGCTCAAATACATTAAACCAGATGCAGTACATAACACTCCTTTATTACAAATACTGCTAGAATGTGACCATAAAACTGTGATGCACAAGTAACTTGAGAACTTTGCTGGATTTTTAAAAGCGTTTGGGTCATGGGATATGAACTGATTCCAAAGTACTTCATAAGGCATAGTGATGTTAATCTGACATTGATCCAATTCATCTCAGTCACACTTTATTTAACAGACAGGAAGTGCACTTTGTCACATTCAGTACAGAATAAACATCAGCTCCACTGAATCAGAAACTGCAAGAGAGAGAGACTGAAATGTAGACGTGCACGTGGCATCAGTTCAGATGGGCGGTATCAGGGCGGATGAAGCGTATGGAGGGGGTTGGTTTGTCCTGATCTTCGTTTGATTGACAGCTCTTTGATTAGACAGATGGTGGCTGTAGCTTCATGATACATTGATGGCCAGATTGTTGACTTCTTGTTTCCGAGTCTGCTTTTCTTTTCTGCATTTTCTCTGGTCTTCGGTTCTGGATCTTTGGGATCATCATAAAGTACATTCAATGCATCTATCTATCAATGCATTTTTTTTGTTGTTGTTGTTTTTAAGAAACATTAAAAGATACATTATTTCCTCAACAAAAGGCACATTTCAATAATCTGAAGAACCTTTTGTGCAGTGGAAATTTCCATGGATTTTGAAAGTTCTTCTTGGAACCATGAATGTCAGTAAAGTATTCAAAATACAGCTGGAACTTTGTGACAGTAAGCAGATCAGCTGGTGGAATGTCATTTAATGTAATTGTGTTGCTTAAACAAGCCTCTTACAAGGGGAAGAAGCCTGTTGCATTCTTTACCTGCAGCTTCCTCTTGCCTCATAGCAGCAGATAAATTCACGTGTAGAGCTTTAGATTTTCACATCTGCAGCTGAGCAAAAATCTCTGCATTCACACTGACACTAATTATAAAATTCTGTACGGTAGCCGGGTCTCGGAAACTGTCAGCGTTATTGTGTTAGTAGCATGTTTGCTTGTTTTAATCTGGTTTGCAAACAGGCGGGCAGACAAATTATGCCTTGCTACAAACATTTCTATCATAGTTCCCAGCCGAGCAGATTCCTGAATGTCTATAAGCAATCTGATTGTTTACTCTGGCTCTGTGCCACTAATGTCAAGGTTTTAGAGCTACCACTGGCTGTGCAGGTGCATGTAGACACTAAAAGTAGCTTTGTGGATCAGTAGGTAACCAGGCACGAGATCTGCCTGTTTGTCGGCTCTCACCTTGAGCTGGAGCTTTACGCCTGTCAGTATTCCTTCCCGTCAACTACTGATACTCCATGAGCACGAGTTTAACCAAAACGCATACGGTCAACAGGGTTTTATCCAAAAATAAACACCTTCAGGGTGATACAAGATCACCTGTCAGCGATGATGATCCAACTGACTGTCTATTATATGTATATTTTGTTGAACTATTCCTTTAAATTCACTTTGTGTGCATAAAAAGAGTAATGTTTTAGTAATGGGTTGAGCCTGTGTCGATAATGCTGTTGAAGTCATTTGTTTTCTCTGTGTCTGAGGTCAAAGTTCACAAGCATGACTCCAGCATGCCTGGGCCTGTCTCAGCTGGTCGCTCTGTTTTCATTGTCACTATCAAGTGTTCAGAGATTATTTTTAATATGTATTTAGACCATCTGTAGAGATATGATAATTTACTGTATACACTACCATTTGTAGTATTTACAAAGTTTGGGGTCACTAAGATTGATAATATTTTTAAATATCAAATAAATGCTGTTCTTTTGAACTTTCTATTCATCCTGAAAAAAGCAGCATAATTTATTTCAACACTGATAATAATAAGAAATTTTAGAGCACCAAATCACCTTATTAGATTGATTTCTGAAGGATCATGCGACACTGGAGACAGGAGTAATGGCTGCTGAAAATTTGGCTTTGCCATCACAAGAAAAAATTACATTTTTATTATATTAAAATATAAATAATTTTAATTAGAATAATTTATTTTAAATTGTAATAATAATTTACAATATGACTGTTTTACTGTATCTTTAACTTATAAATGCAGCCTTGGTGAGCATAAGAGACTTCTTTCAAAACCATTAAAAAATGTACTGCCCCTAAACTTTTGAATGGCACTTTGTGTATATATTTGTGTCACTCACACAAACTTGCAAATGGGAGTGTGCAATTGAGTTAAGTCTCTAAGCTGGATTACAGAAGATGACACAGACACGTCCGACTCTTTTGTCAGCTAAAATCACAGCAGAGTTCACCCTCACAGCATCTGCACACGCGGCAGCTGCTGTCTGCTAGCACAGGCCTTTGTGTCCACTCGCCGTCCCCTAAGTATTCTGTCTACACTTATTGTGTCTCTCGGCCAATCAGCATCAAAACTCTGTCCTTCTGCTCTTCTGCTATTTGCTGAGTGATGGCAGCCATTGTATTATTGAACCTTTGGTGTCTTACAAAACCCTGCTCACTATTGCTGGACAAAGGACCAACATGGGACAGATGTTGTGTTGAAAACACCCCCGCTGAACACACTCATGAGAAATCTTGAAGATTCCTATTCAGGAAAGTTCATTAAAACGCTCTACTCCCTGTTTTAAGGACTCTTTTGTGAGATGTTTTGTGGGTGTTTGTATGAGGAAATTTGTTTTCCAGTTTTCACTCAGAAGTTTAGACACCTGTAGCTGGAAGTGTTTCTGTGGCCATAAGCTTATTTTAGGGTGTATGGCAGCATTGCCTATTTGTGTGTGTGCGTTTTTTGTGTCTCCTCACAAATAAGATTCCACGTTTTAACAGTCTTTATATCCACCATGACTATCATCCTGAATGGATATCAAATACTGACTAACCGTGAAGTGGGACAATTGAATTAAACCATTCAGAGAGCTGAAGTGTGCTCTGAATCTTCCCAACACCCATGAAGTACTCTCCTCTAAAGACTGAAAGATTTTGACAAGCAGCTCTGCCTATGTGAGGCCCACCAACGTGGTTCCCTGTGGCCCAGATTTATCTTTATTTAACTCACTTAGCTGAAGTGCTTGAAATTAAGCATGCCAGAGAAGTTTGAACCTGAATCAATTATTACAAGTTAACTACTTTAATATGAGTGGTACTTGTCTGTGCAAAACATGTTGGAAAATGCGAGACAGGTCCCAAATTATGCATTATATGCTACACACTTATACGCTGCATTGTCTATCTAGTGTATGAATTTATGTTATTTTGTCATCCAGTATCAGATTCTGACAGCCTCTGTCTTTCTACTATGTAAGGACGCTGTTGAGTGTGTGAAATGTCCAACATTCCACACTTCATTTTCTTTTCATTTAAGTGCATCATCTGGGTATTTGAAGTGCACTTTTACGTAACTTAACGTTCTGTGTTCTGTGTTGAAGATGTTTCTATGTGTTGTTTCTATGTGTTCTTTTAAGTTGCCTTGATCATTAGTGAAGTTCCCTCACCTGTTGCTTAGAGAAATGGCACAGTGTTCTTCTGGGATTAATAATCTGTTCAGGATAGGTTTGGATTTAATTAGCTTTGGCCCATGGAACATAATCTCAGACCACATAGGACTTCAACACATGTTGAAGTCCCTGTTTGAACTCTTATGTACTCACACAAAGACAAACATACACATATTCTTTTGATGTATTTTTACACTGTTTTCTTAACTGTGGTTAGGCAAGAATCTCATCTGTGAAAGAAAATGACTTTCAAAAGTACATGATGCTGTCTAACCTGCTACTACCTGTTTGCCGCACGCTAGTTTTGCACATTCAGGCTCGCCCTGTACACCCATAATTCCACATACAACAAACTAAACTAAAATTAAACTAATGAAATTGTGAATGTAAGGGATAAGGGATGAAATGAATTCTTTATGTTTAACTTTGGAAGTTTTGATACATAAATATGATTTGGTTGCCTTTGTGTGTTACCTACAATCAGCGTTAGGGGAAGTTATGCATTAAAATATTGCATAAAAAAGTCACTAAAATTGTGTTACTTTGTTACTTTTTATGGAAAGTAATGCTTTACATTACTTTTGCGTTCCTTTTTGTCACCTGGGATGGGTTTAATTGTTTATTTTAATAACAAAAACCCCAAAAGTTATATTTTTGACCCTTTCCAAAAGTGAAATTAATAAGCCTCAGGCTAAAGGAAGTGCCTCTGCTTTTGCTTTTCACTTTCAATTTCTCTCAACATGGGTACAGAAGAGGTGTCAGTGAATAGATGGGAAAACAAAGTTACTTGCATTACTTATTTGGAAAAGTAACTCAGATATATTTTTGTAAATTTAATGCGTTACTTTACTAGTACGCAACTCTGTCTGCAATCAAGCTTGCTACATTAACAACTCAAGACAATTTTGCTTTACATTTAATATTCAGATTGGATTTCTGTATCAGACTGTCATAATAAAATGCATAACACTCTCCACAAGATTCCTGTAACACATCTCTAAAATATACTTGCTCAAGCCAAAATTGCTGTGTGTTATATGACAGTCTATAAATGTTCTTAAATATTTAAAACTACTGGTTGTAGCCTATTTGTAATGCAGTTGAAGAAAGTGATGGGAACATGGAGTATCCTCACCATCTTCCATCTCTTGGCCATTCAGTGAGAGGGAGAGAGAGGGGGGTTGAATATGAGAGAGGGACAGGAGGGTGGGGGTAATGTATACAGCAGTCCACGGTCTGTGAGAGAAGCTTGTGTGAGATCAGCCACAGCCATTAAGACAGACATGCTAACGCTAACACGAGAGAGCCATGGAGCCTCACCAGTCTGCGAGTAAGTGTTTGCTAATTGCACACACACAGGGCTTTCGTGTAAGCATGCATGTTTTGTTAGAGGGGGATGGGCAGTGCTTTTGTCAGTGTGTGTTCTGTGGCTAACACTAGCTTCAATCAGATTTCGCTTTGCATGGAAACACACTTGGTGATGGTGATGGTGATGTGCAGATGGTGCATGTTCTCAATTCTAAACAGATATGCACCAAAATCAGGCTGCAAAGAAAATGCAAGATGCATGCATCTGGAATCATGCATCATGCATATAGTAGAATCATGAATAGCTAACACTATTTATATAGTATATGTTTCTAAATCTTGTCATCTTTTGAGGCTTTTATGTTTATATTGATGTGAAACAGCAAGGACATCTTGTCTCATTGCCTTTTTTCATTGCACCAAATATTTTGAGTGACTACATGCATTTGTTATTTTATTAAAGTGTTTTCCCTTCATTTTGCATGTGATAAATGCAAATAGTGCTTATGTTTGTCACAGTAAGAATCAATAAACCCTCTGATACGAACACCAAACGCTTTAATGCATTGCTGTCATGTGCAGTTGAGTTGTTGTGTGATGTCACTTCTTCCACATCAGCACTCCGGTTTGTTTTGGTCGGACCTCCATTGGAAATGTCACATGACTATGAAGGAATGCCCCCATCCTCTTAGTCACATGACGTCACTCTTAGAGTGGCGTGAAAGCCGTCTACATGCTCAGATAGTCCTAACACTGATCTGGGTTGAATAGATTGCGACAGAAGGACCAGACGTGGGTCACTGCACACTCAAACCTAATAAAAAGCCTTTTGTCCTGCATTGTGTCTTTGTAAACCTCAGCTGGCAGGCTAGCTATAGGAATGACGCTAGGTCAAGGAATGTTTGCTTTTTATGTGAACTGTTCCTCATGCACCACACAGAACAAAACTCTTTGCAAGAATCCATTTCTATATCCATATCTTCTAGGTTTCTAAAGTAAAAATCCCATTCATTGTCTCCAGAGGAATTTTTTTAGCGATAACTTAACCTCTAAAGACAGACAAACCGTGTATCTTATTAACTATTTTTTTTTTTTTTACAGTAATCATTTTTAAACTACAGAAATTGCACTTTTTAAAACTCCTATGGGGAAAATGAATGTGAAAAAGGACACTAAAAAAGTGGACAGACACTGTTGCACTCTATAGTAGAAATGATGACTGTGACTGACTACCGTTTTACAGGAAACCAAATGTCCAACCAATCAAAACTCTTAACTACTGTTAAGCGATGCACACAATGTGATACACAAAAGTTGTGATACACAAAAGACTCGAGTTCGAGTACCAGATTAAGGTCTTTTCCCAATTCTGTTCCTGTCTCCCCTCTTAATGCTTCCTGTCTCCTCTTACACTGTTCTATTGAATACCAGCAAAAAATTAAGGTATTGAAAAACTGCCTGATTGTATTTCAGGGTGAGGAAGCTGAAGGAGACGCTGGTGACAGTGCAGCAGCTGGATAAGAACATGAGTAATCTCCGTACCTGGCTTTCCCGTGTTGAGGGTGAACTGGCCAAACCCATCATCTACAGCGTCTGCCACAGTGATGAGATACAGCGCAAACTAGTAGAGCATCAGGTAATCGGTGCATATATATAACAAAACCACAATAAAACTAATGTATATGTTTAAAGTGCACAATGCGTTATGAGGTAGATTTCTTTAAGCACCAATGCTTTAGGGTGAGTATAGGTAAAGAGGGACACTAAAGCTTATTCATCTTTACCATTAAGTGTATATTCCTCCATTATTGAAAATTTACATGAAGTTTCACCTAATATGAGATGACATTGATGTATCCTTTTGCATTACTTTGATGTCTTTGCAATGTCATCTTTCTTAGACGACTGATAGTTTGATGAGTTTTTTGGTATAGGCCTACATTAGTCTTAACGCCTTTTCACACCAAGAATGCTCAAGCTCTTTAAAGCAGGATGGATTTTGAAATTGCTTCCAATGATATTGCTCCTCTGTGTCGTTATGATTATAGTTGTGATGTGGACTTTCCTTTTCTCATAGAATAAGAACAATTATTAAAACTTTATAGTTATCATTATAGTCCTTGGTGTGAGCAGGCCTTTAGAGTGTGATGTTGTTCTCCACTAGGACTTGCAGAGAGACATCGAACAGCACACAGAGGGTGTAGCGTCTGTTTTGACCCTGTGTGACGTTCTGCTGCATGATGCGGATGCTTGTGGTAGTGATGGAGAGAACGACTCCATTCAGCAGACCACGCTCAGCCTGGACCGCCGCTGGAGGAACATATGTGCCATGTCTATGGAGAGGAGAATGAGGTCAATACAAACACCCAAATCAGCATGTTTGGTTGCATAATGTCACTCATTTGTTTTTTTTTTCCTCTGACCACTGTGCTCTATACTGTCCCCTGCAGGATTGAGGAGACATGGCGTCTGTGGTGCAAGTTCCTGGATGACTATTCACGCTTTGAAGAGTGGCTGAACACGGCAGAACGTACAGTGGCCAACCCTGCCACTAAAGATGTACTCTACACCTGTGCTAAAGAGGAACTCAAAAAGTTTGAGGTCTGATTCTGTTTAAGTTTTTTTTTTCACTCATAGTAGCCTGTTCATCTTCTGAGTAATAGCACCAGAACTCTCATACAGATTAAAATTAATACTGAAATACACTCTTAAGAGGGTTTTCGCTGTGACGCCAAAGAAGAACGATTTTTGGTTCCCCAAAGATCATTTCAGTGAACAATTCTTTAAAGAACTGTTTTTCTTAGACCTTACTTGAACCTTTTTCATAATGAACCTTTTGTGTAATTAAAAAGTTCCATGGATGTTGAACGTTCTTCATGGAACTATAAATGGCAATAAATAAAAAAGTTTTTAAGAGTGTAGTGGCTTTCAAATTTGTGATTGTCTAGATGTAATCTATTGGACTATTAACACTGTTTTTAAACATACGCGCATGCAGGCGTTCCAGCGCCAGGTCCATGAGCGCCTGACACAGCTAGAGCTGGTGAACAAACAATACCGACGTCTGGCACGAGAGAACCGGACAGACGGTGCCAGTAAGCTGAAGTTGATGGTGGACGAGGGAAACCAGCGCTGGGATACGTTACAGAAGAGAGTGGCCGCTGTGCTCCGCAGGTTAAAGGTCAGATTTGAGACATACTTTCTTTTCTTTTTTTTTAAATTAAAGTAAAATATATGTATGTATATATATATATATATATATATATATATATATATATATATATATATATACATACGTGTGTGTGTGTTTATTATTTATTTATTTATTTATTTATTTATTTATTTATTTATTTATTATTCTTTAATCAGTAAAGAGACAATAAATTGATCAAAAGTGACAATACAACATTTGTAATGTTACAAAAGATTTCTATTTCAAATAAATGCTGGGGTTTTTTACTTTCTATTCATTAAATAATCCCGAAAATATGTATCAAAGTTTAAATTAAAATATCAAAGAGCACAACTGTTTATATCAATAAGAAATGTTTCTTGAGCAGCAAATCAGCATATTACAATGATTTTTGAAGGATTATGTAACACTGAAGACTGAAAGTTTAACTTTGCCATCACAGAAATAAAATAGAAAATAGTTATTTTAAACTGTAACAATATTTCTCAACATTACTGTTTTTATTGTGTTTTTAATCAAATACATTCAGCCTTTGTGAGCATAAGAGACTTATTTTAAAACATAAAAAATATTACAGTGAACAGTACTTTTTATTATATATTAAATTCTCAAATACTGACTGGTTTGGAAATGGCACCTAATAAACCTTAAAACCTGTGAAAATGTTAAAATTAATTGCATCTCTGACCTTCAGTTCTTCGTTTCCATGATAACAAAGTGTACCTTTTTTGGGCAAACCTCAATTTTCTAAAATGTTCCTGAACTCTAAATGCTTCCCCTCTGTGCAGCACTTCACATCTCAACGTGAAGACTTTGAAGGAACGCGGGAGGGGATTCTGGTCTGGCTGACTGAAATGGACCTTCAGCTCACCAATGTGGAGCATTTTTCAGAGAGCGATATCCATGAAAAGATGCGTCAACTAAACGTCAGTACACTCTGATTTTATGTATAAAAGTCTGGTTACACAATCAGAATGAAAAATTATTTGTGATTTGACTTCCTGCAGGCATTTCAGCAGGAGATCACTCTAAACACAAATAAGATCGATGCTCTGATTGTATTTGGAGAGAACCTGATCCAGAAGAGTGCTCCACTGGACGCCGTACTCATTGAAGATGAGCTAGAGGAGCTGCACTCATACTGCCAGGAAGTGTTTGGCAGAGTCGCCCGATTCCACCACCGTCTTATCAGCAGACGCCCGGTCAGTTTGAAAAGACTCATCTCACAAACACTGAACAATGCTCTCATGATTGAGTACTGACTTTAACTCTTCCACTTTTATCTTCTCATAGGTGCGTGAGGAGGACCGAGAGTTCTCAGACAGAGACACAGATCCGGAGGACTCGGCTGATTTCAGTGGAGTCTGGGAGAGAGAAAGGGAGGAGGAGGAGGAAGAGGAGGCTGCGATGAGTTCTGATGTTTCTCTGACAGTACGCCAGGCCGTGTCCCAGCTGATACCACCTGCTCTGGAGCGCTCAGGTCGTGAGACCCCCGTCAGTGTGGATTCAATCCCACTGGAGTGGGACCACACCGTAGATGTGGGTGGATCTTCATCTCCAGAGGATGATGAGGAGTTGACGTTCTACAGTGCCCTATCAGGTAACTCTTTACAGACTGGTCTCTGCAGCTCTATTAAAGTGTATCTAGGCTTGTCTGTCTGTTATAGGCCTCTCTGTTAGTGTTTCTAGATCTGTTTTTGCTGTATGTTGCACTATTAGGGTCTGTCTAGATTTCTTTGTCTCTTACATGACACTCTGTTAGAGTATATCTATCACTGTCTGTAATCTGCCGCTCTGTTGATCTCTTTATCTGTTATCTGCTGCACTTTTAGGTAAATGTATAGAGCTCTTTTTGCCAATTGTTTAAAGAGAATCTAGATGTCTGTCTGTTATTGAATTCTCTATTTGAGTGTTTTAGATGTCCTCGTCTACTATCCAGTGCTGTATTAGTGTATATATATGCACTAATAATCTGTAATACTGTATCTAGATCTCTTTATCTATTATATGAGTCATTCTACAATTTAGGGTACATTTCATGTCCATTGATGATCATTATATTTTTTCTAACCGTTTTCTTGAGAAAAATCATATTTTAATATTTGAAATTACCTTGATGTCCCTTAAATTACAGTTTTTGCAGTGTCCGTTTTTTGTGTCATTGGGTCTTGAGTTCAAAGTAATTAATAAAAAAATGTTAAAAAATAACAAAGGGTGAGTAAAAAAAATGTTAAAAAATATTTATTTCCACAATATTTATTTCCACAACCTTCTGTCAACTATGTTATTAGCTGTACAACCACCTGCGACTAAGAAATGGCTGATATAGTTTAAAAAAAAGTACAACACCATGCACCCAGCAAAAAAAAAAATGCTAGTAAATTTGACAAACGATTACAAAGAAATGGACAGTAACACACTGAATTACAGTAAATGTGCAATTTTTAAATACAGAAAAACTGAAATAGTATTTTCATGAAAAACTCCAATAATTTTTATTTGTAACTTTGAAAACTCTTTTTTCATCGTTATTTTAAAATGGTGTTTTTAATGATTAAGCTTGGCAAGCAGCATATGTTACACTGATGAAATATATGAAGAAACCAATAGTCTTTTTGTTGAGAAAGCATATTGTTTTTACACTTTTAGTTGCTGTAAAATGTACCCCAATTACTGAATGATCCATATGATGAATTAGATTGGTGTATTTAGAGCTGTTATTCAATGCTCTAGTAGTGTATAGATGTACTGCTGTACATCTTCTTGTTGTCTGCCTCCCTGTTATACTGTATCTAGATCTCTGTCTGTTATATGCATCTCTATTAGTCTAGATTATTCTGTCTGTTATCTGTGTCTAGATCACTTGTCTGTCTGCCGCTCTTCTGTTGCAGATGTAGAAGTCACTGAGAGCTCTCAGTCATTTATTAAAGCTACATCTAAAGCTCTGAAAGCTGTGTCCGGTAGGCATCAGCCTGCTGCATGCTGTCAGCACTGTCACTGCACATTACATGCGTGCTTTAGCATACGTTTCCGTCATTCATCTCTAAATATAATAGACATTTTGTGCCTTGTGCTCACTGCCTGACTGCTTAACTACTTCCTCTCTCAAGCAGCTCCCCATGTTCTTGAAATCCCATGATGCTTGTTTTTATGTTTGTCAAGAATCTTCTCCTGCATGTGTTGCAGTACATGTTCAAACAGATGTTTTTCATAATGCATGTCAGTTTTGCAACCAATTGCATCTTTATTCTTTTTTTGTTTCTGCAGCATGTTGTGCAACTGAGTGATGACTTCCTGCATGCTTGTTTTAAGTTATATTAGGAGTTAAAATATCTCTCTCTGTCTCTCGCTTAGGAGGAAGGTCAATGGTGGAGCCGTGGCACTCTCCTGATGCACCAGACAGGAAGCGAGCGAACAGAGAGATCATACGCAGTCTCACATCTTCACCCACTGACACCAGCGCTCAGTACCACCCACAGGCCTATGTGAGTCCTCACACATGCATCACACTCACTAAACACACATTAACATTGGCGCACACATATAAACACATTTTGTGTTGTATTTCCTCTTTCTCTCCAGGATAAACTCATGTCTGAGTGTGCTGGCAATATAGACAGTATAAAGCGAGTGAAACTGATTCTGAGCGAGGAAGAGCAACTGGACGATCAAGGTTTGACGGTCCTCTCTGCAGCTGATAAGACAGGTATTGCTATTTGTAATACTTTCACAGAAATGTTCATACATGAGTTGAGTTTCAATGATATCTGACCTTTGCCCTCCGATCTGGGGCCTCAGGTGTGATCGAGCGATGGGAGCTCCTGCAGGTGCAGCCGTGCAGCATGCCACAGGATCTTCAGCAGTGGCACAAACTCAACTCTGACCTCACTGATGTCATGGCATGGCTGGACGCTGTGATGCCTGAGCTAGAGAAGCTTCAAACTCTAGAGCCAAAAATCACCTTCAGAGACATGGAGAGCAATATCCACAAACTAAAGGTACTTACTTACAGAGACATTTAGAGAGTGATAGAATCGGACAAAAACAAAGTTAATAAAACAATGCACTTCAGAGAGTGCATTTTTATTAATAATTTATATGTATATATTTTAAATATGCACTGCTGTTCAAAAGTTTGGGATCAGTACTATTTTTAATGTTTTTAAAAGAAGTTTCTTCTGCTCATCAAGGCTGCATTTGTTTGATCAGAAATACAGAAAAAACAGCAATATTGTGAAATATTATTGCAATTTTAAATTTCTTTGTTTTCTATGTGAATATATTGTAAAATATAATTTATTCCTGTAATGCAAACCTGATCACTGGAATAAAAAAGTATCACAGGTTCCAAAAAATATTAAGCAACACAACTGTTTCCAACATCGATAATAAATCAGCATATTGGATTAGAATGATTTCTGAAGGATCATGTGACACTGAAGACTGGAGTAATAATTATGAAAATTCAGCTTTGCATCACAGGAATAAATCATTTTTAAAGTGTATTAAAATAGAAGACGGTTCATTTAAATTGCAATAAATTCACAATATTAGTTTTTATGTATTTTTAATCATATAAATGCAGCCTTAGTGAGCCGAATAGATGTCCTTAAACAACATTAAAAATCTTACTTATCACAAATTTTTGAACAGCACTGTATGTAATGATTTCTTTTTCAAATAAATGTTGTTCTTTTGAACTTCCTGTTCATCAAAGAATCCTGAAAAAACGTATCATGGTATCCACAAAAACTGTTTTCAATATTTGTAATAATATGAATATAATTTTTTTTTTCGAGCATCAAATCAACATATTAGAATGATTTCTTAAGGATCATGTGACACTGAAGACTGGAGTAATGGCTGTTGTAAATTCAGCTTTGACATCACCAAAATAAATTACATTGTAAAATATATTAAAATAAAAAAAGAGTAGTGCTGGACAACGATTAATCGCGATTAATCGCATCCAAAATAAAAGTTTTTGTGTACATAATATATGTGTGTGTACTGTGTATATTTATTATGTATATATAAATACAAACTCATGCATGTATATGTTTAAGAAAAATATGTTATATTAAATATATTTATATATAATATAAATTATATGATTATAAATTATGCATGTTAATACATGTAAATATTTTCAAATATATACTGTATGTGTGTGTCTTTATATATAGACACAGTACACACACATATATTTTACAAACAAAAACTTTTATTTTGGATGCGATTAATCGTTGCCCAGCACTAAAAAGGATTTTTTTAATGTAATAATTTTTCACAGTATTATTGTTTTTACTGTATTTTTATTCAAAGAAATGCAGCTTTGGTGAGCAAACATTTGAATGGTAGTGTGTATTATTTAGGCATATACCGTTCATTTTGTCAATTTGTTCTTTCATAAGGATATGCAGAGGACTTTTAACGGCTACAAATCAGTGATGATTGGTGTTAATCTCAGTGGACGGGGCTTCCAGCACGGAGACAGCGCCGAACTACGCGAACTGCGTGAGAATCTGCAGTCAGCCAATCAGAAATGGGCACAGGCCTGTGCGGCTCTGGACAGCTGGGAACACCGACTGCATCAAGCACTCATGGAGTGTCAGGTGAGGAAAAACAAGCTCAAAAAGTGACACTGATCCCAGAGTTCAAACAATACAGCAAAGTACCATGAGTGTTTTTTGTTTTTTGTTTTGCAACTGCAACACAAGATGAGTTTAGTAAGCTCATATCTCTGCACCTTCATACGTTTCCACTTGTTACTTTTTGTGTTGGTGAAATTTTATCTCAGGATACAAAACCATTAAACCACAAAGTTGTATTTTAGTTGTCTGTTGAAAAAGGTTTCAGAAATGCTGGGTACACGTTGTTCTTAAAGCTACAGCATACCGTGACAGAGTTCTATCAAATGTAATTAAAATGTAATTATCAGCTTGGGGGAGGGGGCAAATTATGTGCTATTTTTTCCTGTAACTTCCTTTAGGGCTTTTGTAAAGGTTTTGTAGTGAAGCCTAAACCAAACACACAAGCACCATGTAACAAAGACCTGTGAGAAACACAGACTCATCTGTTTATTCCATTTTCCTTTTCACAGGAGTTTCACGAGACTCTTCACTCTCTGCTGCTGTGGTTAGCTAAAGCAGAAAGCCAGCGCTACATGGTCAACATCCATGACCAAAACACAGACCTCAACATCCTGCAAGAGCATCGAGACACGCTCAAGGTAGAATAGTGTGGTTGTGTGCTGTTATTGTACAATATCTAATAATGTCCCCACAATAATTAGATGAAAAAACGATTAATTGTGGGACAAAATTTTTCCATATCTTAATATATGGGTTGTTGTCTGTGAATAATAGTCTGTTCAGCAGGACTTACAGTCTCGTGAGAGGGAGGTGCATTGCCTGCAGGAGATCTCCTCACAGATCCTGCTACAGGACCAGGGAGAAGACACTCTGGAAGCCAAAGAGAAGGTTCACGTCATCAGCAACAAGTTACGACTGCTGATCAGACAGATCGCACACGACCTGTACACGCTGCAAAGCAGACTGGTACATTTCATTCAGTCTCACACACACAAGTACAAGCTTTCTCTGCAGGCCAGGCGGGTTTCACTCTCACACACTGATGTTTTAATCCTTTATGTTCTATTGCAGGACTCAACTGGTCCAAATTTGGGCAGGACAGCATCAACACAACAGCAGGTACAGAATCACTCTCTGCATTAACACCCTGTTCAGACTGGAAATTACAAAGCTCTGACTAAATATGGATCTTGTCTTCTAACACTGCTCTTGGGGAGTTTGGTTTTGAAAGTGGCAGTAAATGAGGGTTTTCTAAGAATCTCTAGTCTGTGTTTATCATGATTACTAGGTGGTAACAAACACTGAGTCATTTTTCTTCTCTCTAGGAAGCCGCAGGAGTTCAGGCTGTTACACGGGGATCTCCCGCGGGTGTC
Organism: Spinibarbus caldwelli; assembly: GCA_039654775.1. Lineage (NCBI taxonomy): Eukaryota > Metazoa > Chordata > Actinopteri > Cypriniformes > Cyprinidae > Spinibarbus > Spinibarbus caldwelli. The sequence goes on from CM077242.1 coordinate 9,252,791, forward strand.
AGGTACACACTGATAGTATTACTATGCGTCTGTGTTCAGTCGTGTGATTTTGCGACCTTGTATGACCTTGCTGAAGTTGATGTGTTCTAGTACTCTCTTCACACTCTCTAGTTCTTCTCACTTTCACACATCTGCTCCACTTTCACCTCTAGAAAGATTCAACATGTACTTAATGTTGGCCTTCACAAGCCACAAAGTTAAGAAATAACTCACATTGAATTATGCATAGTTGATAAATAACATGTTGATTTTTTTAAAGCAGCATCCTCATTTTAGGTTAAAGGTTCAAAAGTTTGGGCTCAGTAAGATTTAAAAAAATAAAAATAATAATAATAATAATAATTCTTTTAATCACCAAGGATGCCTTAAATTGATCAAAAGCTATAGTAAAGACATTATTAATGTTACAAAAGTTTTTTTTTTTTTTTATTAAAAAAAAACAGTTTTTTTGAACTTTCTAAGATTTTATGTTTTTAAGATTTTATAATGTAAGGTTTTATGTTTTTGAAAAAAGTCTATTATGTTTATCAAAGCTACATTTATCTGATCAAATATACAGTAAAAAAGTAATCATGTTAAATATTATTACAATTTGAAATATTGTTTTGTACTATTGTTATATATTTTAAAACACTTTATTTCTATGATGGCAAAGTTGAATTTTCAGCAGTTATTTTCAGTCACATGATCCTTCAAAAATAATTTTATATAATTTGGTGGTCAAGAAACATTTATTATTATTAATGTTAAAAAACATTGTTGGCTTCTTTGACCAATAAAAAGGCAAAAAGAAAAAAAAAATGTAACAATGTAAGTATTTACTGTCACTTGTGATCAATTTAATGCACCCTTACAGAATATATGTTCATTTAAAAAAATATTACTAAACCCAAACCTTTTAGCAATAGCGTAAAAATTTTGAACTGTCTAACTGTCTTTTCTGCAGGGCTGACAAGTCTGATTCGTCCCCAGCGAGGCCGTTCCTGTATCGTGTCCTACGAGCGGCTTTTCCCCTCCACATCCTCTTCCTGCTGCTGCTGGTTGTTGCGTGTCTGGTGCCTCTCTCAGAGGACGACTACAGCTGCACTCTCTCCAACAACTTTGCCCGATCCTTTTACCCCATGCTCCTCTACACCAACGGACCCCCACCCACATGAGAACAACTACATGTACCATTCACTAACACAGCTCAATCAGTAGAGGAAATGGAACGTAGTCCAAGCCTCCCGGTTTACTCTCCTGTAGCAGATCCTGTAGCTCTGATTAATTTGAGTGAAAACCCTTGTGTTTGGGTTTCAATAGATTTTCCTGCAACAATCAAATCTTGTTCCTGGATCCGAGGTCTGTTGCACATGGAGAGTGATTTTTTTTTTCTGAAGCAATCCGAAACTTCTCTTCAAGAGCCTTTTCTCATGATGTATATTTGTATTTTTAGAGAACGGCAAGGACTCTTCATCAAAGGTGCACTCATTTTTAATTGTATAGTATGTAACAGCACATTCACTGAAAGTAATACTCCTTTACACAAATGTATTTATTTTTGACATATAAATGACATAATTGAACCCTATAGGCTCTTAGGCTTTGAGTCGGCCTGTATTTTTTAATTAGAAGCCCTGTTTATATGTCTGAATGATGGACTTGCTTGAATATCAGTTATGTTACAGTCTTGTTTCTAGGAGTCAGTGTAAAATGACTTGCAATGATGAATATATTTTATTTGTAGTTCTCTTAGCTGCCATTTTCTTGGTCAAAGCCGTGGAGGAGAGGCATCAGGGTGTGTGCAAATGTTATGTTTAATTTATTCAGCCTAAAGTTTGGTGGCTCTGTTGTTTTCATGTGTGTGTGAATATTGTAAAACTACTGAAATTATTTAATTATAATTGGTAAATGATCTCAGTGGAGATATAAATTATATCTGATTGTTTTATAGTTTATAGCTATAATTTTTCAGGCAGGAAAATCTGGTACCCAGACGTGTTTGTGTCTGGTGTGTTTTTAGCTAAATGGTCAAGGTGTCTCATAGAAACATATTTCAAAAGTATCCACATGACTGTATGTGGCTTTTAGTTTATTTTTAACCTACAGAAAGTCTGGTGAAAGGCCATTAGTCACTCTTTCACTCATACTAACTGCCAAAGTGTCAGAGACGTTGTTTTATAATTCATCACAGTTACTAAAAGAGTGCTGTTCGTCCTGTTGTTTGATGTTATAGTATGGATTTCATTATGGGTCAACTAAAATAGACTATGATATAAAGTATCCATTAATCACAGAAAACATTCACTTTATTATGAATTTATTTTGCAGCAAACCTTGCACTGCCACTGTCAAACACTGGTTGAAGAGAATGTAAAGATGTTTGTGTTTTTTGAGTTTGAAGTCAATTTTCCTACAAATAAACATCATGTACAAATATGCAAGTGTTCACTTATTAAATTCCCACATATTTATTTATTATGCAGCTAAATACAATAAAATGAATTTAGTTTTTCTACCTGTAGAAACTTACTGTTGTGTCAGTGTGTCATCGGTATATATATATTTTTTTCAGTTTAACCAGATAAATAAAAGCAGGTTAATTCCCCAAAAACTGTAAACACAGTGGAGCTATTTAAATGCTGTTAATTTGAGCACCTCAGCCTGCTCAATAGTGACATTGGCTCAATGACATTAGCTTGGGACTGTGTTTGTCCAAACAATGACAAATGAGGGAGTGTGTGGGAAAATGTTTGAAAATTACTTTTATGACGCGTTCCAAACAAGATAACTGAAGGGCACTTCGTAATGAAGGATTTCAACAGGTACAACTGATGGATACTTTACTTCCATGATTCTTTGTGTGACGACGGTGCCACATTTATTTCCTTAGCAAAATGACGCAGAAGTGGTTTGCAAGGAGCAATTTTTTTTTTGGTCTCCTTTTGGTCTGGTCTTCATCCCTTCGAAGCACTGACTCTGGAGGGTAAACCCTTCAAAGAGAGCACTGGGATTAACCCACCAAAATGGATTGCAGCATTGCAATACTACTTGGTGATGTGCAAAAACTATGCACTGCAGCTTTAATGCAATTGCTGCTTCTCAGGACACTTCAGGTGCAGAATATGAAGCGTTTACACAAGGATGCACTGTTATTAACACTCGTAGCACCAGAAAACTCATGCATCTGTAATTACACTTTACAAAGTATAATATAATTTGATACACTTTTCATGTGTTGATTGTGCGTCTAAGCCAGGCTTTAAGAAAACATCTGAAAAAGGCATCAACACTCCCAGATGTTTTTAAAAGCCTTAAATTTACTGTCAGTGACAAGTACTTTATAAACCACGAGAAGCAACACAGAACAGCAAATAACAGCACACTTCAATGTCTTACAAATACACAGACACAAGAGTACAAAATGCATAAACTATTAGAAGTGTGCGTTTTGTTTAGCTTGGCTAGTCTTCAGAAAAACAGTCATGTTTGTTAAGTCAGAGGTTCTCAGACATCTTGGATGGCAAACCAAATATTTAAATGTGCAGTGTGTAATTTCGGCAATCTGTTTGAATGGCCCAAAAGGACACAACATAGCACTGGCTCAACTTATGGTGTGATTTAGGGGTGGTGCTAGCTGGTTGCTGAGAAATGGCAGATGGGGGAGTGTTCGAATGTTGTTTAAAACAGTTTCTTTCTACTGTGTTTACCACAGAAATTACACACTTCACATTTAATGGAACCAGCCATTAAAAGGATTCCACTTGTGATTTCTTGAATACTGGAAACATGACTGGTTTGAATAAGAAGGATTCCTCTTCAGGTTGACATTATGGCATAATAGGAAAACAACAGTTCAAACTACATTGTGTTGAAGCAAGACTGAGTGTCATTTAAAAGCCCTGTTTGGTTCAGGTTGTCGTTGGTCGTCTAAGTTTTTTTTTTTTTATTCCAGGTCTGGTTTGAATCCCCCGCGACCCTACATTGGACAAGCGGCTTGGAAACTGGATTCATATCCAATGCTGCATCCAGGGAGATTTTTACCCCACAGAAGGGATACTGTCAATCTGTGTCCATGTCCACTTGATGCAGACTACAATGTAATATCTTATCCACTGTCTCTTCAGCTCTAGAGAGACAAACACAATGTGTTAGCTTAGATTAGAAAACCTTGTGTGAAAAGTGACATTTTAAGAAATATATAATGATTCATTTGATTGTACTAGTTGAAGGAATGTTCCAGGTTCAGCATGTTACATTCTATTTAACGTAGTTTGTAAAACAAACAAAAATCTTGTGAACAGGAAAGCACTTAGTTTTTTAGCTTTTTTTTCATGATTTTAAAGGTAAACTTTTAAAAGGCTGCAGACATTTGATCAATAATACAGTAAAAACAGTAATATTGTGAAATATTATTACAGTAAATGTTTTCTATTTTAATATATTTCATTCAAAATGTAATTTATTCCTGTGATGGCAAAGCTGAATTTTCAGCATCATTACTTCAGTCTTCGGTGTCACATGATCCTTCAGAAATCATTCTAATATGCTGATTTGCTGCTCAGGAAATATTTTGTATTATCATCAATATTGAACACTGTTGTGCTGCTTAATATTTTGTGTAAACCATGAGTCATTTTTTCAGGATTTGTTGATGAAGTGAAAGTTAAAAAAACAGCATTCATTTGAAATGGAAATCTTTTCTAACATAGTAACCTATTTTGCAACAAAATCAAAGTCTTTGCTGTCACTTTTGAATGCTTAATTTGTAAATGAATAATTGCCAGATCCAAACCAGCAAGTAAAAGGCGCTGTGACCAACACGCAACATTCACAAGTTTCTGCATGGACCTAACTACAGCCTAGGGCACAGGTTTTCAAACCAATGGGTCAAAAATGGGTCGCCAGGATGATTTAAGGAAAATGTGGCCAATGTGTAAGTTACATTAAAAATAACTAAATTTGTTTTCATAAAAATAAATTACAAATATAGTCTATATATAAAAGGTATAAATATACTAAATATATCTGGCTTAAATAATTAACAGATATGAGGCGTGGTGCTCCACAAACAAGTTCACAGAAAGGAAACCGAGAACTGAGATGACAGATCGAGCATCCTGTTTGTTTGCTTTATTTTACAAAAGCACAATTGTTCTGTTTTTATTGTGAGCATGCAAAAATAAAACACTTTGCAGTATCGAATTATGTCTTATTCTGATCTGTATGAAAAAAATGGAGTATTTTATGTTTCAGCTGTTCGATTTCGCCAGTGCCACAAGCACACACACACACACACCACATATTCTAGCAAATCAAACTTGACATTGCAGTCTGTTCATTATCAAAATAAAATACAGTCAACCAAACGTATAAAAGGTTACACTGGTCAATTTAAATAGTCCATAGTATAACCAGTCCACTCTGCTGTTGTGCCAAGCACATTTTTGCTCATGTGAAGACGATGATTTTTTCCGTCTATATGGGCCTACGAACGCATATTATAAATAACAGTTTAACATTCAAATACACTGTGAGTATGGAAACATTTGGATTTATGCCGAATGAGAGAGGTACGTGAGCCCAGCACCTGGTACTTTCAGTTTTGCTTTGTTTTTGGTTTCTTTAGCTATATATTTTTTCATTCTTGTTCTGTTCTGAATATCGTTTAAATAATTTGTTTTGGAGTGAGGGGAACTAATGTATAGCTATGTTTATAGTGTTTATACATTAAAATATTTCACTTTATTTGATATTATTTTATGGTATTTTTGGTATTTATGGTATTATTACACTCTCTCCAAATGTTCAAACGTTCAAAAACAAATACCTGAACGCAAAAATCCAAAATCTAGAATTTTCCGGCTCAAATTAAGCACTCTTTTGAATGGCAACCAGTTACATAAACTTAATTATCATTTGGTTATCTTGTGGTTAACTTTTGATAAACTTGTGAGAGGATTTTTCACAAAATATGATTTCTGTATTACCAAAAATGGCACAATTCAACACGAGTGTGCATGTATGGATACACTCACTGTGGACAGTGCCGGGTCTCCTGGTTGCTCTCTTTCAGCGCAGGCTGCTGTCTGGATGTGTGGAGGTTCTCTGTGGTCTGTTGTGTGTCTGAGCGGAGAGAGGCTTCTGTGTGAGCCGCCAGCATCCGGCTGCTCTGGGATGTGTTGGCATCCAGCATCTCTAGCAGAAGATCATATAGCAGCACCACATTTTTTCTCTTCATGGTTGACAGATGCTCGATGCCTTTGTTGCTATGGATGACAGAAGAAAGGAACAGTGAGCCAGTGAAAATTGAAACATAAAATGCTGTGAAAGTCTATAATACGGCCCCTGTGAGATCATAAACACAGTCTGCTGTGGTACCTGAGGTGTCGAATATGTGAGAGCAGCATTAGCAGATGGGCGAGCCGGATGGACTGCTGCTGTGAGGACAAGCCTGTTCTGGAGATGGTCCAAACTAAAGCGTCAGTCACAGAGTCCAGCAGCCTCAGAACCTTCCCACGGCTCTCCACATCTTCAGGAGTCTGTGGCAAGCTTGAACAGTTATCTGTTAATAAGCACACAACAGAAGTGAATCACAACATCTGATGTGGTTAAAGAGAAAACGGTTAATTTTGTGATAATATGCCTGAACAAAGGTTACCATCTAGCCACAACCTTTTCATAGAGTCAGCAATCAGACTGCAGTTTTAACCCTGTAAAGCCTGACATACAAAATTATAGCCTGAAAAATCTATTCTTTTAATTGAACAGTCAGATAAAATATTTGATACGCAGGCTTGTATGGCTCATATAGTGTGATAGACTGTAGTGAGAATATGGAGCTCATATTTGAGGGGGAAAAAATAAATTTGACCTCCGATTCATTTAGAGGCTCAAACTGAGCAAAAATATGCAATTTGTTATAGATGTTGTTATTTATATAACGAAAAAAATAAAATGAAATTCTGATGGCTTGCAATGTGAATGTAATGTAAATCAATTATTTTTTATAACAGTATAGCAGACTAGTGCATAAATATCATTTGTCACTCTATATCTCCACATAATATATCTTAGTAAGATCATATCATATTTTAAACTCAGATTTTAACATGATTTTTCTAAAAAAAAAAATATATATATATATATATATATATATATATATATATATTCAAATAAGTTGCTTCAGCCCAGTAGGTGTTCTTTAAATATTACTGACAATATAAAAGTTATTCTTACATTTACTTTATTAAAATCATTAAAGATTTCTGAAAAAACAAATACGTGTACCACAATATCGAGGACAATTTTACAATTATACTAAAAGGCCTTTTGCTTTTTTAAAAAATATGATCTATCAATCAAAGTTCAGAAGGCATGTTTTCAGCAAAGTTTTGATCAGGTTGATCATTTAATCATGTATAAAAGATATTCATGTATCAAAGATTATACAGTAGGCTTTATAGGGTTAAAACACAAGAGGGCGGCACTGGCAGGAGATCACTGACCAGTCACATAAATATAGTTTGCATGTTGTAATTAGCATGCCCTAATTACAGTTAGGTAGAGGGGAGAAAAACAAGATACAAACTGCATTTTAATCTCACACAATAACGTACACACACACAATCAGAGTAGTGTCATACTGGAGTTGAGAAGGATCATGGCTTTGAGGCAGACGTATTCCTCTCTCTGAAGCTTCAATTCTCTGAATCTGGAGGTGGTGGCCAGCAGCATGTCAAAGATCTCCATGATGCCTTCAACACAATTCCCTTCCTCCCTGAAAGCATTAGAGAGAAAGAAAGAAAAGGTATGAAACAGAGATAAAAGGGAAAAGGTCAATTACTTAAGCCATAAATATCTTGTGTCTAATCACTCTGGAGGCACAAGAAAATGACATCACATGCACAATCCCAAACTATCCTCAATTTTAAAATAGTTAGAGAGTTGGACTCGTAACCTAAAGGTTGCGGGTTCGAGTCTCCGGTCCGGCAGGAATTGTAAGTGGGGGGAGTGAGTGTACAGCGCTCTCTCTGCCCTCAATACCACGACTGAGGTGGCCTTGAGCAAGGCACCGAACCCCCAACTGCTCCCCGGGCTGCATAAATGGCTGCCCACTGCTCCGGGTGTGTGTTCACTGCTGTGTGTGTGCACTTTGGATGGGTTAAATGCAGAGCACAAATTCTGAGTATGGGTAACCATACTTGGCCACATGTCACGTCACTTTCACTTTTTTCTTTTATTATTTCATTATATACACCATATATCAATGACAATAATAAAAGCCAAGTTGTATACATCTAGTACAAACCGCCTAACAAAATGGCAGGACACTGTTATACTAAATGTACTGAAAAAAAAAAGAGTATCCAAGTAGCAATTTAAAAAAAAAACAGTTAACACACAGTTTATTTTGAATGAATGCAGATGACCTTAAAGTGTCAGGTGAAAGACAAAGGAAGTACAAGCTGTCTCACACACTTTCTCATACACATACACACACTCAATCCTGTGTGAGAAATGAGTAGTGCAAACTAAGCTTGTGTTATGAGAACACACCAAGGTTTGTTAAGACCCTAGAGATAATCACCAAGGAAGAGGAATATTTAATTCCACACAAATTAATAAACAGGTATACACACACACACACACACACACCAGCCGTGCATACACAAAAGAGAACAAAAACAGATCAGTTTTCTTAATGAACTTCAAAAACTTTGTTTACGCATCTCACAGTGTGTGTATGTACACACACAAACACTGCGTGCACTGGACACACAACAGAAGATTATCTGAAGGTCAATGAATAAATCCATTAAACATCAGTGTTTTTCAAATGTTACCATCAAGCAAGATATGAGCCTATCTCTCCCACTTATGGAAGAGAAACAATTTCAAACAATTCTTATCTAAAGAATTCTACATATTGACAGCACAAATGCATTTTTGGGATATCTGGTAAAAGTTGTTTTGTTATTTTATATTTTGTCTCCTGAACAGAAAAAGAACACTGATCTGATTTTAACAAATTCAATCCAAACCACACTTGAAATCCAATTCAATTTATGTTAAAGCCGAGTCCAAACTGTTACATTTCAGCTTGTTTTTCATCATTCAGGTTTTAATATCATAGATCCTATGCCATTGCATAGCGAGACAATATGGGAGGAGTTATATCAGATTTATGTCCATCAAATGGGGGTTGTGCGCAACAGATGTCTGTATTCAGTAAAAGAGGTTTCGTCACTTTTGGTTCAGGTGTTTTGTAAGTGCTCCATTAAATATGGGGCTGTTTTACTTAAGATGTCTTCAAAAGAAAAACCAAAGATGAGCATAACCAATGTCCATCACATATGCAGATTGATATCTATAAGTTTTTTATTTTTATTCTTTTCCCGAATATTCGGATATTAAAATTGAATAAAACTTCAACAATAATGACTACTAGCTAGGATAGCTGAATACCTTAAAAGCCCCATAGACATCTTCATGAGTTCATACTAATTTCTCCAAAAAACGGATGAGACCTGTTTTCCAGGTTTGGCCAGGTGACGTTCGACATATACCCCATTTCCAGTTTTCAAATTTCTGCTTCCAGCTCTTGCAAAAAAAAGTAACTTGGCATAGTGCTGAATGCTGTGTGATCATTATAGCAACCAAAGCCAGCAGACAGTCAGTAAATATGGATAAATGAATAATAATGGTTCAAAAAAATGCTCTGCAGTTCCACCTTCTTTGATGTGGAAATCTTCTCCAGTTCATTTCTTCTGTACAATCCAACGAGGTTAGACGCAAGTAAAAGCATGAACAGACTGGAGAGCTGCTTTGCAGTATTTAAGTTGTAGTTCTAATTGAAAGCAACACTGACATGGTTTTATCATGTTTAAAAAAGCTGCTTGCTTTAAAGCAGGGGTTCTCATCTCTGGTCCTCGAGGTCAACTTTCCTGCAGTTTTGCTCCCTCCAACCCTAATCAAGCACACATGAACAAGCTAATCAAGGTCTTCAGGATTACTAGAAAGTAGCAGGGAGGTGAGTTTCATCAAGGTTAGGGCTACAATCTGTAGGAAAGTGGACATCAAGGGCCCCAAAGCAAAGAACGAAAAATAACTTTGCAGTGAGCATATCAGGCCCATGAAAGTGTGTCTACAACACATTTAGACCAAAACATTCAGTATGTTCCTCTTCAGTGTGTCATCTGTGCTGTGGAAGGAGCCATTTTCCAGTGTCAGTGGGAGATTTTACCTGTTGAGTTTGAGGTCAGGTGAGAAGATGAGCTTCCCGGGATGATCCACGGATCTCCACATCAGTCCCAACATCAATATATCCAGCCAGCAGCATTCCAACAGATGCACCTGATCTGACAAAGTCAGCTCCACAAAACCTGCGAGAGGAGTAACAAACACACAAATGTCTTCCGGAACACACTCTTACACAGCTGCTTGCCCTTCAAATGCTGGAAGTGCGTGCACATATACTCACACAAAATGATTTTTATTTATTTTTAATGCTTTTCGTCATTTCTGGAGCATGAAAGCCCCTGCTTCACTTTCACTGAATGGATAAGCAACATTCTGCTAAATTATTTTTTTTATTCCACAGGAGACCAAAAATCATTCCGGTTTGGAACAACATGAGGGTGATTGAATCCCATTAGCCTTTTAGAAATGACAAGAAATCAATTTCCCAGAAATCCTTGACTTAATAACTTTATAAAATCACTTTAAACTAAAACAAAAAAAATAAATAAATAAAAAGCATATGCAAATATAATATATGTACATTAAATTTCCATGTATGAAACATATATGAAGTAAAAACATATGAAACCAAACAGAAACTTGAACAATTTCATATATTAACATATCTAGCCTATACAAATAAGTATGTTTATATATGTGTACCACATTTTGGACATATATTTACATGTATATCCATTCTAAAACCCATCAATACATGTCGATATTGTATAATATAAAAGATAGGCATGTATTACATTTTTTTTTTGTATATATGTTTAATAAAGTTGCATATATAAATAAAAAAAATTGTTGACATTCAGTATATGGTTGCAATAAATGTAACCATATAAAAAAATCTTCATATAGATATTATTAAATTATGTACATACATATTTTATTATACAGATTTTATATATGTTATAAATTTATATCTTCATTTAACCAGAGAATGTATGTATACTAAAATTATATAGGTAACATATATTGCAATGTCACTCTCGATAAAGAATTATACAAGTGATATATTATGTTTCCATATGGGAAAAGTTACGCATTGCTTAAAAAGTGCAATGTTTACAAATTATGAATCAGAGTATTTAAGGTATTTATACAAGCACACACCTGGTATCTTCTTCGCCCAGCTGATCATGAGCACCAGTTCCTTGTCAGCGAGGTTGGTTAGTGACATCATCATGCTGGCCTCAGTGTACGGCTTCTTTATTGGCTCTCTCAGGTAAATCTGAGGAGGCTCCGCCTCCAGAATACAATTGACCATCTGCTCTGGGGAGAGGCTCTGGCCACACCCTTCAGCTCTGTCCCCCGAAGGGAAGAGTGGATGAGTAGGACTGAGGGGAAATTCTAAATGAAGCTGGGAACGACCTCTGACCCCTAACGCCCTGCCTGAGCTGTCTCTGATCTGGGGGTTGCGATGATGACGAGCACCTCGGTAACTGCAGCGTTCCCGCCTCACACCTGTTCACACACACAATTACACACACGCATCGAAAATTCACACTCAGCACAGCACACACTGTCCAATATGATAACACCTTAGTTTAGGGACCAGTTCTCGTTATTAACTAGTTGCTTATTAGCTAGCATATTGACTGTTTGTTAGTACTTATAAAGCACATACAGTTATTAATACCTTATCCTGTATTACCATATTTTAGATCCTTTAAGCCGACCCCATACCTAAACTTAACAGCTACCTTACTAACTATTACTAAGCAGCAAATTAGGAGTTTATGAATGCAAAAGTTGTAGTTGTGCATAGTGAGAATTGGTCCCCAAAGTAACAAGTGACCAAAAATATATAAAGTTTGACATATCTTATCCCCCAGTAAATAATAAGTGGCTACATGCAGAAAAGAGAGGCAGTTGCCTACCACACTTCATCATGCCCACTTCATAGCACTTGCGGAGTCGACAGGCCTGGCAGCTCTTGCGTCGGCTCTTGTCAATGGTGCACTGGTTGGTGGCTGGACAAATATAGTCATTGTGCCCTAAAGAAGATTGGGAGAAAAAAAAATGTAATTAAACTCATATCCGTGGGTGCCTTGGTTAAATTCAGCTGTTTAATGTCATCTCATTGTATTGTCTACGATATTATTAGGGCTGTTAACTGATTCAAATATTTTGGCACTACACTGTAAAAAAAATATTTTTGGTAGACTAATAGACAATGTTTTAGAAGAAAATACTATTTCAGTCTTTCTACTTCAAAATGGCATTTAATTCAGTGTTGCTTGCTACTTTGCAATTTTTTATTAAATTTACCAGCAATTTCTGAGTGAAAATTGTTTCTACATAATTTTTTTTTAGTGTACAATCTCATTTTTGTATGGGATTAACTTCCAGAAACATCCACTCTTAATAATCAATGTTTATATTATAATATAATTAAATATACACTCTCCTGTTCAAAAGCTTGAAAGAAATTAAGAGTATTATTTAGCAATGATGCATGCATAATGTTATAAAAATGTATAAATTTATCAAAGGTGACGTGTAATGTTACAAAAGATGTATATTTCAAATAAATGCTGTTCTTTTGAACTTTCTTTTAATCAAAGAATCATGAAAAAAAATAGATGTTTCCACAAATCTATTAAACAGCACAACTGTTCTTAAAATTTATAATAATAAGAAACAGGGGTGTTGCATGATTTCTGAAGAATCATGTGACACTGAAGACTAGACTGACAATTCTGCTTTTCCACTACAGAAATAAATTACATTTTAAAATATATTTCAATATAAAAAATAATACATCCAAAATAATATATCCAAAACTGTTTTAGCATCAAATTAAAAAACTAAAAGTAATACTAATAGTTAAAAGTAATAATAAAAACATGAAACTTTTAATCACACACATTGACTTTGACAATCCTATTTATCATATTCATTTGTTATTTTGATGTTTTTATGATGTTATCTAATGTTTGCAAAATCTAAATTACAAAATATTCCTCTATAATCTACTTTTTTACAATGCAGTAATCCTTGTAAAAAAAGATTTTTGCATGTAATTAATGTAATCTGTGAAAAAAAAAGTGTCCTTTAAAGAATAAAAATACTGTGTGGTTTTTAGTATTAGTAAAAACTGGTATGTTTTTACATATCTGGCTTTTTGAGTAGAGTCTATTGACTGAAAGGTCAAAACAAATTTGTTGGGGGAATACAGAGAACTGACACTGATTCTCAAAGAAATCCACACATAGAACAAGTAGAGTGTTTGAGGATTCATGAAAAAAAATCTGCTTAGAAAAACTCAAAATGGCAAAACCCTCCATTGATTAACATGGAATTTCAGAAAATGAAACATCTGAAGAGCATGTATTTATGTTAAATTGTTATCTTGACCAAGGTTACCTTGAATGCTCCGTTTGAAGAAAGCCTTGCAGCCCTCACATGACCAGACACCATAGTGATACCCAGAGGCGTAGTCATGACACACCGCACAGAAGTGTGCGTCTCCTTTACCCAAAATGCCTGGTGAAGGATTCAAGCCATCGTCACCATCCAGTTGCTGCCCTAACAGCTTTGCATGAGTAAGGACAGAACTATAAAAAATGAAGGTACAGATAAAGTAAAAAAGGGCAAGAAGATTTTTTTTTTTTTTACATTTTCTAAAGAAAACGTGAGGGGTTCTTCCTGCATGACACTAGTTTTTATTAATATTTTGAACTCACTTTTATTTTTATATATTCCATTATCATTTTAAATTAATTCATATCATTTTGTTAGTCATTTTGTGGTTTATATCATTTTTATCAGTTTTATTATTCATGAATTTTAGTAGATCAAGTTTAAAAAAAAATAGGGGAAAAAATTAGAAATGTTGCTTTGCCGTCTAGTTGACATAAAACTATTTTTCAATATATTTTTTTCATTTCAGGTCATCGCCCAGATGCAAACACAGCTAAGAAAATCCTGGAAAAGATTATTACTGTTTAATTGGATAATTTTATGATCAGTTTCATTTTTATTTGCTTTTTAAACGCTTTATGATAATATCCTATATAAATATGTATTTTCTTGTTTGGTCCTGTTCACATCTGCCTAATTTAGCTAGATTTTACAAAGTGACAGGTCAATTTGTGAAACATCATAGAACACAAGTTAATTAATATTTTACATTATATTTTTAAGTTAATTTATTTATTTTATGTTTTATATAATAGTCTATTTACTTTGCTAAGCTATGCACAACTATAGGCAAATTTTCTCATTTGCATTTAGAATAATTAGAATTAATTATTAGAATAATCCTATCAGAACAGACCTGAACAGACACTTTTTATTGACCCTTTCACCTGTTTTATTGTCTGCCCTGTAAAAAGTCAGATTAGAAAAGTAATATCTGCTCATAAAGTTGCATGATTCAATATACTGTAGCAAGCACCTCAAGATAAAACGAAAAGCAAATTAAAACATTTTATTTGGTCAAAGGGCTTTTATTGTCTCTATGGCAACTGAACTGCATTTGAAAGCTGCTACTGGAGATTAAAGGCATAAATCAATTATTAAGACACTGCATGTGATCTGCTGTTTTCTCACCTGCCCTGGTTAATCATGTGTGTCTTGGCGTCCTCCCAGGTGGTGTGTGTGTGTGTTTCGCTGTAGGCCAGTGGAGGCGGGCAGTGCAGAGACAGCGTAGAGTGTGTGGTGTGGGGAGGCCAGAAGATTGTCGGACTGAGCGGGACCAGGCTTTCGGACACGGGGGGATGAGTGTACCCCAGCACTGTGGAGGACACGGGGCTGTAGAGCGTTAAGGCTCCATGGCTGATCTCTCCCCCATGCGGTTGTGAATAATCCTGACAGGCTTCCACATATGGAGATGGAATGCAGATGGTCTGGCTGTCCATGCCGAGCGGGGACATGTACAGATGGGGTAAGGTCTTAGGCGAGTCCCCTCGATTGGCCTTGCCGGAGTCCAGGGCAGGGGGGGCTGACGCAGGGGCCGGACAAGGGGAGGAGCTCATCCTGGAGAACTCAAGCGAGGTCCTGGCTTGACAGACTACTGCATTGTAGGCCCAACTGTGTCAGAGGAAGTGCTTGCTGAAGGACATTTTAAAAAAGGAAGTCAGATATCAGAGTAACACCTACACCCCCTGCATGTTAGGCATACAGTACCGTTCAAAAGTTTGGGGCGAGTATGTTTTTTTTTTAAAGAAATTATTACTTTTTCAAAGAAGTAGATTTTTTCGGGATTCTTTGATGAATAGAATGTTTAAAATAAGAGCATTTATTTTAAATTGAGAAAATATAATGCCCTTACTGTCATTTTGATTCGAATAATGCATTCTTGCTGAACAAAAGGTATTAATTTATTTCAAAAAAGACCCAAAATCTGATCTGTACTGACCCAAACTTTTGAACAGATCATGTGACACTGAAGACTGGAGTAAAATCAGCTTTGCCATCACAGGAAAAAATAAAATATTAAAATATGGTGACGTAGGTCTGCGCGTGTTTCTCAGTACCAAGTGTGCAAATGTTGGGCTTGCGTCCTCGGTAGTTCGGACGTCGCAAGTTCGACTCGGGAGTGTGAAGTCGCAAGTCCGGTAATTCTGCAAAGAGCAACTTACTTAATAACATCAGTCAGCTCGCCTCGGCTACTGCAATTTTTCTCACTGTATTTAGAATAAGACGAAATATGATATCAAACACCACTGCCTCGTTTTCATTTAAACATATTAATAGCTGCAGAAATAGTTCAGGGAACGTACATACATTACAATGAAACGAAATATTATATAAAACAGCATTGCCTCCTTTCATTTTCATTTTAACATATTACAGTTTTTTACAATCATTTTTGCACTAATAACAGAACCTTCATGTAATTTTTCAAAACTCTAGACACATAGTTTACAACCGATGATCAAAATGCACATTTTTCAAAACACTTAACACTTATTCCACAATACACATTAGCCAAAGATCTTTTGTTCATTGAGCTAAAATCACAGGTTCAAAATGACACAACTTAACATCAAAGTATTACTATTTCAAAATTCAACTCACACATTACATCTGAACTGAGTGTCTATTCATTTCATTACAATAATCTAACTATCAATTGATACAACTGCTCAAAATGCTGAGTAACTGTTGCATTACTCTTAATGTATAGTTTTTATGGAAAATAATGAGCAATATTACACATTTAGATTATGAAAGTGAAGCACCCAAGGACTGAGTGTGTTCAGGCATGATCAGTTTCAAGTTGCCTGTTGTTAAGAGAGAAAAAAAATCAGTTATCATTGTTATTTTTTCTTATCTTTTTTTTCTTACCTAATTTTTTCTTATTTAAAGTTTTTTGAAAAAAAACCTGTTGTGTTGATTATTTTATCAATAATTTTAAAATTTTGTTTAATGATTACAGTGTCTGTACTTTTCTCTCTAGTCTATTACAATGATGTATGAATGTGTAGAACCATAATGAAAGCTGCATCATGTGTTTTGAACAACTATGATGATTAATGATTTAATGATTAATGATTGTACTAACAACTAAACAGTGAAACTATGGTTATCTTGTGTGTGGGTGATCTAAAGTAATATATTTCATAATAAATGAGTATTTTGAACCAATGCTTCTGCAAATGCAAGTCTTCTTTAAAGATATGAACGCAATATGCAAAGTTTTGAACATTGGATAGCTTGTGTTACAAATAATGACTGTTTTGAGTTTTGTGTCTAGAGTTTTGAAAAATGATATGAAAGTTCTATTATTAGTGCAAAAAATGATTGTAAAAAACTGTAATAGATATACAATAAAGACCAAAAATTACCTGTTAGATTAACCCAAAATGAATTATGTTTAACCACTACAGAGACATCAGAGCCAGCGGCAAATGTCAGAAGGACTAGCCGAGGCTGCTCTAGGCCGGATACATGAGCACTGAGCAACCGCTGATCGCGCGGAGCTCACATCTTCGCATTCGGAAAAGCACATTTTCAAATAGATGCTGTCTTTATAAATAAACCGCAGATTTGAGTTTAAAACAACAACATTCTCGCCTGAAATACTCTTAAAACTACATTTCATGACACATTAACAGTAATATTTTGAATATTATGCGAATATGGTGGTTGAAATACAATGCTACGTAAACTCAACCAATCAGAATGTTCAGCGCCAAAGTCCCACCCCCAAAAGTTCCAGACTTTTGAAAAAGTACTACCTCGCAAGCACGGACTTTCTGAGAAGCAAATTTTTACCCGGAACTTTATTTAGATCCTGGTTCCTGTGGTGGAAACACACGAGTACCGGCCCAAAGTCCCTAGCTCCTGGGGAAAGTTCCTTTTAGTAAGAGATGCAGAGGAGAAAGTTCTTTTAAACAGTTTGTCACAAAGATCCACTGTGCTTCATGTAACATTGAAACCAGAGATGAACAAATAGACTATGAGAATTCTCAAAAGAGCCAAAATAAACAGTAAGCCAGCGTGTGTGTGTGTGTGTGTGTGTGTGTGTGTGTGTGTGTGTGTGTGTGTGTGTGAGAGAAAAATAGCTGTTAGTATGTGACTACAATCCAGGATCATTAAAATAATGCAAGTCAGCATCCAAAGAATGAAGTGTCAATGAATAATAAAAAAACACTCAATCATTCTTCAAAAATGAAATTGTGTCAAATAATGTGTAATGTGAGAGGAAAGCATGAGAAAAAAAATACAGATAACCACAATCTAAGAAAAGTCCGTAAAACTACAGACCAATGTATTGTTACTGAGAAGTAGTATTCCATATAATTTTTTTTTACAGGTGTTTTGCCAGTATTTTGAATTACGCATTTTAATGTTTTAGGGATGAAGAAGATGTCTGTTTTTTCCAAGTTAAAAAAGCAGTAAATTATGGCTTCTTCTCCTTGTACACACTGCTCCAAGCACACACAGAGACATCCACCCAAAACCTCCCACTCCCCGTGGTGAAAATGAAACCTTCCCTACTCCAAAACCAAAGAGAGCTATGTGTTCATGTGTGTCTTTCTGTATCCATAATCTCTATATTAAATCAGAATCACAGGACACTCCTGAAATTTCCAAACATTCTTAAAGCAAGACACATTTACTTGAGAAGCAAACTGACTTAAGAATAAGTCTCGGTTCTGTAATATTTATCTAAATAAAGTATGTGTTTGCTTAAAACAAGAAAAATTAACAGCCAATGGGGTCAGAAAATAATCTTGTTTCCGTTTGGAATAACTTTATTTTTCTTACCCCACCGGCAGATATGTTTTCTTGATTTAGGCATAAACTCACATAATTTTGATACATTTGTCAAAAAAATAAATAATTTTTTTCTAAAAAAAAACAACAACAACAACAAAAAACACTTAATATCTTAAGCAATGTTGCTTCTCAAGTAAACATATCTTGATTTAAGAATGTTTAAATACTTTTACTGGAAAACAAGATAAAAATAAGGAATAAGAAATGTTTTAATGTGGTTTATTTTACGATTATGTATATTACATTTCATTATGATTTTTTTAAAGCCATCACCAAATATTGTAAATGGGTCTAAAACAATGCCTAAAATCCTTTACAGGGAATCATTACAGAAACAATTTTGAGTAATTCTCAAAAGTTCAAAATATTTTCTATATATTTCATGCAGGTGAAATCACTATTCATTTAGTTCCGAATTTTATGAGCATTACTATCAATTATGTGTGAGAGATTATGTAAAATGTTTTTTTTTTTTTTTTTTTTTTTCTTTTTTATCTACAAACACTCAAAACTACAAACTTTACTTTAATACCCAGAGTTCCCTGTTCTTTAGGCTAAAGGGCATCTGTGGGTCTTGGGTCAGAGATCTGGCCAGCTGCCTCAGTAAACACAAAGAATAAAGGTGAGACATCACTGTGCCAACGTTATTACTGAGACAACTCCTGAAACATTGTGTTCTGTCTGAGAGAAGAACACATGTCCATAAAGAACATACCCGGAAACATTACGCTGAAAATTCTCTGTAAATACAGACATGATAAAGCACACAGTGTAAATAGAACACGTACATTAAACCAGTACTATAAAACACACCAGTAGCATGCGACTGACTGCAATGAGGAGGCAAAGTCCACTGTCTGGGTTTAGGGTTTTTCAGATTGCCTTTATATAATTTGAGTGTTGACAACAAATAAAATCTAACAACTTCATCAAAAAATAAATAATTAAACCAATTTCATTAGCATTAAGAAATCTCTAATGCTTATGAAATAATATAATTTAAAATAAATATTCTATTTTAATTTTAAAATAATAATAATAATAATTTTTTCCAGTGATGGCATTAGTCCAGTCTTCAGTGTCACATGATCCTTCAGAAAACATCAGCTCAACTAATATTTATTATTATTATCAGAGCTGAAAACAGCCGTGCTGCTTAATCACAGTGGAAACTGTGATACATTTATTTTAGGATTCTTTGATAAACAGAAAGTTCAAAAGAACAGCATCTATTTAAAATAGAAAATATTTGTGACATTATAAATGCCTTCACTTTTGACTAATTTAATGCATTCTTGCTGAATAAAAGAATTATTTATTAAAAAAAAAAAAAACTTCATCATTTTTTAGCAATGCACAAGTACAGCATTTAGAAAGGGATTGAGAGAGACAGGGTTCCCACACTTTCTAACCAATGATTTTCTATGAATTTTCCAGCTGTTCATGCTACTAAAGGAGAATTGTTAAAAAATAATTTCATAATGAATTCACTCATAAGAAATAAATTTGGCTGATGAAACATGTTACAGTTAAGCAACTAGCTATTATATTCACTATAGAAATGCTCATTGTTGTTCCATGGATTTAAAAAATTTCTATAATGTTTCCAGGCCTGGAAATCAGAGTTTTACTGGAACTGAACTTTAACATCCTGCATGAGCACCTGTCTGGAGCAGGTGCACTATTGTTCAAGCCACAACTCTAAAATGCTGCCTATTTTTTTAATGCAATTATTTTGCCATTCATTTTATTAAACACTTTAAGACCTCTCTGAGAATAAAATGAGTTCAAAGGAGCCAGAAGAGACGTTGGCTCCCTCTTTACCTTTATCTGCCACTGTCTCTACCGAAAAGGGAAATTTATTTATTTATATTATTTATTTTACTACTTTACAGGGAAAATGGAGTTCATACACTATTTGGCTTCATAATTCATAATATTTGTTTTGTTTTATTGCTATATTGTTGATTGTTGTCTTACACAGACTCCTTGGAAAACACTCCTGACAAACACATTGGAATATGATACACACACACACGCACACACACATGTGTGCAACAGATGGTAC
Source organism: Spinibarbus caldwelli (assembly GCA_039654775.1). NCBI lineage: Eukaryota > Metazoa > Chordata > Actinopteri > Cypriniformes > Cyprinidae > Spinibarbus > Spinibarbus caldwelli. The sequence continues at coordinate 9,273,324 of CM077242.1, forward strand.
AAGTACAAGAGCACAAAAAATCCATTAAAATAAACAGACTGCTCCTTATATTTCACCATATGAAAATCAGACATGCAACCATACCAGAAATTTTATAATACTTATAATAACAATTTTGCATATTTTTAAGTATGGTCACAGTTACTCAAGCAACTTTTGAATGAAAATTTCATTGGAAAACGGAAAAAGCACTTTCCTCCTGCCGCTCTTTTAAAGCTCTGATTGGCTACAATCCAGACACACATACCACTGAACAAAAGGCCAAGGACAGGACAAAGAAACCCCTACACATAACACACACACGCACACACACAGAGTCCCTGGGAGAACTTTTCTCCATCCTAATAAGGTCCTCCTGCCAACTTGAGATTTCTTTGAACTTACACAAGAATTAAGTTTAAATTTATATCACATCAGGCATATGAAGGTCCACATCACCCCAGTGACTGAGCATTGTATCTGCACTTGTAGGGAACCTTCACACAAATAATTATGCACACACATCTGTGTATACACGCACATTCTTCACACTTGAAACCACTCCGATCGCTGACACTATTCATGCTTTCCTAAGTGAGACTCACTTCTTTTTCAGGGAGTGAGGGATGATAAGAAAAGCTGCCTTCTAAAATCCTAGACTGAGAGTTCTCTGGCGCAAATATTAAGAGAGAAAGTTAGAGAGCATTATTTCTGAAATTACTAAATGACACAGACTGATTACAGTCTATAAAGTTTGCTCCAATTCTCCTATCACTTGTCACACAAATCTGTCAACATAACAGCCCACTCGCGTATGTGTGTGTTTTAGTTGTGGCCACGGCTAAAACCTCCTGCTGCTAACCCAAAACCCAACCATATCTCATTTTAAATACTAAAAAGTCATTACACCTCAGGTAGTTCTTTTTGTAAAAACAGTATTTTACAGGGATTATAAGTAAACACAGCAAATGGTTTATATGTGCATATGTTAAATGTTTTTAAAAGGATGCCATCTGTAGCCATCAGCACAAATACCAGCGATTTTGAAAGATAACAGGCCATTACAGTATGTTCAGTGTGAGTTCTCATCCATAGCTCAAGAGGACAAGGACCTCTATCTAAACTGATAAACAGTGTTTGTTCCCCTCCTTTACATTCTCTTGGGTGTCTCCCTGAGACACATGAACTGAAGAGGAATGTGTCCCAGCAATTTTCAGTATGTTCTATATGGCACATTTTAAAAGGATTTTAAATTGGTGGATTTAAAAAAAAAAAAAAAAAAAAGAAAGTAAAATAACTGATGAAGCTATGATGAAAATATAAAATTGTATAACATGAGGGACAGAGAGATGAATGAAAGTGGATGTACAGGTGGTCCTCACTCTAAAAAAACAATGTTTTATCAAGTAACCAAAGAATGTGCTTCATGTGGTATCTACATAAGCTGGGTTTAATCAAGTCAAAACAACTAAATAAGACTGAATCAACCTGACTACACTGAGTTGTACTTTGCACTTTTCACCATGAAATTTTTGCCAAGACAACTCTTGCATGCTTTAAAAAAAATAATAAGCTGAATTAAAATATTACCCACAAAAAGACATTCATACATGGAAACATTTTATCTGCTAAATTAACTAACTTCATGGATTTAAGGTTAAAGCCTTAAAGATCATTAAAAAATATAAATTTGTCCACTTTTGGCAGTATATATAGATGTAACTCATAGTGCATGCAGACAGGTTCACAGAAAACACAGATGACAAACAACTGTTCCTCAAAAACATGTTTCTAAAAAGGGTTTTTAGCACCACTGCTCATAAACCATTACTTTAAATGCTACTTCTGAACAACTACAACTGAATGTTATAGCAGTTCCTTGTTTTAGTTACATGGGGTTGAGGTTTTGGATGATGTATCTGCAGAACAGATATTTTGGAAGTTTTGCCCTTGGCCTCTGAGATACAAAACGCAAAACAGGAATACAAAACCCCAACAGATAGTCATGTTAACGCCATACTTAATGAATAGGTTATTTGAAACACTCTCTTTTTGTTATAAATTACACCGTTCAGGTGGCAGTCAGCTATCCTGTCTCACTCACTGTCTAAATACTCCATTTTATGATTTCCTTCTGTCACTGAACTCAGGGCTAACTCATCACTAATGTCATTATAATCTTATCACAATCAACATTGAGTAATAGACTGTGTTTGTGCAGAGCAAATAAACACTGTCTGCAAAAAGTCTAGAATATGAGATCAGCAGACACATAATAATCACCTGAAATGTACTGCATAAATTAAATGCAACAGTAATGGAACGGCCTTTAGTTTTAAAATGTAATTATAAAAGTTATTACATCTTTTTTATTACTGCCTTAAACTAGATAAGGAATGTGTTGCACCTTGAGAGGAACTCCCATCCTAAAATATAAAGCATAAAATAAATATTTATTTGATTTTATTTTTTGATGTATGGAAAGCAGGATAAAAACTATATTGTCATTTTTTACTAAAATAATTATAAAACATGCTTATACTTTTACTTTTTATATGTGATATTTTCTAGCAGCCCCTTGTGGCTCTTTTGGGGTCCCCGGACAAGGTTATATTGAAGCACACTTGGGTTATCACCTAAACATCGAATCATTAAATTCATTCATCCACTGCAACATGTTTCATATAAATAAATAAATAAATAAATAAAAATTTATTTATACCGAAGCAACATTTTTGCGCATCATATGCGCACTCGTTTGCCATTTCAAAAGTGTTTAAAGTTTAACAACATCTTGTTTACTAAACCTTTTGTCTCACATGAACACTAACAATTAACACTCTGATTTCCTTTACAAAAGTTGCAATGCTTCCGGCAAAATACCTGAGTTACTATAGTTACTGACTGTAACTGGCGTAAAATCATAATAGGCTACGTTAATCCTTCAAACAGTGAAATAAGCTTTGAGTACCTTTTTCATTTTGTTCAGTTTCTATTTTGAAGACGGTGGCAAAAAGCACTAATTTAGCCCATTTTTAATGAAAGGAAACTATGGTTACCGTTTTAGTACGGTTTCTCTGTAGTTAGAAATGGCACTTACCGACAGCGGGCAGGCAGCAGGTGATGCGAGCTGGAGAGCAGAGGTCTGTTTGATCAGCTGTGAATGCGCTGCGCAGCCGTATCGATCTGATTTACTGCGCGCACAGAGAGAACGAAGAGCGCTGGAGTTAGCAACAGACGCAAGAGAGAAAGAGAGAGCGAGAGACATGCAAACTCCTGGTAGTGTCCTAATAGCGCACTTTGCCTGATTGTACTTTGGCAAAAATCTGTCTTTGGATATAAAGATTAGAAGCGCGCGTCACTGGCAGCCGCGCCCTCCCGGAGCCGCCCCTAAATTAACCGCGCGAGGCAGAGATTTACAAGTTATGACAAACAACAGGACTAGTGGAAATTAACATATCATATACCACACTTCACCATATCCATGGGCAAAGTTCATGGTAGTTTCCACCAGAATTCATTGGTGTGGTTTTACCACATTAAAACGCTTGTAAATTGTTTTTATTTATTGGTATGCGAATTTTTTTATTTTTATTTATTTATTTATTTATTTTCAGGAACTGACTTTATAATGCAATTTTGTTAATAAATTTGAAAGATTTAGCGCAGTCTTCTGTTGAGGCTCGTTCTGCACCGCAACTGTGGTCTTGGCGCATCTGGAGGCTGGAACACTTCGCCATTAAACGAGTATCTTAACAACTTTTAAACAAAACACGTAGTCATATTTAAACGTAATAAATACATAAAAAATAAATTATGAGAGTACTTCGTAGATGGTACAGAGTCTTCTGGAAAGAATCGCGCAGCGAACTGTTGCTACCTTCTCAGCGACTTCAACTCAGCGTTTACGTAGAGCGCGCGCTTTGACTAACTTATATATATATATATATATATTTTTTTTTTTGAACTTTCAAAATTATAAAATTCAACAGCAAGTTCTTCTCATATTTCTCATATTTACACATTTTGTAAATACAAATTGAGACAGTTTTAATAAAATAAAAAACAATAAAATAATCATTAAAAAAAGGAAAACAAAATTATACAAAATAAAATACAATTAGAGAAAAAATAAAATAAGAGGGCATCACAAGCATATTTTAAATTCATTTAGCAGAGACACAGTCCTTTGAGCTTTACGATTTTTTTAAAGACTTTGTATATTCTAAATAAACTTTAAAGGCTGTTTGAAAATGAGCAAAACTGGGTTTTAAATTACTCCATTAGGTTTGATGAATATAAAATTTTCCTAATAGCAAAAACAGATCAATAATAAATATTTTCCTTTTAGAAAAGTCATATTCATTTGATTGAAGTAAAACAAATGATAAATTTAAGACTAGGATGCAGTTCATTTTAACACTTAGAAATTGTGACATTTCAGACCAAAACAAAGATGAACAGGGACAATCAAAAAATAAATGCACAATAGACTCTTTTTTTACAATTACAGAAAGAGCAGCTGTAATCTATATCCAGATGAAAACGCTCTGTTTCTTTAACAGGATATATTCTGTGAGCAATTTTAAAGGACACTTCTTTTGTTTTATTTGTAACACAATACCGACTAAGAACACCCCAAACGCTTTGATTAACTTGAAAATCAACTATATGATGAAAAATTATTTGAAAACGTTACGCATATATACCGAAACCTATACAGTGATGCTCTTGCTTAAGACTCCCCCAAACTTTGTTTTGACTTACTTTGGGAGACTTTAAACTTTAAGACGGCATTGTGATGCACTTTTTCATTGACCTTTTTCTTCCTACTACAAAATGTAAATTTAAAAAATTGATAAAGAAAGAGAGAAGACAAATAAAGGTGCACAATAATATTTGCATGCGCTGTTGAATACAGTCCTTTTGTTCTGACACTTGAACAGTAGGCCCTAGACAGTTTGTGTAGGGCACCAACACCCAGGGGGGCACCATCCCAGTTGCTCAAAAAAAAAAAATAAAAACCTTTCGTTCTATATTAGTATTACAATTAATATACACTTAAATAAAAATCTAAACATTAACATAAATATAATTATAAAAAATGCGTTTTACGGTGAACTCAGACGTAGTAGGCAATAGGCCAATCACACTTGACGCAGCATCCGCGCCCGCGCCCTCCTCGCGCCTCATGTTTGCGGCTGAACAAATGATCATAATTGATGAACAGCTATGTCCCTGAAAAGACATCAGCAATCCGGCGCCGAAAAGAAAAAGAAAAAAAGATGAAGCCCGTGCATCACTTTTGGGTAGCTTACATTCATAATCCTGTAACTTTTTTTGGCTGTTGACCTTAACAACGTGTTTTAATGTCGGTAATAATTTAATCACCAACAATGCATATAATATTCTCTCTGACTTTGCATGTTCCCTTAGGAAAACTAGCCATGGTTTTACTACTGATAAAACCAAAAATCATGTTTCTTGTACCCATGGTAACCACAAATTAACCATGGTTTTGTTACTTCAAATAATAGTTTACAAAGAAGTATTAAGATAATATTTTTTTGCGGTTATAAGAACATGCCTAATTAAAATGACTTAAAACGTATTACATAAAAACAATGAAGCAATAATGATTGGTTAATAATTATATCGTTTCATTGAAAAAACACTGTAATATACATAATGTAATACAAAATAAACAATTTAGATATTTACATTACATATTGTTACAAATGCTTGTAAAGTGAGCCAAAGGCCTGCACTTACAGAACGATCAAGTCCTTTAATATTGACCAAAAAATTAGGCTGATTCAAATATCCACTTAATCTTTCATTTTTGGCAGCTTTTTGCGATAGAAATGCTCGCCTCTATCTTCAAAACATGTGGACATCACAACTCTTACAACAATTAACCACGGTTTTATCGTAGTAGAACTGCTCAATTATATTTGTGTGATTTCTGAATGCTTGAGACTATAAAATCAATCTTTTTTTTTTTTTTTTTTTAACATCCATAATATTTGGGGGAGGGGGCACAAACAATACAGTTCTGCTTAGGGCACCCTTTTGGCCAGCAGCGGCCCTGCACCTGAATGCAGCATCATGTAGCCTAAAAGTGTTCAGTTACCACGCTGTGGGAACTTTTTTGTTATTATTTCATACATATTTAATTTCTGACAGGAATGAAAACGGGGCCGTGAGAAACAGAAGTGCAGTTTAATAGAATTGTACTGTTGTTTAACATGCAAATTGTTCAGCTGACACACACACAAAAAAAATTTTTTTCAGTAGTCAGTAACACACAAAACTTTTTCAAAAGTTGTGAATTATAAATAAAATTACATGTAAAGTGATTGTGAAGACTGTAAGTATCCCTTATAACCTCGTTTTCATCTGCGAAATATTCAATAGGCCTATGGTATCTGCTATGACGTGAGGTTTATTGAAAGTTAGACCAACAGGTGCAGTCGGTCATTCAAACTTTTTTCAACTAATTTTGCTCCAATTGCATTTATGCTAATGGAACTTTCTCAATTTCTTTCAATTCACTTCATCCTCCCTCACCCCACTGACTTTTAAAACACTTAAACTAAATAGCTAATTAAAGTTTTGTTTTTAGTTTTTTTGTTTTTTACACAACAGAATAGTAAAGTAGCGTAATCTGCAAATCTTGGTATTTCTTCATTTTCCAATAAGGCTGGTCAGCTCCAGTTCAAGGCAATAGTGAAACATAAGCCGGAACAGGAGACAAATTAAAGAACCGTGTGTTCCTTTTCAAGACCTCTGCACGCTCTTTCATTTGCTGGGGAACTTAGTGGAGAGAGAGCGAGTAAGAGAAAGATATGCGGATATATGCTGCTTATACCGCTTCTCGGCAGGCGAAGTTTAATTTTGCAGAATGCCATTCGTAATTATTTCTGAATTACAGTTATTTCTCCAACTGGTTTCCGTACGGTAGCAGTAATGGCAAATGCCAGGTGGAGTAGGCAGAGCTGGGTTTTAGGAGAGTCCATTATCTCCAGTAATAGACAGCGGTGGAAAAATGAGCTGGCATTCGCTTTCCAAAATGGATCTATTGGTTGGTTCAGTTAATGGCTCAGGGCAGATATTTCAATGGATAACTGGGTACCCCAGTATTACATCCCAGCTCTTCATTTAAACCAGTTTAGGTCTGATCTTAACGTTATAAGAGAGGAGTACAGAAGTATAGAAAAGAAAAAAAAGAGAAAAGGAAATTGAAAAAATGTGATAAAAGTATTTCAGACATTGACAAATGACTACCAGAAAGGGGAGCCATCAAACTGGGTCTGGGATTTGGTTCCATGTCTTAATGGAGTTTTTATGATGCCCGCTTGCCTAATTCTGCACAAATGAAACGTTTTCCTATGAAGGTTTTGCCAAAGTCTGTTGCCCATTATTTTCAGGCTCAGATTTATGTGAATTTACACACAAGCAGTGCTCTAGAATCAAAAAAGCTTATCTAGAATTAGATTCTTGATTGTCAGACACTGATCTCAAATCAGACTTTCCAGAAGAGTAAACTGTTTGCTTAAATACATTTAATTGTAACTTGAATCCATCAAGTCGGCTGTTAAAAAAAAGGACTTGTTTTAAGGTTGCCGTGTCCGTGAACTGGCTGGTTAAAGACCTTCTCCTGTCTGAATAATAGACTGCACTCAACCCTTCTGTCTCTATAAAAGAGCAACGCACACTCTCTTTTGGAATAAAGCAGCCTTTTACCAAGGCCAGAAGTCAATACTTCTTCTCTTTTCTGTTTCTGTGTAATCCACGCACACTCTGGCTGCTGATTTTCTCACTTTTATTACATTTATTCATTTAGATTTAATCATTTAAGATATGATTCTATCCAAGGCGACTTACAGTACAAATGAGGACAAGCACAAGCAATTTATCATACAAAAGCTAATATTAATAGCATTAGCAGTACCTTAACACCAGATTTCAAGATTAAAAGTACAAAATGTATTTACCTTTGTTTACAGTTATGGTTTAAATGCTCAGAGAAGTGGTGTGTCTTCAGTCTTGAAGGTTGTGAGATCTCAGAAACTCCATCAGAGGAACAGAGAGAGCAAGTGAGCATGTTTTTTTCCATTGAGCCTGTGCGGGACAGTTATATTGTTTTTACTGCACTAGTAGGTTTAAGTTTCACTGTAACAGTAGTACTAACAGATATTTTCCTTTGTACATAAAAAGGAAAAAGTCATTTTCCAAAACCTTAACCCTTTCTGTTCCTCTGTGGTGGTGTGATCTGCTGTCCTTCACCTGAACTGCTGAGACCATCCCAACTTTCAAGAAGCAATTGAAGACACACCTCTTCTGCAAGCACTTAAAAAACCCACACCCTTAAACCTATGCACTTACACAAATAAATAAATCTGGCATTGTTTATTATGCATATCGTTGGCTCCTTGACAAATTGCTTTTGTTCCTCTTTTGTAAGTCACTTTGGATAAAAGTGTCTGTTAAATGCATAAATGTAAATTTGAAACGGCTTTTTAATTTTTTTTTTTTTTAAAGTAGGGCGGAGTCTTGGTTTAATTCATCAGTTGTGTTGATAAGCTGGAGGCAGATCTGAATATAAACTTTCAGTCAATTGTAAGAAAGGGACAGACTAAATATTTGGAGAAGTCTGGCATACGTCAACAAGAAAGAAGTCTGTTGTATTACCATAAGATTGAGTTATGATATTATTAAAACATTATGAGGTCAAAAATATATATTTTTTTAATTAAACGGTATGCACAGATGAATTGTTCACAATAAGATAAATAACATGGATTCTATCCTGATTTTAACAGGCCTTTTTTCATCCCCAGAACCAAATTTTCTTTGCTGAAAATGCGTGGAGGTATTCCAGTTTGGGCATTTTTTTCTGGCTCCGGCGTCTTGATAATGGAATAAGGGTTTTGTCATCCATAGTCAGTAATGTGATGGAGATAAAAAGTCTGTGGCTGATCTGGTCTTAGTCGTAAGCGACCTTGGCAGCAGAAACGTGGCAAGAGAGACTGATACTTCTACCTTAAACATGTACATGCTGAACACAAGGAAGATTTTTCCATCAACCCTCTGTTAGTAGAAGGACAGACTGTGCTGCCATGGCAACATGGAGCTAGTTTCCCAAACCTGGGCTGTTGAAGTCACGTGAATGATAGAGTTAGAGCCAGGTTGCAAGATGCAGTTTTGAATAAGATGTCATTATGGTGTGTACAGCAATAAAAAGATGATGGAGCAAACCTTAGTCTGAGCGAATCTACACTCTAAAAAAAATGGTTCTTCAGCGGTTCTTTGGGGTGGTTGAGGTGTTAAATAGCACCGCTATCGTATAAAGAACCTGTTAAGCCCCTGTATGGTTTGATTTACAAGCACAATCTTGTTTTGTTTAATGAACAATTTAATGAACACACACAAAATAAAATGTCTCTGTAACTCATTTACACATACCATATAAAAGTAAAATCAGTAAAGAGTTAAAGCTCTGGTGTTGAATTATCCACAACCAGTTATTCAGTACAATAGGTGGCGATAATGCTCTTAAGGAGTTATTCGCCATCAAACAAGAAGGTGTTACATCCGGGACATTTACGTACTTTGCGCGCCTAAATGGGCCGAAACTTTTCTCATAGACATAATTTTCTTTGACTCATGATACTGAGAAGATGAAGATGTTGCTTTTTGGAAAACATCAAAAGTAAGTGATTTACCTCATTCACAATATGTATTTATAACATCATATTGTTTTACAAAGACATTTATGTGATGTGCGCTTATGAGACATGTGCTTTGATTCACGATGCGGAGCAGGCAAAGAGGTTACAATTATCAACAAGAGACCTAAAGTAAGTGTTATACCTCATTTACAATGCTTTTTGTAACATCATATTGACAAATCAAACCATTGTAAACTCCCCAAATTTAAAATGGTAATATAAGTCATTGGTTCTTGCATGTCTCGTGAACAAATATCATATATCATATCACGAAGCTTGTACATTGAGTTATTTTGATGTCAATTTACTGGGTTTGAGTGCTATTTTCGAATATTCATTTGAAATAACTCTTTTCAGTATACTCAAACTTTATATATTGAGTGAGTTAAAAAAAAAAATGTTAAGTGATTTTGTCACCTCACAAGATATGACACAAGACTTACATAAGCTACTTTTAACAAAAGTTTTTGTGGGTGCTTTTTTTAAAAATGTGTTTTGTGTTGATCAAAAGTGAGTTATATGGGTTTGGAATTACATTTTTTTGGTAAATTATTCCTCTAATGTTACAGATGGTTCATGCTGGAATAACTGAAAAATCAAAAAGAAATGTGTTTGAGTATAAAATCATCAGTACATTGTCAAGTTGGATGAAATGTGCTCTTGTTAACATTGTTAGGACACAACAGACATGGGTAAGCCACATTTCCATATTTAAGATTATTGATTGTCATGCATAACTTTTTGATCATAAATATTTTTTATTTGCCTAATAATAATTAGAAGTCTTGACTCTTTCTGTTAGGGCTGCCCTCGACTAAAGATTTTCTAAAGGCCGTTTTTTTTTCTTTTTTTTTTTTTTTTCATTTTTAACAATTTAACTACCCCAATAGATTGATGCTGGAGAAAATTAACAAAGCATCAGGGAACATCTGCGTGTAATGAAGGAGGAAACAGAGAAGCTTAGATCAAACGTAGAGCTCCTCAAAGAAAGGATGACGCTGATATAATGCTATCAGACAAATTTTGTGTCCAAATATAGCACAGAGGAGACTCTCTGAGTTCCTGTGTTTCAGACTGGCCAAAATGCTCAGTACAGTAGTGTGTTAATTGCCTCCTTATTTAACTGTATGAGTTATGACTGTATTTTAATACATGTCTTTCCTCCTTTGCCTTCCTCTTAACATAAGCTCCTTTCGGGTCTGTTGGACCACGCCAGTGTTGATGTAGACCAACAAATTCTCACAGCTCTCTGTAATGGCACCCCGAGTCCTTCAAGTTTTCCGGAGTCCCCTGAAGGAGAAGTTCAGGTGTATGATTGATGACTGTGAAGATGGCAGACTGAAAAAAGGTAATTAAATCATTACTGCTTAGTTTTTCATTGTACCACTGACTGACACCCTACCACCTCTGCCTGAGATCATACCTGTCTTTTTTCCTGCATTTATCTGTATTACACACAGTAATGGATGTTTAAAAAAAATGGGTAAAAGCATCCACCATGTTATGTTAATCTAATGAGGTTATTTTGTTTAAAGGCTTACAGTTGGAAGCAGCTATTCTGCTCTTGCCTGCTCTGTTCAAGGAGGACCCGGGGTTGCTGTTTGAAGTTGAGATGTGCCATGAACAGTTGACTACAGTGTGTGAAACACAATCTAATCAAAGGACTACACTTATTGCACATTTTGTTATTCAGAGGATTTCAATGCAAACATTAGTTTTTTGTTTGTTGGTCTACACAAACTATGCTATCAAATTGAAGAGAAAATTTTGTTCATTTTCAGTTCATGGCCAAAAGTATTTGAGCAATTATATGACAATAGTTAAAATTAATCGAACTCATAAAGTTTGCCTTGCAAATAAATTTGAGAAGATGGTTAATGCTATTATCCCCTCTCCCCCAGGGCCGTTCTCAGACCAGCTCATCCCAACACCTATGATGAAGCTTAAAAGCTGTAGGGAGGGTCATCTCGTGCAGTATGACCACATTGTGCTCACGATGGATGGACAGTTAATCACAGAAGAGAGCGAGGACATCTCGACGGCACTGGGACTCTTCCTGTAGCAGCGGTTCTCAATTCCAGTCCTGGCAACCTGCCACCACATATTGTACATGTCTCACTTATTTAACACACCTGATTCAGATCATGAGCTCATTAGAAAAGAGCTCCATGAATGAACTGTGCTCTGACTGACATGGTCCCTACACAGTGTCCCTACACGGAACATTCATTCAGATTTACACTACTTCCTGTCACTGTAAGTCAATATTCTCTACTTCTGGGCCTCTTCCAAGTCTAGTTGCAGTTTCTATTGTTTTTTTAAATTAAACAAAAATGTTAGTACGCTGTTGACAGTGGAAAAACTGAAAGATACTGCAGTACTTCAGAGTGTACAACTTAGTTTGCAAGTGGTTATGTATTATTAATTTTTAGTGATTTCATTCACTTACTATTAATGTTAAAAAAAACTAGATTTTCCAAATAAAGTAAAGAACTAATCTAGGCCTAAGACTGTAGGCGAAAATGTTACCTGATTACAGGGCTACAGTATATATATATATATATATATATATATATATATATATATATATGTGTGTGTAAACCAGGACTCTGTCTTCTTCAAAAATTTACATATTTCAAGCTTGTTGCATTATTTTGTATGTGTATAAAACAACAACTCCCCATATTGTGATGTTGTATATTTATATTCCCTGGCTTGTCAGCACTCATTTTATTTGCTGCTGAAAGAAATAAATTAAAAGGTTTTGAAAGTGGGATGTTTCTCAGTAAGCATTTAGTACAGGAATTTGAATCTTTAAAGCTGCAATTTGGTAAGAAATTATTAGTTCTCATTCATCAAGTAAAAGTGTCATTTAGAAGCATATTCAGTCATCTATGGTAGTCATATATGGCACCTCTAATGGTTCTGTATAACACATTTTGACAAATGTGCTATTAAGCTTCTTATCTTTAAGAATATGTGCCATATAGTACCAAAAGACGTTCCCCTATGATAACAAACCAAAGAACCACTGCAAGTGGCAAAGTGCTATATGGCACCTCTTATGGTTCTACATAGCACCATTTGACAAAGGTGCTATATAGCACCTATAAAAGATTGGTTCTAAATAGCACTAAAAGTGGTTCCCCTATGATTACGAGCCAAAGAACCACTTTTAGTGCTATTTAGAACCTTTTTTTTTTTTGTTTTTTTTTTTTAGAGTGTACAGCAAACTAAATCAAAAAGTAAAGAAAAGCTAGTACAGGATTCAAAATTATCATTACTTAATGCAGTAAGTTTTTAAGAATTGTTCACTGTTAGTTCACGATACCTAATGCATTAATTAGTTAACAAATTGAAAATTATTGCAAAGTGCTACTTAAAAGTAAATCTCAGTTAATGAAATTTGACCTTCAATGACCTCTATTACTATTTCTAATACTTAGAGTTAGAGGTTGGAACAAACTCTTAAAATTTGCCACATAACTCCTCGTTTTTTGAACAAGTGACATGAATGATACCTTGAATCATGCAGCTTATTGAGAAGAGGTGTTCTTAGCCCAACAGAAACCAGAGATCAGTCACCTGTGAACAAAAAACAACATAATATCACATGGATACTAAATAAAGTAAAAACAGATTCAGATTTAGACTTACACTGCTGTTGAAATGTTTGGGGTCTGCAAGATTTTTTAAGTGTTTCTAAAGGAACTTGATCAAAAATACAGTAAAAACATTAATATAGTAAAATATTATTTCAATTTAAAATAACCCTTTTCTGTTTTAATATATTTTAGAATGTTATTTATTCCTGTGATGATAAAGCTGAATTTTCAGCAGCCATTACTCCAGTCTTCAGAGTCACATATGCTGAGCACATTGGTGATCACATTTTTGTGATACATTTTAATTCTTTTAGTATTCTTTGATGAATAGAAAGTGTAAACACAGAATTTATTTAAAATATACTTTTGTAACATTATAAAATGTCTTTACTGTCCCTTTGATCAATTTAATACATCCATTTCTTTAAAATGAAAAAGAACATGAAGAACTGGTGAAAGAACATGCATATAATCAAAACCCCATGTTTACTTAAAGACACCTCTGAAGATGCACTTAGATGTGGGAACAAAAAACAACTGAGACTATGCTGATGCTGTTTGTGATAAAAGAATGAGAGAAGGCAGTAAGAGAACAATCTTTTTCTTCTCTTTCTCTATTGGAATAGGTATGACACTGTAATGCACAAAAATTGGCTCTTTTTCTTCTCTTATATTTCATTCAGTGCAGCTGTGTTTGGATTCTGCCTCACAAAATACAGGTAAAACCATTCAATGTTTCAGATACTGGGATGAGCTTCTCATGTTTTTGCAAGCTATTTCAACTCTCTCTTAGTTCTTTACACTCTCATTTAATGCCTTTTTGCAGGACTTGCTAAGGTTTTATGAGTCCAGATGTTAAGGAAATTGAAATCTGGGACAAAATCGTAAATTTTATTGAATGTTGCTGGGGAAAGGGTGTTGAATGACGAAGCTTTATCTCAAAAACTATTTTCTGGTCTAAGCAACAATTTATTAAGAAATGACTCTCGTTTTCAAGGAATAACAATAATTTTTTTTTTCTGACATATTTCTAACATAGTCTTGATCTGTCTCAACATGTGGTCACATTCACTGTTGTTTTGCAAAATGTTGTCAGCAGAATACAGCCAATTCAGTAGATATATGCGCATTTGTGAGTATCACATGAGTGCAGAAAAGTTATTTCAAGCATCTCTACACTCTTGACGAGGAACTCTTTTCTTTTCTGCCGGCAAAGTTTTGTTGAAATTTCACCAGTGTGACCACGCCTTTAGTGTTTGACGCTAAAACACTAATAATTCAGCTTCTTTTCTCACTATGTTAGGGGGACAGTTCACCCAAAAAGTGAAGATTGCCTCATGGTTTACTCACTCTCAAGCCATCCTTAGGGTGTATGACTTTCTTCTTTCGGACGAATACAGTCGGAGTTGTCTGAAAAGAATGTCCTGGTTCTTCCAGGCTTTATAATGGACAGTGAGATTTTGAAGCCCAAAACACTGAAAAAAATGATTCATTGAATTTACTAAAAAAAAAATTTAAGGTAAGTGGTTGCAAACTATTTATTTTAGCTACATTTAAATTTAAAAAAAATGTTGAAAGTTAGTCAACTAAATTTGTTTATTCAAATGTAGCTAAAATAAAGTGATTGCAACCACTTTCATTAAAAAAAATTTAGTGTCATTTTTTTTCAGTGAAACAGTGCGTCCATCATAAAAAGTAGGCCTACTCTAGAAGCTTGCATTCTGCAAGTGAATGTCAGTTTATTGTGCCATTCCGAAGAGGTACAAAATCACTTTCACGGACTTCTAAATTAAATGTTCCCTCCTGGTGGAATGACCTGCCCAACTCAATCCGAGTCCTTAGCCATCTTCAAGAATCGGCTAAAAACACATCTCTTCCATCTTTATTTGACCTTCTAACTCTAGCACTCTCTATTCTAAATCTACTCTTTTAAAAAAAAAATAAAAAATAAAAAAATAAATAAATAAAAATAACTTGTCCCTTTTAGACTTGCACTCTATTCATTTACTAACTGCTTGTTTTCTTAAAAAAAAAAAAAAAATCTAATCTTTTTGTATTCCATCTATTTGATTTCTTTTTATTTATTATACAATTAACAAAAGCAAAAAAAGGCCTCTAACACTAGCTTGCTCTATTCTATTTCTATTCTATCTGTTTTCTTTTTATTTATTATATAATTAAAAATAAAAAAAATAAAAACCTTGATATGTGTAGACTTGTTATAGCACTTGCATATCATTGCTCTTTTGTTGATTTTGATTGCTTCCATTGTCCTCATTTGTAAGAGGCTTTGGATAAAAGCGTCTGCTAAATGACTAAATGCAAATGTAAATGAATAAACTAAATATGGTCCTTCCAGTTCGTTGAGCAAATTCACACATGGCTGCTGAAATAAAAAGTTTCTTTAGAGTTTATTTTAGATAGAAAGAAACCCACTGAGACAAACACGCTACACCTTCAGAAGAATCAGAACTTTAGACTTTTGGCACATTCAAGGTCATGCATATTAATTTACACTACAGAAATGTAATAAAGTGTCTTTTCATATATAAAACCCTTTGTGTTTGCTCATTATTATTATTAAGCTGGAGAATAACTTCACCTAACACACAAAGATGAACAAAAACATTGAGAGCAATCCGCTGTTTGATTTTGTGTGTGTGTGTGTGTGTGTGTGTGTGTGTGTGTGTGTGTGTTTGACCAGTAAACATTCTGTGAGACCAGCTGATCCTCGAAAAACCCGCTTACAGTATCAGAACGGAACACCACCGCCACCTGCTGCACCATTAGAGCACCAAATCACCAGCGGGATAACACCGAACATCACGGCTGTTCTGAAAACTCACAGCGAGCGCATAGCTTTCAGGAACCACTTGTACGGTCACAAACAGATTAACAGAAAATAAAAGAAAAAAAAAACGTGCAGATAAAACACACACACACACAGGTGCCCTTTACTTATCAAATATCAGTCTGCTATATTTTGATAGTGTAATGGAAACTATTTAATATTTTTGCAAAGGAAATAAAATTATTTTGAAACTTTAAATGAACTTTGGAAAAGGTGACTAAAACTTTCAGTTTCAATAACTCTGTCATAACACCAGAGTACTTGAGACAATATGAGAGTGAGTTCTTTGTTAAATAAAATTGTTTCATATTCATGCTGCTAATTAGCCTACATGGTTTGATATTATTCAGATTTAATAAGGCATAAGCAAATAGACTTTAAGCCCCAGAATCTGCCAAAATAAAAACTCATTATCAGAAATATGTTTGCATTTCCAAAACAAAGAGAAGATATAAAAAAATAAAATAATAATAATAAAAAAAAAGCTAGATATTTCACCTTTTTTATTTCACTACATTTTTAACTTGTTTCAACTTTAAAAATAACAAGCTGCCATAAATGTTCCGTTCAAAAGTTTGGGGTCATTGTGTTTTTTATTTATGGATATTTATACGATTTTTTAAAATCATCAAGGACACATTGAAAAAAAAAAAAAAAAAATATATATATATATATATATATATATATATATATATATATATATATATATATATATATATATCAGTTTCCAGAAAAAAAAATAGGCTATTATGCTGCACAACTGTTTTCAACATTGACAAGAAATGTTTCTTGAGCACCAAATCAGCACATAATGGATCGTGAGACACTGAAGACTGGAGTAATGGCTGCTGAAAAATTCAGCTTTGCTGTTATAAGAATAAATCACATTTTAAAATATATTAGAAAACAGTCTTTTTAAACCGTAATAACAGCATAATAATATTACAGTCTTTACTGTATTTTTGATTAAAAACAAGGGACTTTTTGAAAAATATTATAAAATCTTCTTGACTTTTGAACAGTGTAGCCTACATAGAAACTATCACACAATTTTCCAATTATAAAATAAAATAAATAATAATAAAAAAAAATTGATTTTGAAATTGGGTGTATGAGCCCTCAAACACCCCTGGAGAAAGAATAATGTCAGTTTGTCAATTAACTAATTTAATCGCAGAGTAGAGTATTTACCTGTCCTACTGTGGTGAAGGCCAGTCTGCTGTCTGTCCTGTGAGATGGAAAATAAACACAAAACAATCATGTAAACAACTGTGCACAAACAACCACAACAATAGTGAAAATGCAGAGCAATTAATCTAATAAATACGTACGACCTTACGAAACAATCTCATTTCTGTATGAGTAACATTAAAAAAGACATATCCAACACCAGAGGCCTACAGGCCAAAGCAACACAAAAGAGGGTCATATGGATTTTTTTGTGTGTATTTTACAAATAAACAATTTTTCTAAATTAATCAGCTGTTAATGTTGAAGTTATACACCGATGTGCTTATGTCGCCCTCTGCTGTGTGACACGAAAACAAAAAAATTGAGAGTTAGATTCCTGTGAAAATTACATGTAGATAGTATATTCTTATGTCCTTTTTGGTAACATTTTTAAATCTATTATTCTTAGCTTGCACATAGAATAAGTTGTTTAAAATATATTGTTACTCTGCCTCTTTTCCAAGGTCTTAATGATAACCTGCCCAACTGTTGTGTGTGTCCAGAACAGAAGGGCCTTGATCACAACCTTGGCAAATGCTGTTTTCTGTCTCTCTTTATCATAGCAGGGAGATATGACGGCTCCAGAGACACCACAGATGTGAGCGGCACGACCTGGACATCAGCATGAGAACCACTTCAGTTTAAGGGGCAAATTGCAACTAATCTATAATAAAATAGTAGTAGTAGCAGTAATTTATAAATTAAATAACATTACATAACATGTTGTGTCTGATGCTATCAGCCTGTCCAAAAAATAAAGAAATACTTAACATTTTCATTCGCAAATCAGTTTTATTATAGATGATGCACATACATTGGCTTGAATTTAAAATCAAGAGCAAAAAGGCACCGGCTTCATCATACATATTATATATTATTGCTTTATAATTTTTCCCCATTGTATTGCTTTTTTATTCTGTTTTTAAAAAAGAACATTTCTAAACATTTCTATCAAGTCTGTATGAGTGGACATTTTATGTTACTATTGTAATATACATATCTAATATAAATACTATACAATTTTATATATTATATAAATATATATATTATACAAAATTATATATATATAAATTTATTTATTGCACTAAGATTTTTTTATATTGTTTTATTATTTGCATTTTAATAAAAATACTGTATTACAAAAAAGGTGCATCACCACAATTATTTTTCATAAGAAAAAAAAAAAAAAGTGTGAAGTAATGTAAACTCCAGTTCAAAAACACTTTGTAAAATATATATATATATATATATATATATATATATAGAAATTGATATTGTTTACCAGGGTAATTAAATATGATTAAATGTGATTCAACAGGATTGTGTTTGATAAAATTTGAGAACCTTAAAACTGTTGTAACCTATATTAATTACGGTGTTATTCATGAACATCAGAAAAGAATGATTCATGGGATTATCTGGAGCACTTATGAAGCACATTTCTTTAAAGTACCGCAGACAAAAACAACACAAGACCAATTTAGTTACAAATGAAGGTACCTTTTATTGCAAACATTTGAGGACTTTGGCACCTGCAAGGCACAGAATACACTGTCATGAGGGAGCGAATGAGTCGAATGGGTCTGCAAAAGAACTGGGGAAAATAATTTTCACATAGGGAATTCCTTTCACAGAAAGGACAAAGTCTAGCTGCAGACACAAAGGGTAAACAGTACATGGAGCCAATGTATGATCGGTTGCACGCAGAACTGATGCAAGTCACCATGAACTCCAACAGCAACCAAAATTATTATAAGACGGCTTGGCCATTTCAAATTCATTGCTGCTTTTCAAAGGCGTGGAGAGGTGAATGTGAAGACTGGTGAGGGTCTTCATAGGTACTGCACTAATGTTCAGCAGAACGCACAAGTCATGACACGAAGGCCCACATGCACATGAGCTTTTAAGTGCCGTTCATCCAAACCGCCCACGCAAAAAAAAGAGGAGCTTTTAATTGGAAGTGGGGTTTATCTGCACTGATTCTTCATCTTTAGTGTCTACCTTCCTTTAAATTGAGTGTCCATACACTCTTTTTTTGTTTAAATGGAAGAATTGCATGGTGCAACCTTTACATAAGGTTTCTAATACTGTCTCCCATTAACAGCTTAATACTGACAGGCAACACACCATTAAAACACACACACATAGCAGACTTTTTTTATAAAACTGCATAAAGAAATAAACTTCCAGTTTGACAAATAAACAAAATCATCAGACGCATAAAGAAAATGGGAAACTCTAAATGAAAGTCTATGGAAGACTGATTTTTTTCCCCTTGATCAGCAACAGTATCAGCTGTGTGCAAACGTCTCTAAATCAAGAGCCTCGGCGGCCTGAAATCCCATCAGTCGTTCATCCTGCTGGGCGGCACACCCGGCACTGAGCCCTCTGATTATGATGCTCACATGATTCAGTTACCACAATCCCAAAAAGCTCATTAGGTTTAGTGTTCTTGGAGTCAAGACTGGGGCGCTTCCTTGGAGACGAGGGTGGAAGTAAACCGGAGTGCAGAAACTTTAGTTTTATGTTCTGAGAACCTGCATAGTGAATTCAAGGCACTGAGGGTTTACTTAGGGCAGCGTGCACACACACACACACACAGACTTTTGGATACTTTGGTAAGGCAGATTTTTCTAGATTTTAGTATTTTGGCATTAGGATATTGCAGATTCTCTTGCTTGTTTTGGATACACATGCACACACGTACTAAATGACCTTAAAGGGATAGTTCGCATAAAAATGAAACATTCTGTCATTTACTCAGTCATTCCATGTCCGTATAATTTCTTTTCTCTTTTGTGGGACACAAAAGGAGATGTATAGCAGATTGTTCACGCTGCTCTTTTCCATATAATGAAATTAAATGGTAACCAGGGCTGTCAAACTTCTAGACAAAAAAAAAAAAAAGACAAAAAGCAACATAAAAGTAGCACCATCCATTCATAAATCTACTATATGTCTTTAGAAGATCTGAAATATAGACCTTAGTCAGGGTAGATGCCATATTGAATTTAAATGGATAGTTCACTCAAAAATGAAAATAGTGTCATTTACTCATCCTCGTGTAATTTCAAACCTGTATGACCTGTATGGAACACAAAAGAATTTATTTTGAAAAATGCTGGCAACTATACAGTTTTGGTTCCCATTGCCTTCTATTATATGGACAAAAAAATACAATGGGAAAACAAATAAATGGGAACCAAAACTGTTTGGTTATCAGCATTCTTCACAATATCTTCTTTTGTGTTCAGCAGAAGAAGAAAAAAAAAAATGCATACAAGTTTGGAACAACATTAGCGTGAGTGAATGACAACAAAATTTTCCTGTTTGGATAGACATGGATGAAAATGAGGCTGTAAGTGATAGATTTACAGTCTTCAAAATGGCACACACTGTATAAAGTTCCTAGATCATGTGGAATTCTTATAACTCACAACTTTCAAAAGTTTGTTTCTTAAAGTGTTTTTGGATGTTATTAAACAAGAGCACAGTCTATTGAACACACTGTACTTTTATCTCTTGCAACCTCGTTTTCATTCCTGCCAAAATAAAATGTCACTACACTGACTAAGGTCTATAGCACAGAAGATTTACGACTTTTATGACACTTTTTTTCCTTTTTTTGTTTTTTATTGTACCAGCATGGAAAAGTGCAACTAGCACGGTTATCAGAATTTCTCTTTTTGTGTTCCACAGAAGAAAGCAAGCTGGGTTTGTAATGACGTGACAGTTAGTAAATAAAAGAATTTCTGTTTTTCCGTTTACTATCCTTTTAATTTGTTCTGGGGCTCTTTTCAATACTCTCTGCCTTAAACCACAAACTCAGGTTCTGCTTCGGTGGTTAAGTGTTCTGTGGTCAGATCTTCTCTGTCCAGATCCAGAGAAAAATACTTGCTGGTTCTCTTGATGGGAAACGCATGCTGGTTATTCCGGATGCCTGCGCACTGATCTGCAAGTCCCTGGTACCCACAGCCGACCGTGTCCCCGAGGTCTGGCTCGCAGCCAAACGTATAGCTATGTGCTGTGTCCTGGCAAAGCTCCGCCCACTCCTGACAGTTCTTCTGGAACAGACGAACATCATCCAGTGATTGGCTATGCCGGTCTGCGGAGCTCTGGCCCTTCCTGCCCATCGCCGTCTAATAAAACAAAGACAATAAAACGCACGTCAGCACTTAGGAAACTAACAAGTCACATTAAAACACAGAAATCACAGACTACACTAACTCTCAACTAACCCTAAAATCTCAGAGAGCGGTTAGCTGTACACTCACATGAATTCACAGATGAGAAACGACAGTGCTGTTGGGTGTAGGGTAAGGCTGCCCTAAACAAATACTGTTAAGAGGAAGTGGGGTTACCAGCACTGTTAAAAGAGATTACAGGATTACTCAACAGAACGATGCAGCTCAAAATGCAGAGTGGATGTCCTCGGTTTGACTTCAGTGGTTGAGACTGTCATTTAACAGCTGTAACGTGTTGTGTGTAAACGTGTGTGTGTATAGGTGCACCTGGGGAAGACATTCGATGCTCTGGCCCCTCATTCTCACGACGGTCTCTGATGAGCTGGAAGTGGAAGAACTGACTTCCTTCACCACTAACCCTGAAATGCACAAACACATAGACAACACACATGCATCATTAACAATCATTTTCTCTCATCAGACATTTGAAGGTCACTAGAGTCAATGATTCAAACTCCACCGCCTTCAAGTTCTTGTCAATTAAGACGAATGGATTCTCATACTTTCTTTAGTGACTTACAGTGATTATTTCTATGACTCTTTCATGATATTTCCAGCCATCCATTATTACTGGATATGGATTTTTTTTTTTAATTTTATAAAGCACCCAAAAAGACCAATTACTAGTCAATAAAATGTTTTAGAGCAGAGCATAAATTGCCGTGGCTTTTGGGAATTTATCAATCTCGAATGACTTTTCCAGGTCTGAAAATCATCATTTCAAAATCTGACTGACAAAGTGACTTGAAAAGGTGCTAATAGGTCAAACTACAGCTAATGTCTGCCTCCAGAGATGACACAGCTTGAATTTATCCACCTGTCAGCAACAGGTGTGGTTGATACACCCAACACTTTAGAAATCATTATAATATGCTGATTTGGTGCTTAAGAAACATTTCTTATTATCAGTGTTGAAAAAAAAAAAAAAAAAAAGCTGTGCTTCTTAATATATTTTGTGGAAACCATGATAGATTTTTCTATAGAACAAAATGTTGAAAAAAAAATAAATAAATAAAAAAAAAAAAAAAAAAAAACTGCATTCAAACAGAAAAACAGAAATCTTAGGCGACATTATAAATGTCTTTACTGTCACTATTGATCGATTTAATGCATCCTTGCTGGAAGTATTTCCTAAAAAAAAGAATGGTAGTTGTAATATTATTACTAATATAATACAATATAATATAATATAATATATGCTTGTATATACCAGAGCATCCGTTGTTCTGTGCTGACAGCATGTCCTCTGTGATGTGAATACACAGTTCCTGGTTGAGATCTAAATCATGAAGATCTTCACAACTTTTCGGATCATCAACCAACATCTCAATCTCTGAAGAAACACAAACACACAGACTCTGAGTGCTGAAACTGCTACTGCTTCAGTACTAAGATTAGTACAAATGAGATTTGTTCAGTGAACCCATTTTATCATACAGCATTTATTATTGATACTGTTATTACTAATGTAATGAGCCTGTGAGTTCCAAATATTGGCTGTCAGAAAAGTGTCATATTCATCTGTGTGTGTCTCCCCTACCATCTTCATCCAGGCAGTGCTCCTTGCTGCTGCTCTCGATGCCAGACGTGTGTGTGCTGGCATGACTGGTGTTGGAAGACGAGTGTGTTCTCAGCGGTCGGTGGGGTGTGTTTGTAGGTGTTCGGAAACTGTCAGTGTCGACGCCGGATGTGCGGGAGCTGCCATGACTCGTGGTGGAGTGTCGTGAAAAGGGATTGGCTCGTGATGTGCTGCCTGCACTGCTGCCGCTGGCACGTGAACGCTGCTCCAAATGATCCATGTCCGCCTCCAGAGCGTCGCTGATATATGACTCCCTGTACTGCTTCTTTTCTGAGAACCCACACAGTTTAATAATGTCAACCATATGCTTGGGGTCCTTTGTAAAACAAAACAATAACACTTCCATGACAACACAACTAAAGAAAAAAAGAAAAGAAAATTTTATTCTGCTGAGTATGTCCACGTTTGTAAGGTCAGTTAATTGGTAATATTTTCAATCATGACTTATACACTGAAAAAAACTGGTTTCGCTCAGAATTGCTAGAAATTTCACAAATAATTACAAAGAAATGGCAAGTAACATTGAATTAAACATAAAATGTTGTGGCAGAAAGACTGAAATAGTACTTTCCTGTAAAATTAATTCCAATAACCTTTATTTACAGCGTTCATTTAAATTTCAATTATTAGCTTAAGAAATGATCCCATTCCAGCAAATTTATTATGCATATTCTCAAGATACCTTCATTTTCTTCCAGTCGTCGAACCTGTTTCAGCACAGGCTGTAGGTTCATATACAGTCGGTGGCTGTTGCTGAGCAGCTGCAGGAGGTGTCGTGAGCGCAGAGGACAGCCTGTGTAGTAGATGAGCTTCCTGGCTGAAGGCAAACCATCAGGAAGAATCTCAAACCTCTTCCCCTGTGGACAGGAAATGAGTCAATGGTTGATTCCTCTGAGAAGTGTAAACGCTGTGACCCTAATGGCACAGAATTATACACCACAACTTCAAATCATACTAATAAAGCACTGTAATACTGACCACAAACACCAGTTTCCCCACGTTGGTCCAGGGAAAATCATACAAGAGTTGCCTGACAGTTCCCACATTCTTAAATAAAAAAAAAATAAAAATAAAAAAAAAAAAGTGACCATCACTACATAGAGATACAATGTATAAGAGCTGCATTTTATACACCTTGCTGTGTAACCTCAGTAAGTGTTCAAACAGCATACCTGAAAAATCTGAATCCCACGTAAGGTCAGTCCCAGAGTTAAAGAAGCATCCAGCTCTTTCTTATCCTGACCCCAAAAAAAAATTCACATTGTTGAAAAATCAGTCTGTTGCACACACACACACACACACACAGAGTCATTAGTTCTTCTCTGACCTTGTAAAGGCGGTAATAATGAACAGTCACATCATCCAAGAGCGCTGCTTCCTTTATGTATTTCAGCTGGGCCTCTGATGCTGTAAGAGCAAACTGCTCTTTGTGCATGTTTGGGATATGACGGAGCATATAGTCACATCCTCTCTTCGCAATTACCTAGAAAAGATAGAACCAGAACAATAATAAAGCACACCTTTTGACTGATAAATTTACATGATTTTCCAGTTATTCTTAACTATTCTTAAAAATAAATTAAAAGTAAAAAAAAAAAAAACCGCATTTATTTAAAATACAAATATTTTGTAACAATATACACAACCGTTGAAATGTTTCAGTGAAAAGTTCTCTTTTTTTGAAAAAAATGTAATACTTTTATTCAGCAAGGATATGTTCAATTGATAAAAAGTGATAGTAAATTTATCTTGTTCAAAAAAGATTTTTTATTTGCTGTTCTTTTTAACATTTTATTCATCAAAGAATCCTGAAAAAAGTATCACAGGTTCCAAAAAATATTAAGCAGCACGACTGTTTCCAACACTGATAATTAATCAGCGTATTAGAATGACTTCTGAAGGATCATGTGACACTGAAGACTATGCCTGATGAAAATTCAGCTTTGTCCCCACAGAAAAAAATATATATATTTTAAAGTTTATTAAAATAGAAAACCATTATTTTGAAATATATTTCACAATTAAATGTTTAACAGTTTTACACTTTTACTATTATACATTTTCTCAGTTCACCCATTGGCAGGTGTAGTCAAAAGTTAAACCACTGCAGATTTGTTTTTTTAACTCAAGCAACTAAAACTGGAAAAAAATAAGACAGATATACAGCAGATGTAATCCTAGTTGTCAGCCTTGGCTCTTGTCATGTCCCTGAACATTCACAAAAATCGTCATCACAGTGCTGTCAGGACTGTCTGTAATCTCTCAGAGTTCAACAGCACAGTCTATCTCTGACTGCACCATGCTGCAGTAAAGCAGTGTCTCACACCATGTGGATCCAGATGAGAGCACAGCTCAGCAAGCCTAAAGCTAATGCACCCAAGATTCTTTTTAAAAGCTTTCGACTATTTTTAACCTCAATCCTCTACATGCACTGATGAACAAAGCGTCTTTTTACAATAGGTTCTGTTAAATTCAGGGACAGCACAGTGCGGCCCATAAACCACACACAGAGGGCGGCTGGAGCGTACGCACTTTTAACAGGTTTGATCTGCATAATGATTCATCAGGAAGTCGTTTAATGGGGTGCTGAGCAGACTTACCCAGGAGGGAAAATACGCTTCCGGCTGGAAATAGGCACCAAAGTGTTTGTTCCGTTTGAAGTTTCCCAGGTCAGCCTGCAGCGCAAATGCAGCCATGAGGAAATAAGCCTCTTCTCTCTGGATGCAATGAGACTGCAGTACCTGCTTCCGCAAGTGCCAATAGTAATAATACCGTGCCACGCGATCACTAAAAGACAGACAGAACATATTCAGACATTTTTCAAAAATGATTGAAAAATACAGTAAAAACAGTAATAATGCGAAATATTACAATTAAAAACTGTTTTCAACTATCATTTTATTGTGATGGCAAAGCTGCATTTTCAGCAGTCATTACTTCAGGCACATGATCTTTCAGAAATCATTCTAAGATGGTGATTTGGTGCTCAAGGCACATTTTTATTACTCTCAATGTAGAAAACTGTTGTGCTGCTTAATATTTTTGTGGAAACAGTCATACTTTTTCTGAATTCTTTGATAAATAAAAAAAGAATATTTTTGGAAATGTCACTTTTGATCAATTAAATGCATTTAATCTTACTGACTGTAGATATGCGTGTGTCTCACCTTATAAGTCTGCCGTTTTCAACATAATACTGTGCTCTGAAGTGAACAATCATAGGAGGTCCAAACTGGTCAATTCCCTGCAGTTGGCAAAAATTCAGTCAAAATATGCAACAAAAAAAAAAGTTTTTTCCAAGAAAAATTTAACTCAGTGTGCGCGATACCTTGCTGGCTTCCCGTTTCCACTCTTTTGGACAATATTTAGACAGTTTCTGTCCCAGTTCCATGTATATGTGTTCATTGTCTAGGAGAAAAAGCACAATTATAACACAAACACACATGCATTTAGATCTTTAATGTTTGTGTATATATCTGTAATGGATAATGGGGAAAAAGTCAGTAAATTCGAGCAAATAAAACCCTGACAGGGTGGACAAGACCAGAAAATACAATAATAACATGCAGACTGTGTATTATCTCAATACCTCCATGGTTATTTAATAGTTCAGTTAAGAAATGGACATACAACTTTGATATTTGAGTTGAAATGATTTAATCATGAGACTAAAGACATCAAAGAGTGATACACAAGACCCAAAACCCGGGATGCCTGGGATAAAGTATAATCAAGTATAAAGCTGTTTTAGCCCATTTGTATGTGTGTGGAAGTCTTTTTGTGCCTTACTCTGAATAACACTGAGGCCGAACAAGTGGCAGTCCTTCAACCTGAGCAGATCACAGACCTGCACCAACAACTCCTGACAAACAGTCTTAACCTGAGAGAAAAGAACAGATGTATTAGAGAGAGAAAGGACATACTGCGCATGTTTCAGTAGTGGGGAACGGGAAACAGGTTTCACTTATCAATGGAAATGTTTTATATCATTTTGCTGTCTGCAACATTGGCCCTAAAAAGTTGCTTCTCAAACTCTTACCAAACTGTGAAATTATGAAATTATGAAAAAAAATATTTTTACAATATTTATTTGTGAACAGATTACATTTCTGATGCAACACCACAACATCCAAGCAGGACCCAAAATGGTATGTTTAGAACCTGTTGCCCATGAACAACAATCTTTGTATATCATACAAAAAGAAAGATAATTGCAATTGCATTTTTTCCATTTATTTTTAAATCACGGGAAGCTGTGCTGTCTTAAAGCAATCAACACTGGTGTGTTTAATTGAATGCGTGGAGCTTTACTCACACTGACTATTACGTTGAGCGTTTCATCATTTGGGAGGAACACACACACACACCGGCGGTCCTGCATCGTCTTGTTATTGTGGAAAGTCAGTTTGCTCATGTTTGAGAAGCTGCAGCCTGTAGATTTGTGCCCCTCACTGGAGCTCCACCCCTGAGTACCTCCCAGTCACGATGGGATCAGATAACTCACACATATACACACACATTAAAAAAAAAAAAAAAAAAAAAAAAACACATACATACACACACACACACAATCAGACCCTGTGATCTGAGAAACTCAACTTGACTGTTTCAAACCAGCAGTTTCTCCTGGATCAACACACAATCACACAGCAGCCCCAGTGCCCGATTCTGAAAAAGAGAGAAAGACAGAATTAAATGAATTCAATGAGAAAACAACTAGAAAATATTCCTGTTGGACAAGTATTTCACATAAATATTAGAAAGGTATAATCTACTGGATTTTGTAGGGAACACAAGAACTACAGCACTGGA
Organism: Spinibarbus caldwelli; assembly: GCA_039654775.1. Classification (NCBI taxonomy): domain Eukaryota; kingdom Metazoa; phylum Chordata; class Actinopteri; order Cypriniformes; family Cyprinidae; genus Spinibarbus; species Spinibarbus caldwelli. The sequence goes on from CM077242.1 coordinate 9,301,358, forward strand.
TTTCTTCTTCACAGTACAGAGGTCAGAAAACAAGGAAAACTGTTTTTGATAGTGATGGACAGCTGTGAGTACATAACACACTACAAACACACATTCTGTGCTCTTCATTTGTATTTAGGTAGAAAAAATGGTCCACGACATTTTATTGCCATTTTCAGCATCCTTAAATAAAAGGATAATGTACCGTCAGCCAGTTGTTATTGCAAAATACAGATTATATAATCATTACAGTTATCGTGTACACTTATTATCCACAATAACAGTACATTATCCTGCTTACTACAAGGCTGGTTATCAAATAACACACTGACTTGAAAAACTGATGTAAGTTGAAAGCACTTTCTTTTTGCTCTTTAATGTAATTAATGTATTTATTAGATTAATGTTAAGCATCTACTAATAAAAGCAGTCCATAACAATACTGAGAACATTCTGCATAACAACACGACAAACAGATAGAATACCATGTCTTTGTTTTAAAATCTCTTATCCAACTGCAAAGTACAAAAACTTATGACAGGACTCAAAATTCTCTCTGTGATTCTAGATATTTTTGGGACATAATATCTGCTTGCACGGACATGAAACACTAACAGACTGATATCTCGCTCTCTCTCTCTGCTTCTATCAGTATCTGTGATATGAGCACAGGCCTACAGAAACTGCTGAACAGACAAAGTAAGAAAGAAAATAACAGTGAAATATTACCATGACTTATGTCTTTGATCTCTTATCATGAATGAATTCCATCTTAAATGACAACAAGTATGCCATATCCAATATACACCTACAGGTGCATCTCAATAAATTAGAATGCCATGGAAAAGTTCATTTATTTCAGTAATTCAACTCAAATTATGAAACTCGTGTATTAAATAAATTCAATGCACACAGACTAAAGTAGTTTAAGTCTTTGGTTCTTTTAATTGTGATGATTTTGGCTCACATTTAACAAAAACCCACCAATTCACTATCTCAACAAATTAGAATATGGTGACATGCCCATCAGCTAATCAACTCAAAACACCTGCAAAGGTTTCCTGAGCCTTCAAAATGGTCTCTCAGTTTGGTTCACTAGGCTACACAATCATGGGGAAGACTGCTGATCTGACAGTTGTCCAGAAGACAATCATTGACACCCTTCAAAAGGAGGGTAAGCCACAAACATTCATTGCCAAAGAAGCTGGCTGTTCACAGAGTGCTGTATCCAAGCATGTTAACAGAAAGTTGAGTGGAAGGAAAAAGTGCGGAAGAAAAAGATGCACAACCAACCGAGAGAACCGCAGCCTTATGAGGATTGTCAAGCAAAATCGATTTAAGAATTTGGGTGAACTTCACAAGGAATGGACTGAGGCTGGGGTCAAGGCATTAAGAGCCACCACACAAAGACATGTCAAGGAATTTGGCTACAGTTGTCGTATTCCTCTTGTTAAGCCACTCCTGAACCACAGACAACATCAGAAGCGTCTTACCTGGGCTAAGGAGAAGAAGAACTGGACTGATGCCCAGTGGTCCAAAGTCCTCTTTTCAGATGAGAGCAAGTTTTGTATTTCATTTGCAAACCAAGGTCCTAGAGTCTGGAGGAAGGGTGGAGAAGCTCATAGCCCAAGTTGCTTGAAGTCCAGTGTTAAGTTTCCACAGTCTGTGATGATTTGGGGTGCAATGTCATCTGCTGGTGTTGGTCCATTGTATTTTTTGAAAACCAAAGTCACTGCACCCGTTTACCAAGAAATTTTGGAGCACTTCATGCTTCCTTCTGCTGACCAGCTTTTTAAAGATGCTGATTTCATTTTCCAGCAGGATTTGGCACCTGCCCACACTGCCAAAAGCACCAAAAGTTGGTTAAATGACCATGGTGTTGGTGTGCTTGACTGGCCAACAAACTCACCAGACCTGAACCCCATAGAGAATCTATGGGGTACTGTCAAGAGGAAAATAAGAGACCAAAAAATGCAGATGAGCTGAAGGCCACTGTCAAAGAAACCTGGGCTTCCATACCACCTCAGCAGTGCCACAAACTGATCACCTCCATGCCACGCCGAATTGAGGCAGTAATTAAAGCAAAAGGAGCCCCTACCAAGTATTGAGTAGTGAGTGCATATACAGTAAATGAACATACTTTCCAGAAGGCCAACAAATTAATAAGTCAACACAGACAATTTCCTGTATATCAACTAACATGAAATACTATTATTAAGTTGAAATTGCATTTTTGAATGTATGCTCAAAATATCATAAGTTATACCAAACCTTAAACTTGTCAGCACTAATTAGCACTTGAGTCACTTTCCCCATCACATTCTGCTGCTATCTACACAATGGGCCAAAAATATACATTACAAAAATCTAATAAGGAATCAGTTTACAAATGATTTTCGTTTTAGCAAAACGAAGTTAACCACACTACTTTAAACTATTTTCTTCAAAACTTATTTTTTTCCTTAAGTTTACTGCCATTTGGCTCCAACAATTGATAATAAAATATTCTTTGTGTTTTGTGGAACCGCCTATGCACTGCTATGTCATTTTCTCAGCTCGTTTGGCAGGTCTTTATTAAAGCTTGTTCTATTGTAACATTACAAGAAATAATTTCAGCAAGTATACATTGGAAAAATGTCAGGCAAAATGCAAAATGGAGTAGGGGGAAAACTTTGCATGAGCGAGAGAGAAGAGGAAAATGTGCAGCAGTCAGGAGAATTCCACCCAACATCTGCTTCTCATTCCAACAATAGAGGCCTTTGATTCTCACACATACACTCTGCTACATGTACTACAGATGTGTGACGTTCAGATACATACATCAGATGACAATGACGTGGATTTTGGCTTTTCGTGTTATGGTTAGGAGTTCATAAGGGAGTGACTTTTAGGTTTATAGAAACATTGCCTACACTAGTTAAAAGGAAAGCAGGCAAACAGCCCAAAGGGGCTCAATAACGGCCCTAAAATCATATAATCTATGACATGAATGATTAAAGTTAATTTAAAGCTGGTACTGCTGAGCAGGATGAAAACAGAACGGAAGTGAGGATTGCATGAATCCACATTTGTCAGGATGTGTGACGTTATGTGTGACATTATACGTGGCATTTCTTTGCTGAAAAGATGGAGAAACTTCCTGGATAATTTTGAGATGAAAACAACCCACATGCATATAAAGTCCCAGTCACAGACAGTTATTATCTGCTACAGTATTAAGGCCTATGTTACGCCTCTCATCCATGTCATCCTGCTACTGCCTCGTTTTGCCTTCAGGGATCAAATCTTACCTTATCTTTAAAGACGACTGCTGAAGTGCTGGGGTTTAGTTTTTAAGAGCCACCTTACATCATCCACTGCGCTTTTACATCTCAAAATGGAAACATCTAAAACCCATGCAGACAGAAAAGCCTTTCAGCAAAGTTGTGGAAAATGTACTAAGAAAGTTCCAGTAAAAAAACTAGTAAGCAAACATGGAAGTGTGAGAGGTAAGGAAATGCCACTGATAGGTGGAATCCGCATGTCCAGACCTGCTCAGACACTGTTGGTCCACAGTTATTTAGTGTGATTGTAATCCCAGACACATTCCGCTTTTCACATGCACTGAACTGTTTCTTTATGCCGCAGCAGAAGACACAACTAGAGGAGTAGATCATCTGAACACATCTGTACACCTGTTATTAAATCCACTGTATTAAGTTCTTAATTCATTGAAAAAAGCAGATACGTTCTCCTTACACAAAAGATACGGAAGAGCTTTTGGCAAAGGAGGGTTTAAAGTCCAAAAAAAAGAATGTAATAAAGGATTATAAAAAAAAAAAAAAAGAGGAATCTGGAGTATATAAAACAGGTGTAAACAGTTCAGTTGGAGGTCATTTGATACACTTGCTTTCTGCCAGCTATGATACAGCTTATTACTAATAACAATAATATTGGTAGTAGTGTTTTTTTAGAAGCAAATATCAGGACAAATCTTCCGGCAATATGTTTCATAATAATGCTTTTTTCCTTTCTTAAACAAATACATTTAAGGCTAATAAAAAGAAAGTAAAATGAACCAGAGGGAGACAAAATATTGTTTGAATTTAATGAACAACAAGTAAATAAATAAATAAATAAATAAATAAATAAAACACACACACACACCCACAAACCTATTCAAAGGACATCAGAAGGACGTGATGTGCTCATAATGTCAATCGGCAGTAAACCCTTATGAGTTTGGGCTAATTCAGCTGTGGTCAGGATGGAGTAAACACGTAGATGAATTTCAATATCATGACCTAATTTTGTGTTAAACCATTTTTAACCACACCTGTATGAATAATTACTAAAAAGATCATAGAGTCATTTTTTGTCTTTGAACTTTGGCTTTGAAGCATTAAGATTCTTTTAATGAAGACTTTAAGACAAAATAAAAGAAAGACTTAGTATATGATTAGATGATTATTATAGTGAACATAAGTATTCTGCCAGATACAAAAGCTGATGACAAATCTAAACCTGTCATGTACACTACAAAATTTTGAGGTAAGATTTTGAAGGAAATTAATACTTTTATTCAGAAGAAAGGGTGCTTTATGATCAATAGCAACAAAGAAAATTTATCATTTTTACAAAAGATTAAAATATATATATATTATGTTGACCATAAAATCCTGGGGGGGGGCAAAAATGTACCACAGAAATACTAGGCAACTCTTTTCAACACAATGATAAGAAATTATTCATCAGCAACAAATCTGCATATTAGAATGATTTCTGAAGGATCATGTGACACTGAAAATTCAGCTTTGACATCACAGAAATATATATATATTTTTTAAGTTATTTTAAATTGTAATAATATTTCACAAGTTTAACTGTATTTTTGTAGTTTTGGTAAACATTACAGAATACTTTCAAAAACATTTTTAAAAATCGTACCAGTCCCAAACTTTTGAGATCGCTAATCTTGAGTAACCATTCCACATATGTACAGTACACATTATGGTCAACATTGATTTTATTTTATTAAAGACTTCTCTTGCAACTCTGGTCTATGCCCTGTGCATGTGACGCTGTGTGATGAACCAATTCTGAGTATATGCATCATAAGATTACTTTGATTTATAAACATCTTTAAAAGGATTATTAATGATTGCGCATCCAGATTGTTAACACATGAGCTGCTGGCTGAATCTGGGTAGCCATCATAATAGTACCACTGTGCAAGACACTGAACCCAAAGGAATGCCATCACTTTACATTTAAAGGGGTCCTATTACGCTCTTTTACGAAGTCTTGATTTTGTTTTGGGGGTGTACTACAACATGCTCTCATGCTTGGTGGTTTGAAAAACGCATTATTTTTCAAATAATTTACATTATTACAATACCTCTCTCACCAGCCTGGCACAAACGGCTCGATTAGTTCCGGGTTTGATGAAGGCCCGCCTTCCAAAAAACGAAATGTGTTGTGATTGGTTAGCTGTCCCAGTGCATTGTGATTGGCGAATAGCTTAGACGGTGTTTCAGTACAGCCCCGCCCCTTGCCAAAGCAGCAAGTTCGTCAATATTGCCATATCAATTCAGATCCCTAGAATATTGAGGATCGTGCAGAACCTGTGCACGTACAAATTTTGCAAGACATATTAAAGTGGTAACGATAGTTTTTTTTTTTTTTGGCTAAATCACGTTTTAGATAGGAGGTCAACAACAGCTTAAAAATAACTCCATTTACTATGTACAGATAAGTGCAACGGTAATATGTATTATGTTTATTGTTCTTTAATTCTAACATTATAACATGAATTGCAGTGAAACTGTTATACAGTTGAATTTATTTATACCATAGTCCCACAGAGTTACACTATTTGTGGCGACATATATATGCAAATTCATTCTCTGCCAGTAGGAGCGGGAGAGAGCGAGGTTTCCCCGATAACGCTGTACACAGAGCAGAGCTCCGCTCACAAACGCTGCTTTATCAGACATTACATGCAAGATGAAATGAAAATGAAATCCAAAATTTCCTGAAGACAGTCAGTTTCCTTCAGAAATACAGTGATATAAAAACACCCGCATGGGGTTTCGATTTTGAAACGTTCAGTGCTCAACCAAGCGTTCTCCCCACCCACCAACCATTCGAATTTCCGTAGGCGGGATTTATTTTAATGATATTCTAATGGACCACTTTGTCATATCACAAACACCGGAAATCAACTTTGTAGTCCACGAGCCGTTCGTTGTAGTTCTTGAAAAGGGATTTTAAGCAACAAACTCTGACATACTAACACACACACAAAGATCACTATAACACAGCTATTGGAGAGGCAAATAATAAAGGCAACACAAAGGACTTCATACAAACCACATTAAAAGGACTAGGGCTCTGCACACGCAATAACAACAAACCTACAAACAATAGCCGTGTCATCTTAACCTACCCAAGCGAGCCGGTAAACTAATCCATCTCTACCACTCCTACACTGCCACCGAGACGGCCAATCACAATGCAAGCTTTCTTTTAAAATGTTAAAGAGTTACACCAAAAAAAAAAAAAAAAAACGTCATGTGAGAGATACAGTTTCTTCAAAGACGCAGCATGTTCATGAGGAGTGAGATCATGAAGTCATGCTCATGCAGGTTCACAAGGAAGTTCAGTATCTTTGTCTCATAATTCATAAAGTTTGCATCGATTCTGATATTTTTCCTGTTTGTTACTGTGAAACTGCTTTGAAACAAAAAGAGCTTTATAAATAAATGTGACGACAACCATTTTGGAAAAATGATTCACTTGAGGATCAGAGAAGGTCACACAGACGAGACACTAAAATCACTAGCAATACCTGGATTTTACTGTCTTTCTCAACAGCATTAATTAGGCAAACCTGCAACCTTGTGTTTACAGTCCAGATACATAATCATGAAACATTCTTTAAGGGACATTTCCAAGTTAGCATAATCAGATGAGCAATTTTCTCCAGAATCACACGGACGGGTTAGACCAGAGATGGCAGAGGAATCTTTACTCTCTCGGGAGAATTTTTTTTTTTGAACATCTATTCTAGCTGCCTTCAGGCAAATAAGACTTCACGAACACACCCACAAACAGCAGCTCAGCAAAGAAAACATCCTGAGGTTAAAAAAAGAAAAGGAAAGGAAACAAAAGGAGAGCAGAAAATGCTTCCTGGCACCAAACCACCACAAACATACACACAAAGCAAATTTAACACTATGCCCAGCAAAACTAGACTTCATTATTCTTCAGGGCACGACATGAGAACACACACACAGGATGTGTCTACAGATCGACTCAGGCAAACCTGCATCAAAGCAAACACACTGACAAATCTTCAATGACGAAGTCGATTTGACACGTACGACTGGAAGGATGGAATCCTACTCTGGGTAAAAATCACAAACACTGAGATTCAAATGATAAAATTACACAAACAACTTATTACGAGCGATCGTTGAATACTTAAATTGTTTTAGTCCAGATTTGAGGTTGTTAAAAGAGCAAAACTAAACAAAATCAGAAAATACAAATGACTAACAACTATTATTAATAAATTCAAAATGAATTTTATCTCCTAACAAGTTATTATTGAGGGGGCCAATGAAACGATCCCCCTGCTGGTAACAAACAGAAAGACGGCATAAGCCGTTCCAGAGACCTACACTTCAACCTTACGCATTAAAGATTTTCAGTGCTTAGAGAAAATCACTGTAACACAAGAGAGGATAAATGTGAGACCCTTAAACACCGGTTGGTGTAGAGTTGCATTGGGCTAATATTAAACCTGCCCTGACCGCAAAAAGGAAATTGTGAACATTCCTGAATCCAAAAGAGACAAGGAGAGAGAGAGGGGGAGAATAAGAATGAACCTTTTCCGATTCATATCGTGTTGTGATGCAATTAATCTGCATGTTACATTGAGATTGACATCACTTCCTGATGGTCCCTGTGCTGTGCATATAAAAATTAAGAGTAATTTCAAAATTAAATTAATGTCAGTGATTGTTATCCAGCATAGTAAACCTACTATTTATATTGGAGTCTATTTTAACACCAGCCACACAAATGTAGTATTTATGTTTTATATTTGAGGTCTCCCAAATATCAGACTTAAGTAACATTGTCATAGCAGTGTTGTGATTTTATGTTACCAAACATAAAATTGTGTTTATATTAGTTCTCACAAGGTTCAATATCAGCACCAATATTTTAATATTAATATTAAGAATGTTTATGAGATGCTAAAAAGGGTCTCTGGGTTTTTCAAACCCCATAAAGAAGTAAACATGCCTATGATGCTCTAAAATACTCTCTATATGGGCAGCACATCAGGTTTTGAGACACTTCCAGTGGGTCTTATTACAGCAGACCTTAACTTGGACAAACCCCACATAGCCCCCAGGGTTATGTAGGCCATTGAGCTGACTGGGTGCTATAAACCAACCCAAGTACCAACACATTACTCCAAAAATAGCCAGGGAATGCCATATTATGGTCTAGAAGTAGTTTTATGACCTAAACGTGGATTTAAGCAGTAGAATCTTACCATGGTAAACAAAGTTTCCGCCAAAATCTGTGTAACGTTAATATACCACGATGAAACAATGTAAGGTTTCACAATGTTTCCACTTCGTTGTGAAACATCTCATAACGTGGTGACTAATGCCAAGTGACCAAAGTTTTACTATAGTAAAATTAACTGTAGTAACTGGCTTCTTGGTGGAAACTATCGTTACCATGGTAAACTTGCAAGGCAGAAAGCAAACACACTGCTGTGTTTTGGTCAAACTCCATCGGACAGCGTGCGCGCACCCGTGTGTGAGTGATTCTGCGGGCCAGCGCTGCCACGTAGAATAAGTTATTTGGGAAATGCAAGGAGACTAAACCCTCTCTAAACCCTGGCAACCATACAGACGAAATACTAAAGTTAAGACAACAAAACTCACCTTCTTGGTGACGGTAATGCCGCGTATTCCCAAACACACCTTCTTCCATGTAACTCTTGCTTTGATTCCTCTACTGCGCTCGCCAGTCTAGCACATAATCCCGAGCTGCGAACTCAACCCCGTCGGGCTCCCCAACTCTCACAAACCACTTTACATGTGGAGGGAATTTCCCAACCGTCTGTAGGAGGGGTGACAAACTCCAAAGGAATCGGCCGGAAACGCGTCTGCTACACGGCGCCTCTTTCCCTCAGTTTTTGATAGTAACGCAGCGGCTGTGCTGTCTTTGTGCGGTCGAGGTGTTTACATTTAACCAAGCGTGGACAAAAGACCACCCCTCTGCCGCTGACGTTGGTAGTGTCCAGCATACCTTTCCCTCAGCCTGCAGGAGAACCGACGAATCCTGATACTAAAGCAAGGGATTGCATTATGAATATTAATGAAGTCCTGCAGACGTTGCCTAGTAACCCTCCTGGAGCGTCCAGTCACGTAGCTAAATTAATATTCATGAACCAAGCCTTCTCCACGGCAGGATTCCCCGATTCGCCAGCGGTCTAGCGCCCTTTGCGTTACAGCCAATCACGTATGCGTTTTAATCAGACGTCACGTTACGTGATTAATATTCATTAACCAAGCCCTCGCCCTAGTAGCCTGCTGAGAACTGGAGCTCTTTCGCGCATGTAGCCTACTAGAAATTCACAAAGTGTAACTGAGGCGGGAGTGGACTGGAGTAACCGTGCAGCGTTGCCAAATCATGGACATACACAGTTCCCTTGCGCATGGAGTGACTTTATTTTCTGCGTTTTGTTTTTTCCCAACTTTGTCATTACTCTTTGTATTTTTTTAGTCTTAAAAATGCCTAAAATGTGCAGACATAATTATGAAATATTTATGAATTTGCTTGGGAAGAGCGGAGATCTTCTCAGAGCATTTGAGAAGTCTTTTTTCTAGAAGAGAAAAAAAAAACATCTAAATATAGGCTGCCCTACCAAAAGTGAATTTGTCAATGTTTAGTTCAGGAGGAATAGAATCATGACAGAAAGGTTCTGAGCAGAGTTTAGGATAGAGGAATTAGGGTTAAGGTTTCTTATTCTAAACTGTTTGGATTGGGATTGCCCAGGTTTACTGTTCACACTGGAGTTAATATACGCCTTTGCTATAAGTGAAAAGGGATGAAGGGGAAACAAATTGAAGAGAACAAATTGAGACGATTTCAGGTCATGACCCTGTGTGAGATTCTCAGGAGTGTGAGAACACACAGACTCATTGATGGAGTGAGTGTTTGTCCTCATTCTAGCTGTGTGAATGTGAGGCCCAAACGTGTTGTTATGAGATTCTTCATGATGAGTCCTTGATGTACACAATCACCCAGAGCACTGCACTTAAGTAACAGGAGAACAAGAAGAGCAGAATATTTTTATGTTTTAACTAAAGTATTAGAACAGTAAAAAAACAAATAAATAAATAAATTTAAAAAAAAAAATGAAATACAGCTAAAATTAAATAAATTTTAAATTACTTTAAAAAACTGAACAGAAGTATTCATTGAAATAACAAAATTCATTGGAATATAGAGAGAGAGAGAGAGAGAGAGAGAGAGAGAGAGAGAGAGAGAGAGAAACAGTGTGTCATGCAAGTAAAAACATCTGACATCTGACAGATTTCTTATAATGGAAGTCTGTGCAGGGCAAGCCATTCCAAAGGGCTTAAAGCAGAAATGTGCTGCTCATGTCTTTGTTAAAGTGTTTACATTAATTGTTCTGTGGAAAAATGTGTGTAAGTTGGCTTAAAATATCTTTTAACAGTGTGTCTACTGTTTTGGGTGTATTAACGTCTGAATATGAGTTACAGATTCTGAATCAGAATCTGTAACTCATCTGTAACTCTGTAACAAGGAGCTTCTGGTTTGAGTTGCACTGTCTCTCTTGATGTGTCTCAGTCTAATGGGGTTTTGAATTATATTTTTAAAGAGTAAAGAGCTTGGCCTGTAACACAAAATCAGGTATTTATAGTGGGAAAAGTGGGTTGATTTTGTAGTTTATGTTGCAGGGGGAAACAGAGAAGATTTAAGTAAATATTTGGTCCTGTTTGGGTTTCTATGCACAGTCCAGAGTCCAGAGACATTACTGCTTCCTTTTAGTTTCACTGAAGACAAAGCGTACTGTAGTCACACGTGAAGGTCAAAAACCTGCTACAACATGTGTTTGGTTTTGGTCATGTGGTCTGCACGTTTTTTGTGTATTAAGATTTTCAAAATAAACAGATTTGCCTCTAGTAAAATGTTTTATTTAGTGTCATCATTAATAATGTACATCTGTCATTCCCACTACCTCTGCCTGTGCAGGTGTAATGCTCTTTTCGTAATTTCTCCTCTGTAATCCTTTAAGTCACGTTGTTGTTGGTAAAGATCAAGCAGATCAGGTTTTCTGTAATACACAAAACAGCTTTTATTTTTATGCTACCCCTAACCTGCTTAAAGACGCCCATCGTCTGTCTAAGATTAAATGCTATGTGTATGTGTGACCTGAATTCCTGTGTGTTTGTATCATCCCTGATGAGCTGGATAAAAGCAGGCCTCTATTCTTTAGGGAGATCGACTCATATTTGTGCCTGTGTGTGGACAGAAATGCCTTTATTCAGAAATATAATTATTATTTGGTCCAGATTTTATTTTGTTTTCAAATTAATAAAGAATATAAAGGCATATATCTTTCATAATAATGAAATATTTTGTGAGCAACAATAATGTTTATGAATATGTTTATATTTTTAATGTTAAAAAAAAATTCAGGCGTGGGTCCAGATATATCAACAACAATAATGACATTTTTTGTCAGTAATGTCAAACTAGTTTTCTGAATAAAATTATTCTTGCCTGTGCAAATCCTATGTGTTGTAAATTATTGTTATGGATTTGACCTAAGTATAAACAATAGTTGCTATTTCGGTTTTAGAATTAACAATAAAACTAATATTATCCTACAACTCTTTGTACACACAATACCTCTTTTTAACATGATAAAAGAAGCCAAAGCCTCTTTCTTAAATCCTCTGCTGTGTTCAGAATAGAAAGTAAGACAGTGCCTGTTGTCCTGAATACATCTTTAGATGCTGTGTTTTTTTTTCCCCAAAACTCTAATTCTGTCAGCAACCCTTTTAAAGCACTTACACAGTTTATTGCAGAAAGTATTTGCTGTGTGGCAGTTTGCACACATTTAAATTTGCTGAATATTTCAAATACTAATCCGAATACAAATGCACCTGCAGTCAGACAAAAAGGTCAGCAGCATACAAATTCCCTATTGGATGTGGTGGGTTAGTATCATCATCAAAGAGGCTTTCCTATTGAAAAGATATATTGTTCATGATCTATCTTACAGACACCATCTTTAGAAGTGCACTGAGAAAATCATCTGAAAGATTTTATCTGGAAAAAGCCTGTAACATAACGACAGCAGCTACAAAATAAGAATGATCTCGGCAAATAATTAAAAACCTATGAAATATTGATTTGAGTTGAAATAATTTCATCATAAGACGAAAGAGACCGTCACGTTATGAGAGACATTAAAGTAACTATGCAGACAATCAATTTCTGTCATTTATACAGTGTAGCAATCATTAAACAAAAAAGTTTGATCGCAGAACCTTTCTTGGTTCAAAACCGTGCCGTTTTGCTTTTAAACACGGTAAACGTAGTGTAGTGGGATGGGGGAAAATGCTAGGTCTAGAGGCGCTTTTTTAAGAAGTTGAACTACTTTTAACTTGAGAGCCGCGTTTTTAGAGTGCATGGGTGTAAAAGACGCGAACATGTCAAACTCGTCCATCTAGCTCATATTTAAATAATAATAATAGTAATAATAATAATAATAATAATAATACAACTCGAATTCCGGAAATGTTGGGATGTTTTTTAAATTTGAATAAAATGAAAACTAAAAGAATTTCAAATCACATGAGCCAATATTCACAATAGAACATAGATAACATAACAAATGTTTAAATTGAGAAATTTTACAATTTTATGCACAAAATGAGCTCATTTCAAATTTGATGCCTGCTACAGGTCTCAAAATAGTCGGGACATGTTCACTGTGGTGTAGCATCTCCTCTTCTTTTCAAAACAGTTTGAAGACATCTGGACATCAAGGTTATGATTTTTTGGAGTTTTGGTGTTGGAATTTGGTCCCATTCTTGCCTGATATAGGTTTCCAGCTGCTGAAGAGTTTGTGGTCGTCTTTTACGTGTTTTTCGTTTAATGATGCGCCAAATGTTCTCTATAGGTGAAAGATCTGGACCGCAGGCACTCTTCTAGGATACCACGAAGCCATGCTGTTGTAATAGCTGCAGTATTTGATTTTGCATTGTCCTGCTGAAATACATGTCATCTGGAGGGGAGCATATGTTGCTCTAAAATCTTTATATAGCTTTCAGCATTCATAGTGCCTTCCAAAACATGCAAGCTGCCCATATCATATGCACAGGGCCACACCTTTTTTTGCCACACCTGCCAATGGCCGGTGACGTGATAAAATTTACCGGCCAAAAATTTTTTTTACCAGCCGTGAAACTCTTTTTGCAAAAACAGGCAGTTATTACTACTACAATGACTAAACATATTTACAATGTTTTTAATTTGTCCTACTACTGGTGTCTCTATTAAATGCATTTTCCCGCAGTTTTACCTATTAATTATAGCCGTCCAACATTACAGTATAATTGAAAGCAATTATTTTTAACATTTAATAGGCTCTGAAATATATAACAACATTTAATTTAAGTGATTTTAAAACAATCTTCACATAAACTATAAATTGTATATGCATAAACTATACAGATTAATCTTTATTCAAGCTACAAAAGTTAATCAGCCTCTATAACAGTCCATTGGCTTCTCTTTTTGTTTTGTTCTTTGATTTACATCAATGACAGACTTCAGCAGGTTTCACTTTAAAATCAGCGCTGTCTTTTTAAAACCTGATGCACATGACGCGGATCTGTCACATCCGATTTTCTCCCAACTCTTTATCATTTAAAACTTTATGACTCACTTAAGACTACGTTTACGAGGTAACTCACCAAAACCGCGCATTTTGACATAATGTGTGTTTTCGTCCGCTGAAGCGCTGCTGGTGAGCTGTCTGAAGCGGCTCAGCGTACGCAGGCCTTTCAAACTATAGCCTACTTCACTACACCGTTTAGACGGCGAAACCCCAGGTGTCTGTCACCACATTCTCGGGTTATAAAGAATAAAGAAGGGAAAAGATAATCTTCCGAAATGAAGCAACAATATCTTCTCAGGTAGTTATTAGAACATGTCTGGCCATCACACTGCTCTGAAGTTTGTATCCTATTATTTGATTCGCTCTTGTCGCTTATGACAGAACAGCATCACGATGATCTTGTCTTCGGAAAAGATCGTTTTATTCGCTTATGTCAGAAACAGTGAATCTCTTTAAAAACTGGCTGTTGTTTTCACTACATTGCATTGTTATATTTCGTAAAAGTTGTACCCGCCAACTGGCGACTGACACTGTTACATGTACTCATCAACACCGATTTTCACTCGCATTTGGCGCTTGGCGAGTGTTAATTTTAGGCCCTGCGTATGCACTAATGCACCCCCATACCATCAGAGTCAGAGATGCTGGATTTTGAACTGAACGCTGATGACACACTGGAAGGTCTCCCTCCTCTTTAGCCTGGAGGACACGGTGTCCATGATTTCCAACAAGAATGTCAAATTTGGACTCGTCTGACCATAGAACACTTTTCCATGTTGAAACAGTCCATTTTAAATGAGCCTTGGCCCACAGGACACGATGGCGCTTCTGGACCATGTTCACATATGGCTTCCTTTTTGCATGATAGAGCTTTAGTTGGCATCTGCAGATGGCACGGCGGATTGTGTTTACTGACAGTGGTTTCTGGAAGTATTCCTGGGCCCATTTAGTAATATCAATGACAGAATCATGCCGATGAGTGATGCAGTGTCGTCTGAGGGCCCGAAGACCACGGGCATCCAACAAAGGTCTTCGGCCTGTACCTTACACACAGAGATTTCTCCAGTTTCTCTGAATCTTTTGATGATGTGATGTTATGCACTGTAGATGATGAGATATGCAAAGCCTTTGCAATTTGATGTTGAGGATTGTTGTTTTTAAAGTATTCCACAATCTTTTTACACACTCTTTCACAGATTGGAGAGCCTCTTCCCATCTTTACTTCTGAGAGACTCTGCCTCCATAAGACATCCCTTTTATATCTAATCATGTTACAGACCTGATGTCAGTTAACTTAATTAGTTGCTAGATGTTCCCTCAGCTGAATCTTTTAAAAATTTCTTGTTTTTTCAGCCCTTTGTTGCCCCCGTGCCAACTTTTTTGAGACCTGTAGCAGGCATCAAATTTGAAATGAGCTCATTTAGTGAATAAAAGTGTAAAATTTCTCCGTTTACAGTTTTTCTCGATTGCTAACACACAATTTACGAAACAGTTCACCGTTTTCTCACAACTATAAACACAATCTCAAAACTACACACCCAATTGTGCAAACTTCAAACTTCCAGGTCAAAGTCAAACATTTTAGTCAAAAACACATTCTCTTTTGTCAGAATCTAATCTTTGGCCTCAGATGACACACAAAGCTGTCAGATACACAGACTATTTTCCTGACTAGAGAACACTAGTGAGATCAGTTCAAAACACTCTTACAAAAACCTCCTTTTGGGAAATAGGAATCCTTTTGCAAGTCAATGTCTGTTACAGTATACGGCATAAATAGAGGGGTGCAGATACAGTAAAATTCAGCAATAAACATTAAGAAATATTTACAGTTTTTCTTGATTGCTAACACACAATTCATGAAACAATTCACCATTTTCTCACAACTATAAACACAATCTCAAAACTACACACCAACTTGTGCAAACTTCAAACTTCCAAGTCAAAATCAAATAGTTTAGTCAAAAACATGTTCTCTTTTGTCAGACTCAAACTTTGGCCTCAAAATACACAGACTACTTGTCTAATACCTGTCAAATACACAGACTACTTCACTGCCTAGAGAACACTAGTGAGATCAATTCAAAACACTGTTACAAAAACCTTCTTTTGGAAAACAGAAATCCTTTTGCTAGTCAATGACTGTTACAGTATACAACATAAACAGAGGGGTATAGATACAGTAAAATTCAGGAAAAAAATTTAAGAAAAGTTTACTTTTATTACACTACTGTAAAGAGATCTTACAGTAGATGAAAAGCACTAGAAGAGAAAAGTTCAAAGACCAAACAACTGAAACACCGTGTGCTACAGCATTTACTGTTCATAGAATAGTGAAAGTTCTCTCATCTGAAGTACTGCTGCTATGTACTGTAATTATATTGTATGTGTAAGTAGTATTGAAACCCTTTTGATGAGCCTGTAGACCAATTTCCCTCATGGTCAATCCATGCAGAAGAACGTGGTCAACTATAGAGCTTTGTATTTCATCAGGAACAAATGATCTTTGACCTCATCCCCTTCATTTTTATTTTCCCCTTCTGTTCCTCTTTGTCTCCCACTACCAGGATTCATTTTCCAAAACACATAATCACTTATGCTTTTGTTCATATCATCCTGAGATTCTGACCTGTGTGTCATCAGTTTTGCTATTCAATGTTCACACAGGGATAAATGTGTGCTGTTTGAGTTAATTTTTTGATGCTCGAGTTAATTATATTTTGTGTTTGTGTTTTCTGAATGAGAACATGGTTAAACCTGTGCAAAATGATGGCATTTTTGTGTAGAGTTTTGCAGAAAACACTGAGCAAATTGGAACGTGTGTGAAAGCAGGTGTAATGTGCTAAAAGTTTTGAGAAACGTGCCTTTGTTTCGAGAACTGTATGAATGGTTTGGAAAATTGGGCCAAATGAATCAGTTATAGTGTGTTAGCAATCGAGAAAAACTGTATTACACTACTGTAAAGTTATTTTACAGTAGATGAAAAGCTCTAGAAAAGTACAAAAACCAAACAACTGAATATACAGTAAACACATTGGAATATACTGTCAGTTACTGTACAGTAATAAACAAACAAACAAATAAATACTGCATCCTCTTCCAAGCTGCATTACAGTATTGGTAATATCCTTATATGTTATACTGTACTATAGCAGATTCTTAGCTTTCTGACAAAAGACTTTCTCTGCCTCCCCTAGACAGTCGTCTCTCAGTTCTGCACAAATACATGTAAGAAGTGCTTGGCTAAAAATCAGTTCAACAGTTACGAGTTTGAGGGTGTGTGCTACAGTATTTACAGTATAAGTTCTCTCATCTGAAGTACTGCTGCTATGTACTGTAATTGTAATGTGTAAGTAGTGTAAAAACCCTGTAGATGATCCTGCAGGCAGCTTTCCTTATGTTCATTCCATGCAGAAGAACATGCTCAACTATAGTGCTTTATATTTCATCAGCAAAAAATTACCTTTGACCTAGTCCCCTTCATTTTTCTTTTCTCCTCCTATTCCTCTTTGTCTCCCACTACCAGGATTCTTTTTTCAAAACTCATAATCAGCTTTGCTTCTGTTCATATCATCCTGAGATTCTGACTGCTGTGTCATCGGTTTTGCTACTGAATGTTCACACGTGGATAAATGTGTGCTATTTGTGTTCATTTTGTGATTCTTAAGGTAGTTATGTTGTGTGTCTGTGTTATCTAAATGAGAACATGATTAAACCTGTACAAAATAACGCCGTTCTTGTGTAGAGTTTTGCAGAAAACACTGAGCAAATTGGAACGTGTGTGAAAGCAGGTGAAATGTGTTAAATGTTTTGAGAAACGTGTCTTTGTTTCAAGAACTGTATGAATGGTTTGGAAAATTGTGCCAAATGAATCAGTTATAGTATGTTAGCAATCAAGAAAAACTGTAAACATTTGTTATGTTCTCTATGTTCTATTGTGAATAAAATATTGTCTCGTGATTTGAAAGTCTTTTAGTTTTCATTTTATTCAAATTTAAAAAACGCCCCAACATTTCTGGAATTCGGGTTGTAAATAATAATAATAATAATAAATAAGAATAATAATAATAATAACAATAATAATAATAATAATAATAATAATAATAATAATAATAAATAATAATGTAAAAGCACCGCAGTGGAATCCAACAACGTGTTTTGTGTGAACAGCAGATTCTTTTTTCCCCACTGTGGGGTGCTACCATTGTGACGCAAGAAAGAAGGTCACGTCATAAAGAAAAATTCCAGACTAGACTAGCTACAAAGGAAAATTATTGACATAATTGTATATGTGTAATATAGGCCTATTAATATATTATATGCCTTTCAATGAGTTAGCATGATTTACCTCATTGTCGAAAAGTGTGTGTTGAAATACATTGTACATTCCATTTTTCAATGCGGAAATAAGATATTTCCTGTGAATGTGCGAGACTTCCGATTCATTTGCTGTAGGGTAAATAACTAGAAAAATGGCAAAGTGCAGTAAACGGTAAACCTTTTGTGCTACAAACTAGTGTATTTATGATTACTATGATAAATTAAAATAATATGATAACACCAGTTTGTAACATCAAGTAACATAACAGTTTTGTACAGCCAAAATAACTGGAAGCAGATCACACCAGAAACCTTGCACATTCAAGTTAAAATGGTTGTACCCACTCAAGATGTGATAAAACGGAAGTAACAACAGATCTTTTCTTCCATACTCTGACATACATCTGAGTGAAGCAGATTATTGAAAAAGAAAAAATGTGACTGGGGACTTGGTTTTATACTGGTTGTTGATAAGATTGTGAGAGATGGAAGTTTTCACCAGAAGGTCCAGTTTTGACATTTTGATTAAACATTAAACAAGATCAAAATATTAAAAAAAGAAAGAAAGCAATAAAGAAAAAGAAACATGCACAGATAAACTGTTTACAATAAGAGCTACAACATGCATTTAGAATATAGATAGGGTAAATTTTCTTTTAATGCCAACTTTAGGCCTAAAAATAACGTAAATACTAGAAAACAATCATTACATCACTACAGGCATTCCTTTAGATCGGCTGAGCAAAGGTAGTCAAGAAATGTCAAGAAATCATAGCCGGAAAAGGTTTGTAATCATACCATGCTGAATTGTGCAACTGGAGCCATATTTAAAATATTCTAGTGTTGGACAAATACTCCAGTGTCATGTTATAAAGCTGTTTATGCTTCTGTTTGAAACTTTCTCCAAACTGTCACCAGATCAGTTCCTTCTGCTACAATCGTGCATTCACGAATGTGTATGAGATGACACAGCATGCTGATACAAACTGGTGCTGCTCTCTCCTCCAGTGGTTCCATTCTCAGGAAGAACAGTAAAAGCTCAGAGGGGGAAGCAGCATTGTTTTCTCTCAAACAATCAAGACTTTTAGGGCCCACAACAGTTTACTCATTCACAAACAGAATCAGTGCAGAACACTTCTCATGTTTTGTGTTGGTCAGTGCTTGACCTTCTAGTATCCCAGCAGCCCACAGCAATGTGAAAACAAAGACATGTCCTTACCGCCACCGTGACACTGCTGATTTGGCAAAACAAGACCAGGACAAAATCCCAGTGGGGTAAAGAATCAAGCCTAGGCACAGGAAACTCTAAGGAAACCACTTCCTTTTCCAGCATTTCCTCCCTTTCTGTTCCACAGTGCTTTTAGATGAAATCACACCCGCTTAAGTACAAAAACTTTGGTGTAAACAATCTGACCAAAAAGGTTTTGTTTAACAGATAAATCATATTTTTGCTAAGAATAATATTTCAGAAACAGAATAACGCAACTTTTAATGCCTCTGAGCTCAGGCTGTACTGTAGCCGGGCAGAGCAAACAGCTAAATACATCCAGATGTTCTTGCCGTTTGTAACTGGAGACCACTGGACCTAAACAGATCACTCAGACCCATAACATGCAGGGCCAAAACTCTAAATTTATAGGATAACCTTCACAGCTTTATCTTTGCAGAATGCATTTGCTTCGGCTTCTTTTTTAGCGTAAAAGTTCCAAAAGAGGTTTTGTGCAGAGATATCATAGAAGAACCATTTTTGGTTCCCCAAAAATTTTTTCATTGAACATGTCTTGAAAGAACCATTTTCTTAGCGTAAAGAACATTTAAATAATTTTTTCCACTTTACTCAACTTTTTGTGCAATGAAAAAATTCCATGAATGTTAAAGATTCTTCATGTAACCATCAGTGCCAGTAAAATACAGCAATGCATACTTCATATAATACAAAAAAACCATGTAACTTGCAAAAATGCAAACGTGTCCTTCATGTAGTACAAAAGAGTGCTCAAACAATATGTTTGTTTGTCTGTTGTATTTTTTTCTGTAATCATATGTTCCCTAGAATCATATGCAATGCCACTGTCAGAAGAAAATCACAGCATTTTAGTGGTTCTTTCATTTCAAACTTTCTTTTCAAAGTAAAAATTATGAGCGTGTGTGTGTTTGTATATTTATGTGTGAGTGTGTGTGTGTGTATTGTGAGACCTCCTCAGGAAATGGGTTTGGGTGGGGTGGTAATATGGGGTTGGAGAGACAGAAAAAGTTCTAAATTGGGCAGTGAAAAGCACAATGTCTCTACAGCTCCTTAGTGGTAAACAGTCTAGAGAGAAACGGCTGCTGTTTATTTTAAGACATGAAATGATATAAGGTCAAATACAGAGGTATTATATAACCCTATAATATATAAGGTGCATATGAAAGTCTCTATGATATGATCTAGTCCCTAGATATGGATTGGGTCCATTCACAAGGAATAGCTTACTTCTCAACAACCAGCACTTCTGAGTTTATGTCCCACAATTCAGACAATTTTTTTACACAAAGTTTACACAGTTTTTTTTTTAGTTTTTTTTTATATACAATTCTGGAATTACATCGTGTTGAAAGTATTTTCGTTCTTTTTTTGAGAATTGTGAGGGAAAAGACAGAAATGTGAAATAAAGTTACAATTACGTTTTTTTTTTTTTTTTTTTTTACTTCATTGGCGGAAACAAGCTTCCATTGAACAGATTTAAATTCCTATAATTAAACTCTATATGAGCAATAGAGTGAAATGAGCAATTATTGATTGTCGTTCAAATGGTTGTGTAGTGCTGTGAGAGTTTGAGTGGGCCCCTGTTTCAGTCATGCTCTGGCATCTGAAAATGTGTGTTTTTAGGAGTCACGGGCTCATGGGAAAATAAATCAGACAAGCACATTCCTACCAGGAACGTTGTGACTTCTGCACCTGCTGCTCAAATCACTGTCCTTCTGCAAATCTCTAGTTTCACACACAGAATTGCAGAGCAGGTTTAGTTTTGAATATAGATTGGGATGCTAAAAGCAAAAGGAACGTGGACTCTGATGCAGTAACTAAAATAATACTTATTTCCTTCCCTTCAGAGTCCTATGATGTCTTTGGACCGCCCCGTGTTGCTCTGTACAGCAGCGATGCGTGCTGAAAATTACAGTAATTACCTTTAATGACAGTCAGCTCAGAACGAGAACCTTCCCTGTAAACAACATACAAGATTCTCTCTGAGGCCTCAAATTTAGCCTGAGATCTACATTTAGTGTCTTAGTTTTTTATCTTTGTGATAAACCTTCTAAATGAAACTATTCTGGTATAATCAGTTTCACAGACTGAAAAAGCGTTATTTTTTTCTGCTGTAACTACATTTTTGCTGCTAAATTTTTCCAAGAACAAATTCAATAAAAAATTCTGATCACATAAAACTTATTCTTATTAGATTCAGAGTTTTGTCTTCAAAATGAAAAATAACTTAATTATATTAATTCCTATACTTTTTATTTAATATATTTTTATTTTCATATATTTTGAAATGTAATTTATTCAGAGCTGAATTTTCAGCAACCATTATTCCAGTGTCACATGATCCTTCAGAAATCATTCTAATATGCTTATTTGATGCTTAAGAAACATATTATTATCAACTTATTATGATCAATGTTGAAAACAGTTTTGCTGTGCTGTCAGACTGTGCTTTTGTAGGATACTTTTGAAGGATGATCTTTTGAAACATGTCTTAACTGTCACTTTTGACCAATTTAATGCATCCTTGCTATAAAAGTATTTATTTATTTATTTATTTATTTATTTATTTTTAAATACCGATGCCAAACTTTTGAATGATAAGAAAAAATATTGACTGATTTTATTCTGCGCTAATGGTATATTCTCATCTCTCACTGCTAAATTATAATGCAACACTATGATGTAATTCAAAACTGCAGTCAGCTTGATCCGGCTGTAATGCCATTTTATTTTCACAATACTGAGATTACTGTCTCGACTGTGGCAGATTATATGCACCATTTGTATCAGTGAAAAACAGCAGTATGTTGTGTCAACATGAGCACTTTATATTTTGTAGATGTAGTAACATTATCTGAGGCCGTCACTGACCGTGCAGGGAAGTGTTTGGTTTCACAGTCACATTGAAAGAAACTTTATACTTCTTGCACCTTCCAATAAGAAAAACTCTTTTACATTTTCCACATTATCACTGGTCTCCTGGGACTTCAAGGTTGTGCCAACGATTTTTAAGATTGTGAACATCATGCATGTGAATGCTTAAAAAGTGTGGAGCAACATAATCAAAAGTAGAGCATCTGAAAACGAGGTTAGCATATCCCTGAGGACAGGAGAGAAGGATATTAGACACAGAGAGCTCTTCTTTTATGTGTGAGAGAGAGTTTCAATATCAGACAATGTCATTGGTTATGCAACTATAGGCACAAGTTAATGGCACAGGCAGCCTCTAGCAATGTGTGTACGTGCATCTGACAATGAATATTTCTTTTGAATTTCATCATCATTGAACAACATTCACAATGCAAACTGACAGGGTAAACAAACAAGATACTTCCATGTAATGTTGCGTATTAGTGAATTTACATATATGCACAAAACTAGACAAAGAATCTCAATCTTATGAACATTTAACTATCGTTTTATGAAGATATTTTGTAAATTTCCTACCATAAATGTATAAAAAACTTAATTTTTGATTAGTAATATGCATTGCTAAGAACTTAAACTGGACAACTTTAAAGGCGATTTTCTCAATATTTTGATTTTTTTGCCCCCTCATATTCCAGATTTTCAAATAGTTGTATCTCAGCCAAATAATAAGCTCTAAATGTAAAAATAACAATGTAAATCTTGAAAATGCATGCAGCTAGTGTAACAAAGTACATCATGCAATGATAAAAACAATAAATATGTAGAACATGTATAGCACATTGATAGTGTATTTATAGTAAAGAATTTGAAGAGTTTTGTATATAATAGCTTTATGGTAAAAGTATACAATGATCATCTAAAAAAAGATACTAACTAACAACATTTTTCAAACTCAAGACAATTAAGCCAAACTGTAAAGTTTAAGAAATTACTGATTACTTAGTACTTAAATAGTAATGATCAAACTGCCAATATTATAAAATGTCCATAACTGTAGGTAGTTTTTGTGTGAATTATGAAGGACAGAAATCTCCACATCAGAATCAGGATGCAAGTGTATTCTGGTTTAAACAAGTACCAGATGCATGTACAGAAGATGTGAAAACCGTTCAGAGTGTGTGAAGTTTCCAGCAGTAGCAGCTGTGTTTTCTGGAGTGAAAGTGTGTGTATGAGACAAGAACAGAGAAAGAAGTTTCCAGATGTTAGTTCTGGATGTGAGCGTACACCACCCAGTTCTGATAAACATGTGCTTGGAGAATCCCTGAACATCCATGAACCACAGCTCTTCAAATTGGAACCCCCTCCCATTGTCAAATTTTTCCACCTTACGTATTTCTGGCATAGATTCTTCAGAGAGGTCTTAAATTCATCATGTGGATTCCAGCTTGCTCAACAAACAAATAAACTCTTAAACAAATTTGCTCACTGAAGCTCACTGGAGAGGCCCTGACAGAGAGAGCGTCTTATCTAAGGCCATATGTTGAGTAGAGAAAACTTAAAAAATACTGCCCTCTACAGATGCAAAAGCATTTGAAATATTTTCTAATGTGCATGCATGTGGTGAATATGACATACATGTTAGAGCAATGGTTCCCAACCATTTTGATTCCAAGGCCACTCTTTGCCCGTCCTATATAAGATGATATGTACTACTGCAATAAAATAAAAGAAATAATACTTTGAATTAAGATTATGTAACATTTAATTAAGATTATGTAACAGATTATGTAAACTCAATTATTGTAAGACTTATTGGGGCTCTCCTGGAGGTTTGTCAAGGCCCTTTAATGAGCCCCAGACCCCTGGTTGAGAATCACTGTGTTTGAGGCCTCACAGCTAAATCTCACACACATTTTATAAGCCAACAAAAAGTAATTTGACACAATAAAATCACACTGTGAATTTTATTGCATTAAAATATCAAACCATGCTGCAATATCAATCCTTTTCTCAGACAATATTCTCATTTTGTCAAAAGAACATCTATTGTGTCATTACTAAAACTTATTTTTGTATAAGTTTTACTTGAAAAATTAATGCTTATGCTCTTTCTTTAAATTAAATATAATTTTTTTTATTTTCATACATTTATTGTCCAAATACTTCTTTGGGCCACTGTACACTAAACTGTCCAAAGGGTTTTATTTAGCAAGAATCTATTGAATTAAAATTTTTTTTTTTTTTTGTTACAAGAAATAATTATATTTCAAATAAATGCTGTTCTTTTGAGCTTTCTATTTGTCAGTTTTTACAAAACATATTAAGCAGCACAGCAAAGTTTCTTTAGCACAGAGTCAGCATATTAGAATGATTTCTGAAGGATCATGTGATACTAAAGACTGGATTAATAGCTGCTGAAAAATCAGCTTTGCCATCATAGGAATAAATCACATAAAAATCTGTTACAATAGAAACCAGTTCTTTCACACTGTAATGATCTTTCACAATATTACTGTTTTTACCGTATTCTACATCAAATAAATGCCGACCTGGTGAGCGTAAGAGACTTTAAAGCACCTTACTGACCCCAAACTTTTGAAATGTAAAATGTCAAATAAAGGCCAACATATTTGCATTTAAGACTCCTTTTGATTACAGGTCTGTGAAAATACTCAACACTACAGCTTTAAACTGTTTATTAACAGTTCAGATTCACACCATCTCAAATACAGAAACATTCCAAAACCAGTCTCTCACACACATACACACTTTGAGCAATACAGTTGTAAATACAGAATTCTTCTGCTTTGGACAAATGAGCAGAACACATTGAGAAGCACTTTAATTCTAGCTTATCAGTCAAATGTCAGGGGTCAAACTATATAGTAAGGATAAGAAGAAAACTATTACAACTAAAAGGGGAACAAATAAACCGCATCCAAAAAAGTTGGAAGACCAAGATACATCCTAAAATCCACTGAAACATAGAATTACTTCAAACATAACATAACACGCCAGCTCTAATTAGTCACATATCCCTATGCGTCAAACTAAATTTAAAGAAACAGGGTATGGAAAACTAATTTAAAGCAAATTATGAGAACACAAATCATGTCCTATGTGACATGAACTAATGAAAGTGTCTTTCGGTGTCAAATAATAATCAATCATCACACATACACACATTAATAAACAAGTGCTAATTCAGGCATTTTCTAGTTTTCCAAAACTTCAATAACACAAAAACCAAACGAAAAAAGAAAAAGAAAGCAGCAGCAGCTAAACTCTACTTGGAAGAAAAACCGTTTAAAACAGCAAATTGAACATTCTGGCTTTATATAACAGGCATCCAAAAAGCTCAAATAATAAAATATTTACAAAGTAAAGCACAAAAATCTTTTATATTCCCAAAAGCCTCATTTACAACAGATTCACAGTGATGTTGTGGTTTGATCTTGGTTATTTTGCTCAGTATTTGTTTGGGGAATATTGCAACTGTGAGTCGTGAAATTCCTTAAAGTAAGTCCTAATATTCCTCTGACACACACACACACACACACACACACTAGAGATACTGCATAGCAAGGAGTGTAATAATTAAAAATGGACAGGTGGAAAAGAGAAAACGCACAAACCAACGGCAAGTAAGAGAGAAAAGCACAACCACATCAATCTTTCAGAGGGAGCTATGACATCACACGTGACATCATCAAGCTCAATGAGCGCTGCCAGGGCGTGCTGTGGCGTTGTGGTCTGTGTGGTGGTTTTGTGCACAGTGAGCGAGAAGCAGTTCCTCTCCAGTCCACTAGGTGTCCTCCTCCGGCACACCCACACCTCTTCTCCTGAGTGCATCGGCTCCGTCCGCTCGCCGCCACTCTTCGGTCTTTCCACCGTAATCATCGTCATCATCCTCTTCCTCTCCATCTGCTTCCTGTTCATCTTCCAACTGCTGCAGCAGACGTACCTGCCCAGCAGGCAGTTTCCCTACACAAACATTTATCCATCATTTCACCATAGTTTTGTTATTGTCATGTTATTTTTATTTTAATCATCACGATTATCGAATCTCAGGTACATTACATGTTCCTGTAGTCAAGCGGGCAGGTTTAAATAAACATTCACACTTACTGTAGTGATAATCTGGTCCAAACCGCCGTGATGGGAACACAAAATCTGCGATGAAAACCAGTATCTGAGAGAAAGAAATCAAGGAGATATTTGAAAACGATTCCAATAGAGTTTAAAGTTAGCATGTTCTAAGCAAATGATGTAAAAGCACACTAAATTCAATTTGATACTATTTACACTTATTTAGACTTTTAAATCCACCATTTTGGATAGATGAATTGACTGCAATGCATTCTGGGATTACCCACTCCAAAATTTACACTTGAAACATATCTTGTGTACACAACCGTTAGTAAGTTTGGGGTCAGTAATACTTTTAAAAAGATATTAATACATTAACTTAGCATGGACACATTAAATTGACCAAAAGTAATAGACATTATAATGCTACAATTTCAAGTAAATGCTGTTGTTTTGAACTTTCTATTCATCAAAGCAACCTTGAAAATATATGTATCACTGTTTCCAAAAATTATCAAGCAGCAACTGATAAAAATAGGAAATGTTCTTTCACCAAATCAACATATTAAAACGATTTCTGAAGGACCGTGTGACACTGAAGACTTGAGTAATGGCTGCTAAAAATTCAACTTTGCCATCTAAAATAAATTACAACCTAGTAGATTAAAATATAACAGTTATTTTTAAATTGTAATAATATTTCACAAGTTGCTTTTACTGCATTTTTGATCAGTAAGTGCAGTTATGGTGAGCACAAACGACATAAAAAGCCATTAAAAATCACACAACCTTAAACTTCTGAATATTAGTGTGTTTTGTGTGTATTCTCACCAATCCAAGGACCAATCCTGAGATTAGTGTTGCTAGAGCAAATATCCCATACGAGCCCCAAACTGGGATGCCCAGCTGCTCTGTTAAGTAATTATGGCAATGCTGAAAGACAAAGTCAAAAAACCATTTAAATTACTGCATGAAAACATCTAAGAACATATTATAAAGGTATCAGGTCAGGTGTATACTATTAAATATATTTCTTTGCTGAGTCTTTAAACAAACATATATCTTCTGGCTTTAAAGTGGAAGTGAAGCAGTCAGTCAAGTTTACATTATGCTGTGTCATATGCAGAATAATGATACAGTCACCTCTACTTTAGGTCAGGGGGTTTATTTTTCATTATTGACTATATTATCTCTCATTGTCTGCTGCTGTTCCTTCACCATTAGCTTGAGTTATAAATTATTTGTGCCTGTAAGTTATAACTCTAAATTATTCAC
The DNA here is from genome assembly GCA_039654775.1 of Spinibarbus caldwelli. Taxonomy (NCBI): domain Eukaryota; kingdom Metazoa; phylum Chordata; class Actinopteri; order Cypriniformes; family Cyprinidae; genus Spinibarbus; species Spinibarbus caldwelli. The sequence continues at coordinate 9,329,086 of CM077242.1, forward strand.
AGAATCTCTAGGAAAAGAGCGTATATACTTTCAAAAGTGAATTCACAAAACTGACAGGAATGCAGAAGTTAAATAATAATAGGCATACGCACTCACCCTGATGAACATGGATAACTTGAAGAGGGCTGACATTGCGTTCATCCTAAAATAAAAAAATAAAAAGTCAGTCAGTCACAGAAATTGTGTCAAATCACATTTAAAAAAATAACCTGCCAGTATTACATTAAAAGTGAGCCAACTTGTGAATCAGCATTAACCACATGCTGTGGATTCTCTAAACTCCCTTTTCTGGAGATATTGCCCAGAGCTATTGCATTATTATACAATTTGAAACCACCCCAGCACACACACAGTATGTACTCACAGGAAGGATGAAGGGCCAAACCAAGAAGAGACCGGCTCTATGCTCTGCCATTTCTTCTCATCAATGAAGCTCAGGAAGTCATCTTTAGATCGGGCTCCTTGATACCGCCGAAACACACCATCTTTACAACTGCAACACACACACGAACAGCCATCTTTAACCACACAGATGTAAACGAGACAATCGCTGGTGTCTATCTATCTAAACAAAAGAAAACTAATACTTTTATTTAGCAAAGATGCATTAAATTAATTAAAAACGAGAGTATAGACTTCAATAGTTCACAACTATGTTTACTTTTCTGATTTTATCAAATCTGTCACCAATACCAGCTCACTAACTTCAAAAGAAAGGGTTAAATGTGTGTAAATGGGATGAAACCCACTGGTATATAGTTGGGAGAGCTGTGATGATAAACCTCCCGCTCAAACCTGCAGCACATAGAGAGAGACAAGAGTGAGAATCATGAATACAGGCGATCACGTGACCAGAGAAACCAGATGTGTGCAGATACCTGGCTGCTCGGTGACGTCCACTTTGGCAATATTCACTCCCAAATCTTCTCCCCATTCTGCAAACTCATTCCACACAGGCTGGAGCTGCTGGCAGGCTGGACACCACGGAGCAAAGCTGCAGCACACAGACAAACCTTTTAATCCAATAACACACTCCCAGCCAGAGGAGACACACAGACACTGAGGCTCGTTTGTTTTCCATCGGATCCATTTATCTACAATCCTCTTGCTCGATTCTCCAGCTGGAGGAAGTGTGCAGAGGAAACAACGAGGCAGTGAAGATTCTGACATCTCCTCACAGTCATGTTGTTAGAGATGTTAGGCAGAATGACAGTCACCAGTCAGATGCAGATGCAATGAACATCAATGGTGACTGAGGCTGTTATTCTTCCTAACATCTCCTTTTGAGGTTTTGAATCAACATTTGGGGGAGTCGTTTTTGAGAGAGCTATGCCTTTAACCTCAGACCACTGAACTTTCTCCATCCTGAGTCCAGCACAACAACACTGCAATAAGAAGTAATGTAATAATCCGAAGCTAGATGTTTTTGATAATTCAGATTCATGTGCAGCATTAATCAACATGCATAGATAAACATAAATAAACTCAGACGTTTTTTGCACAACTCAATTTAATAACTCACAACTCGATCATCCATTCTCCCGTCAGGATTTCCTCCCAGGTTCCATCTGTGATCACTCTTAAATTGGCCGTCTTGGCCGACGCGGGCTGCAGCATCACACATGTTGCGATAAGCGCAGAAAGCACACACGCGCCGGCTGTCATCCTGACTGTGCGTGTGTACGTGCACGCCATGTTTCAGCGCCCACTGCCTGACTTCCGCTTCCGCCTCGACTCTGACGTACCACTGATGGGCGGAGCCGCGCCGTTGACGTCATGGCGCGTAAAGGTTGACAGAGTTTAAAAGAAAACTTCACTTTCATTGCCAGATATTTATTATTTTTGATTGGAAAAATATTAAGCTATAACAACATACGATTAATGATTTTTATTGCATATGTGACCCATTATATTTATATTTCAGTTATCCTTTGAAATGAGTACCTTGTTTTGTCTTCTATTTAGGTAGCCTATTTGTTCTGTAAACATATATATATATATATATATATATATATATATATATATATATATATATATATATATATATATATATATATATATATAAACCGGAAATGTGAAAAAGGTATAACAATTATAAACACAAACACACACACACACACACATATAGGCTATACTGGTCAACATTTGAAGAGGATTTATATATATATTTCAATAAATGCATTTACATTTAACTGGGCTATATTTATTTAGGCTAATTTGTACTTAAGTAATGTATTCAAGTGCAAAGGTTGGAAAGTTTTGATTTAACATTCAGAATTTGCAACAAATAACATATCAGTCATATATAGTTTTCAATACTGTACACATTTAGCCTACTGAAATATTTTTGGGAAAAATATTTGGCCACAAGGTGGCGCTATGAGCTCTTTCTTACTCATAATAGTACATACAGTGATTTTACTGCACTGTTTGTGATTGAAACTTGAGATGAATTTATGAATCCATTAGGAGAATATAAAAAGTCACGAAGAAAGTAGCTTGAAATTAAGGAAATTGCACCACAGTGTTTAGAGTAAAAAGCTGTTTAAGAAACAGAAAATGTGCTTATAAAATATTTGTTATAGTATAGCCTAATATATTTGCTTATATTTAGCTGATCCGTCTACTCGGTTCATTTGCTCATTTCCCTGAAGCAACCTGGAGGTCATTATATTATGTTAATTATCTTTTTACAAGCCAAGGTTTTTAACCATTATACTAATAGATTTTTACTATTTAACTTTGAGATGTTGTGTGTGTGCATGCTTGCACAGAACAATAAAAAAGAGAATGCTTAGCAGTTTGCTAAAGAAACACAATGAGGCAGAAATGCACACACACCCTCAGAGGATGTTGTTATTACTCACTCTCTGCTGACACTAAATGAGTGCTAATGACAGCACTGATGTGATAATTGCTGTGCCACAGTGAATATGTTAATGTAAATGTGTTGTGTTTGTGAGTGTGATGTGATTGTTTAGACTGATTTATTGAGGAAAGGGTTATGATTACTGTATGTATAGGGTGGGTTTAGGGAAAACCTATTTTTTTTTATCTTGAAAATAAACTGACTTCAACATTGCTAAAAATAGCACAAAAATATGAAAGCAAAGAAAAAAACAGTGTATAGGCCTATTGTCTGATGAGTGAGCAAAGTTAAATATAAAATGCTTTCAAATGGCTCTTTTCCTCTAAAACTTGTTTTTCATGTATTTCTTCAAAAAAACGGTAGGCCTATGTCTGCCCTGTGAATGTTTCATAATTAAACTCTCTTAAAACATGCTTTTCATCATTCAGCATTCTGTGGTGGACATAAAAGTGGTGAAAATTATATTGAAACATTTTGGACTCATTCTTCTTGCTAGCTAGGATTCATTGCTAGTATTTTATGCATTCTGAATTCAGGATGCATATTTTCACACTTGCATAATTTGACAAAATTACAAAATTATTGGAAATGATGTGCAATAAAAATATTCCATTCACACATCGTGTCAAGTGTCTTCACACATCATGTCTTATATTTCATCTCAAGCATGCTCTTCACTGATAATTTTGTTTCCTTGGTAACCAAAGAAACTTAAACTTAAAAAAAACAACAACAACAAAAACTTGCATTGTGGAAGAAATAAACTGATATAAATCATTTTTACACCATGTATTTAAAAATATAATAATTATTATTTAATTATGGATTTTCATTTTTAAAAAAATCTGAGATTGCTAAAATAGTACATTTAAAAAAAAATGCAGTAAAAAAATTAAACTTTGGCTAATGTTCTGACAAGTTCTGAAAAACATTAATAAAATATTTGCTCAAAGTTATCTGGTCTTTAATGTTGTTAGATATGTTAGAGAGAACATTACTGCAAAAACAATAATTGCTTCCATAACGTAACATGAATATTAGCAACAAATTTTGTTACTTAGTTATTTTTATTTTAAAGTAATACGTTATCTTTGCGTTACTTTTTAAATCTGGGCTTGGCTTGCTTGTTTGTTTTTAATATAAAAAAGTTGTATTTTTGGTAAATGTAAAAAGTCCTTTCACACCAAAAGTGAAATGAATACACCTCAAGGAAATGTAAATTCATGTCTGTATAGTAGAGAGCGCAGCTCAAACAAACCTTTCAGTTGTGCTATCATTCTGGATTGCATGAAGAATAGGATGAAGAATAAGAAAGTTCAATTCTCTTCTTCAATAAAAAAAAGGGTAACACTTTATTTTAGGGTCTCTTAACTTGTTGCTTATTAGCATGCATATTACTAGAATATTAGCCATTTATTAATACAAATTAAGCACATATTAATGCCTTATTCTACATAACCTTATTCTACATCCCTAATCCAACACAATAACTAAACTTAACAACTACCTTACTAACTATTAATAAGCAGCAAATTAGGAATTTATTGAGTGAAAAGTCGTAGTTAATAGTGAATAAGTGTTCCCTATTCTAAAGTGTTACCAAAACAAGATACACATATGTTATGTTTATCTAGGGAAGGCAAGGCAAGGCAAGTTTATTTATATAGCGCATTTCATACACAATGGTAATTCAAAGTGCTATACATAAAAGGAAGGAAAATAATCATAAAAAATAATCACAACAATAAAACCAGAAAATTAAAAATGTTTAAAATGATTTAAAAATTGATTTAAAATTAATTTAGAACATTTAGAAATAAAAATGATTATACATAAAATACAGTGCAGTCAGTTCGGACGTAGCACAGTGCTCATTCAACAAATGCACAGCTAAACAGATGAGTTTTGAGTCTGGATTTAAATGTGGCTAATGTTTTAGCACATCTGATCTCTTCTGGAAGCTGGTTCCAACTGTGGGCGACATAATAGCTAAAAAGCGGACTCCCCTTGTTTTGTGTGAACACTTGGTATTTCTAAATGACTCGATCCTAATGATCTGAGTGGTCTGTTAGGTTTACATTCAGTGAGCATATCTGCAATGTATTTAGGTCCTAGGCCATTGAGTGATTTATAAATGAATAAAAGTACTTTAAAATCAATCCTAAATGTAACTGGAAGCCAGTGTAAGGACCTGAGGACTGGTGTGATATGCTCAGATTTTCTGGTTCTAGTCAGCATTCTGGATGAGCTGCAGCTGTCTAATGGTCTTCTTTGGAAGGCCAGTGAGGAGACCATTACAATAATCCACCCTGCTGGTGATAAAGGCATGAACAAGTTTCTCCAAGTCTTGACTGGAAACAAAACATCTAATTCTTGCAATGTTTTTGAGATGATAGTACGCTGATTTATTTACTGCTTTGACATGACTGCTGAAACTAAGGTCTGTCTCCAGAATCACCCCAAGATTTTTGACTTGATTTTTAGTTGTTTGACCCCTAGAGTCAAGGTATGCATTCACCTTGAAAACTTTGTCTTTGTTTCCAAATGCATTGACTTCAGTTTTCTCCTTGTTTAACTGAAGAAAGTTCTGGCACATCCAACTGTTAATTTCATCAATGCATTGGCAGAGGGAGTCAATGGGGCTGTAGTCATTTGGAGATAAGGCTAGGTAAATCTGGGTATCATCAGCATAGCTGTGATAGGCAATTTGGTTCTTTCTCATTATTTGACTCAGTGGGAGCATATACAGGCTAAACAAGAGCGGTGCAAGGATTGAGCCTTGTGGGACTCTGCATGTCATGGACATCCACTTAGAATTCTGCTCTCCTATACTCACATAATAACCTCTCCCTTCTAAGTATGACCTGAACCATTTGAGTACTATCCCAGAAAGCCCGACCCAGTTTTCCAGTCTCTCTAGAAGTACGTTATGATCAACAGTGTCAAACACAGCACTAAGATCTAGTAGTACCAGCACTGATATTTTGCCAGAATCAGAATTAAAGCAAAAATCATTTATTATCTTAATGAGTGCTGTCTCTCTGCTGTGATGCGGTCTGAAACCAGATTGAAAATTGTCCAGGTATTCATTTGAGTTTAAGTAGTTGTTCAGCTGATTAAAAACTACCTTTTCAATAATCTTACCTATGAAAGGAAGATTTGATATTGGTCTATAGTTCCTCAATATGGTGTTATCAAGATTGCACTTTTTCAGAAGGGGCTTAACAACTGCAGTTTTCAGGGAGTTTGGAAAAGTCCCAGAAAGAAGTGAGGTGTTCACCACTTCTAAGAGATCTGCTTCTAAACAGTTAAGCACACTTTTGAAAAAAAAAGATGTGGGAAGTTTTACCTAAAGTCATTTCTAAAAGATGTGGGAAGTTTTACCTAAAGTCATTAAAGTTGTTTCATCTAAAGTCATTTCTGCTTATTAGTATGGTGGAATTGGATAATCAAAGGTCAGCTGAAAAGACATTGGTTAATAAAATAGGATTAAATACATAGGGGATATTTGTGTTATTTACTTATTGTAGGTTTGTATCATATTATGAGTTTGCATTTCATTGTTTTAATTTATTTTGAGGAATACTGATTCTATTTTTGTGCAAGAGAGGCTAGTAAATGCATGGTCACATTTAGTCTAGAAGTAGTAATCATCATGTTTACAGTGCACACAACTACTCTGCACTTACTCCTGATTTCTCTCAACACGGGGACAGGAGAACTGTCAGTCAACAATTGGGAAAACAAAGATACTTATTTGAAAAAAGCTCTTCTAAATCAAAGTAACGCGCTCCTTTACTATTTAGCCTAGGCCTACTTGAAAAAGTAATCTGATTACGTAACTCATGATGCATTACCCCCAACCCTGGTTAGCAAAATGTTCTTAAAACCTATTTAGCTGGGCAGGAAAAATCTCAAATGAATTCATTTTTATGTAATTAAGAGAGTCTCTGTCCATCTCTCTTAATATCCTAACATTCCATCCGGTTATCACCATGTACGGAATGTTACGCAGTGACAGTTCTCACTGACGTCTGTGCACACACACATACACACACACACACGACAGGATGCACGTGGGAGGAGAGAAAACGTTGGAGACAGCATGAATAGGAGTAGGTGGATAGAGAAATCTACTTTCCCCTCTATTTTTCATCCTCTCCCGCTCATCCTCAATCTGAAACTGGCTTTTACCTGTTATGCAAGGGGCTGCCTACTCTCAGCATCATAGAAAGAGCAGGTTCATTTTCAGACCTACCAAAAATAAATTCCATTCTGTGAACTACTGCCACACACATATGCTTATGGACAGGCAGACTCATAAAAACACTATTATAGATGCGGGTTGTCTTCATTAGATTGCATTACAGCTTTTATATAACTGTGGATGATGAACAGCTTGTGCACACAGACAGAAGAAAAAAATGAATTTAACACTAAATCCACACACAGCGTAGTCTGATTGATTCCTATTTGATGCAAAATCTCTGCAGCCAGGATGCCGACTGAGTAATCTAGGGACTGAATCCAAGCCAATTTATAGTCCAAATTTTGGACTCCTTCTCCTTCTGCCTGGAGATTTTAGGTTTCTAAAATCTTTCAAAAGATTCAGCATCATCTCCTTCAGCAAGAGCAGCTCCAGATGGACAGACTGAAGCTGAGAGCCAGAGAGAGCAGTTGCAGAGCTGTTGTAGGTTTACTGTGCAGCTGCGAGTACAATCACTGTCCCTGCAGGTATTTACAGATCAGTAGCTTGAGGAAAAGCACAGTTTGGTCAGAGGTCAATAGAGGTTGTTGTTTTTTTTTAGTTTTTTTTTTTAGTATAGGCCTTTAATATAGTACAAATTTATTCGAGAATTAAATATATAAGCATTTTATCAACAAATAAATCATATAACAAATGTCAAGTGAAAGAAGAATCAAGTGATTTCATTAATAAACATTAACTGAAATAAAAGGAAATATACATTTTCCAGCTAGTTACCAAGGTAACATTTCTCATTTTCATTTGGTTTAACTTGATATACTAAAATAACTAAACCTAAAGAAACTAAAATGAATAAATAACAATCAATAAAGACAAAACGCACAACAAAATTACTAAAACTTTCAAAATATTAACCAAAACTATGAGATTATATCAATGATACTAAATTACAGTTTAATGTGGTCTTAGATAATATTTTAAAGCAATAATACAGTGCATGTGTGTGCAGTGGTTGCATTGTGTCCTATACTTCAGTTGGCTTTGCACATATTTTATAATCGTTCCATTGACATTAATTGTCTCATAAATTTGTTGGATTAATTTGTGTTTAAGAAGGTCAAGATCTAAGCATCTTCTTGAAGATTGTCATGCAAATATGGCTGACTCTCTGCTCTGAGAACCTCAATAACTACTGGCCCCAGTTTAGAGCCTGCTCTGTGACCCAATTACTGTCATAAGAATAAAAATGATTAAGCAATTAATTTCCCCCCCACCAAGTCTCTCTCACACAGATACTCACGAGAGTGGCACATGGACAAAATTCACATGGCACTCAATCACAGGCCCTCTAACACGCACACACACTCTACAACAACCTCAATACACCCACACACACTCTCCTGCACTCCTCTACTAGCACTCACGTTTCAGATGCTCACACGTGTCTAAAAACACATGACACAATACAACACAGAGGTCAAAATTTGGTCAAATCAATAGCAGCTGACAAATATCATCCAGATTATTCTAAAACACAGTATTACCTTCCTGTCAGTGATCCTGAGAAAGTAGTGTAAGCAAAATTAAACATCAATATCATCATTATTTACAGCTGATAAACTGTGATAAGTTTACAATTCCTTTGAGGGTGGTCAACTTTTTTTTTTTTAGCACAGAGAACAATCCAAATAAATTTTTAAAGAAAACATCACAGTTATTGTGATTTATTTGTGACATGTAAATCAATAATAATTTGATAAATAAGTAAAGCAGGCCTATTTTGTTGTAATGTCCGATATAGGAGAGAAGTTGTTGCTATCGTTTCCTCCAAACGCAAAAGCAGTTTCAGAGCAGACAATATATATCAATCATTCTTGAGAAGTGGGACGAAACAGGGTGCAAAAGTGGAAAAATAAAACCTTACTCAGACAAATGAAACTACATTTATGTATCTTATATGTACTAAGCTACTGAGCTATGCTTTGATACAACCTCCCAACTTTTCTCTTTTTTTAACAAAATGTGCTTTTTACCTTGGACTGCGTAATTTCGGCTTTATCTTTAACAGCATTCAAGATATTTTTAACATTTCAAAACACATTCTCGTGTTAGCAGACAGATTACACTTTCACGTGACCAACAATTCCTCAACTAGTATAAAATATCGTAATGACATATTATCAAAATATTCCTCTGATGGAGGTGACAGATCTGACGGAGTTGACACATCTGGCAGTGGTGACGAAAACCTGAATTTGTAGTCTTTTTAACTATCAAATACATTGAATCAATCAGTTACTGTGTTAAAACAAACACAACAAACAGTGAATATGTTATTGTTTATAAAACTTTTATTCAAGAGTCACATTTAAGTATTTTGATATATTATTGGAACACAGAATCTGACGGTGTTGACAAATTTGGAATTTCTTTCATAAAAAAAATGGAGTTCATGTAGTAGCCATTTTATTTTTTTCTGTTGATGCTAGATGCTAATGGAACTTCTTCAGGAGAATAAAATGATCTAAATATTTCAAATAATTTCCTCAGAAATTGGAAGATGGTGGTTGTGACCAGGAAATATTAACATTAAAATATTCTAAAACTATAAAACTGACCAGAGCCTGTCTGACAGTGATGTACTCTGCAGAGGAGGAATGTGGCAAGGGGTTCATTTAAGTGACAGCTGCCCCTGATATACCCTGATTTTATTACATTAATGAATGTCTGACGGTGTTTACAAAAAGTGAGGACACAACTTTGAAACCTTATGAAACATGCATGTGTCACTGAAAAACAACCTTACTTTGATATGAGATATTATTAAGTGTTGCTTTTGATAAAACAAGCTCTTTTTTATCATTAAAAAACATTTATATCCATTTTATAGCATATGAATGATTGAATCCTTCTCTGTGGACACACTGTTTTAGATGTAGTGAGAAGACAATAAGTGTCATAGATTTCACATAATAATGATAAAATTAAATTGAAGGGGCTAATTGTGTTAAATACATTCTATTATTAATCCCCATAACATTTACAATTGAAAATATTTTTATTTTTTAAATCTGATAGCAGTTACAACTGCTGGACATGTTTTGTATATATATATTTGAAAATGTATAGAATTTGTGTACAATAATTTTCAACAATCTTTCAGTTACCATAAAATTTTGTCTGAAAATAAATAGCTTCTGCGTTGGGAGGTGAAAATAGCAACAGCTGCTCACTAAGTGTCTATGGCTGTCTAAAAAAACATTGTATACAAATTATATTTACACATTTTCAAATACGTAGATATAAAACAAGTTTGTTTGAACAGATATCGTTTTTGTTGAGAGGTAACCAAAGCAACAACTACTGGCTCACGTCTATATCGGACGGAATCGACAAAAACATTTCTCTTTTGTATTATTTTGATCTATTTGCTCTCTTTTTGGTTACCATGGAAATTCTGCCTGGAGCAATTATCACCACTTAGCAATTAGGAAAGAACATTAGCTCCGACGTTTTTTTGCTGTCAAACACTACAGCTGAAGAGTGACTTGTGATGTAGCTTACATAAACACACCTTAAGCGGTGTTGGATAGGAAAATCAGGCGCGCTTTTAGAGCAGGTGCATTGGCTGTGTCTCAAATTCATCAAGCAATTCTGCCATACTTTGCATCATTAGTTTGATTGGATTCCTGGAGCTCATCACGTAAACTGACAGCGATTTTATGCAGTAGCTGTTGGCGCTTGTGCACCAGTGATGGAGTCAGCCTACGCCCACCGAATTTATACCGCCCCCTCCTCTATCCTCCGGTGCACAGGACGGAGAACGCGAAGGAGACGCGTCCGCACAGAGCTGCCATCGGAGGGAATATTCCGTTTTCGTTTACAGGAAGCCTCCGTATCGACAAGACAAGATGGATGAAATGGAAGAGGAGTTAAAATGCCCGGTGTGCGGCTCGTTTTTCCGCGAGCCGATTATCCTGCCGTGCTCGCATAATATCTGCCTGGCCTGTGCGAGAAACATCCTGGTTCAGACGCCCGACGCCGAATCCCCGCAGAGCAGCCGCGCGTCAGGCTCTGGCGTCTCCGATTATGATTACTTAGACCTGGATAAGATGAGTCTGTACAGCGAGGCGGACAGCGGATACGGCTCTTACGGCGGGTTCGTGAGCGCACCGACCACCCCGTGCCAGAAGTCCCCCAACGGGGTGCGCGTTTTTCCCCCTACCGTGCCTCATCCGCCCCAGGCGCAACACCACCTGCTGCCTCACACTGGCGTCCTGCCGCCGGTCCCGCGGAACTCCTGCCTCACCTGCCCGCAGTGCCACCGCAGCCTGACGCTGGACGACCGGGGGCTCCGGGGCTTCCCCAAGAACCGTGTGCTGGAGGGGGTTGTGGACCGGTACCAGCAGAGCAAAGCGGCCGCGCTCAAGTGTCAGCTGTGCGAGAAGAGCCCCCGCGAGGCGACGGTCATGTGCGAACAGTGCGATGTGTTCTACTGCGATCCGTGCCGTCTGCGGTGCCATCCGCCCCGGGGTCCGCTGGCCAAACACCGGCTCGTGCCTCCTGCGCAAGGCAGAATCAGCCGCCGCGCGAGCCCCCGGAAGACCTCCACCTGCACCGAGCACGAGCTGGAGAACCTGAGTATGTACTGCGTCCAGTGTAAGACCCCCGTGTGCTACCAGTGTCTGGAGGACGGCAAACACTCCACTCATGAGGTCAAAGCGCTGGGGGCCATGTGGAAGCTCCACAAGGTGGGGAAACTGGTTGAGATTGTTGTTTACTATTAAAAAATTCACTGATGACTAAAAAAGCATCTTAAAACCAGCCTGGTTTAAGCTGGTCTAACAGATGGACAACCTGGTCTGGATGTCTCACAGTCTGGGTAAATTGGTCTTCAGTTGGTTTAGCTGGTCAGCAAGCTGGTCTGCTACACTATTAAAAATAAAGGTTGCAAAAGAAGGAGTAATGCCATAGAAGAATTATTTTTGGTTTCCCAAAGAATCTTTTAGTGAACAGTTCTTTAAAGAATAATTATTTTCTTATTGCGTAAAGAACATTGTAAAGAATCTTTTTCCACTGAACCTTTTGTGTGGAAAGTATCCATGGATGTTAAACCTTATTCATGGAACCATCAATGCCAATAAAGAACCTTTATTTTTAAGAGTGTGCAGCCTGACCAGCTCAAAAGTGCCCTAAACCATTTTAAAACAGCTCAAATCTCCTTTTTCAAGTGGGCTGAGCACTCTGGTTTAGGATAAAATGTCTAGTGCAGTAAGACTTGTCACTGTGATGGGTGAGACACCACCGGTCTAATTAAAACACAGCGCACGACACAACCAGCCATGATTCAGGCCAAATGAAAAACACTTGCGCACCAGCTCTCCAGCTTAGATTCAACAGAAAAAAAAACAAAGTAATTCAAATCCAGGTATTCAAGACAAACCATCTGATGGAAAATATATTTGTGTGTGGATTTTGAGGTATCTATAATCATAACTGCAGTGCACATTCTGTGCTGTTTTAAAGTGATGGAGGTTAAATGCTCCTGTGATGTGTTATTTTCCAAATATCTGTTGATGGGAACTCAACCGTACAGGATGCTCGTGTTAACTACGTGTGTCTTGATTCCTCAGAGAACATGTAAAATTGCAGTGGTCGTGGCCTGTTGTTGTAGCAACATGATACAGTGAGGCAGTGAGCTGATTTATTGTGTCTGTCTGTGGAAGAGAAAGACTGTATCCATAGGAGAGGTGCAGAGGCAGACAAAGTATACACAACTCCATTACTTGAGTGAAAGGACAGATACTGCTGGTCAAATATTACTCCATTACAAGTGAAAGTTGTAAAGATAGATTTTTACTTATGTAAAAGTACAGAAGTACTTGCTTTTAAAAGTACTTAAGTACCAAAAGTGAATTTCCTTTTTTATGTCAATGCACTGTTTTATTATTGTTGTATGTAATACTTGCAATACCTCTGAAGCAACTTACAATACATTACACCTACTGAATACACTGACTAGCTTGTAGTATCTTTGGAATAAAGAGCTTTTAGAATGTTAAAAACCTATGGGAAAATAATAATAATAAAAAAATTAACACCCCTACCCACCCCCACAAAAGCAAGATGGTAGTGATCTCACACAGCTCTGACAGTGTGTGCACACGTCTGTGTGTAGCCATTCATCCACATTTGAACAGAGTGGACAGTGAAATTGCTGTAAATACAGAGTGATAAGGAAGAAAAAAAAATCAATCCTGCTTTAAAACCCAGCAACACAACTGTAGCTGTATAACTTTACAACAGCAACACTGCTTTAACAAAAAAGCAAAACATCAAGACTTAATTGACATCAAAACAAAAATTTCAGAAATGCTGTCTAATCGCTCTCGCAGTACTTTGATAGTACTGCGAGAGCGATTAGACAGTACGCAGTACAGTGCTGCTTCGAGTCCAACACGTATTGTGTTTTATTAGGAGACGCACAACAGTTCTTCTCTGGCTTTATAGGTAATATTTTCACTTACACAATTTAGCAAAATCAGACAATATTGTGAATAATATATACCACAATATATAACTTCAATATAACAATATATATAACTTCTTATTATTGAATTGTTGTAAATAAATATCACATTTGCAACTGGTCAGTGTTCAAAAAATGCTGGGAAATCACTTCATGTAGCCCTACTAGAGTGATTACTGATAAACTGTCCGAAAAAAAGAAAGTCACGTTTTAGAGAAGAAAAAAATCACCCACTCACTTTCAAAGCTGCTACATAGTAACGACTTTCTACTTCAAGGACCTTGATAGAAATGTAGTGGAGTGAAAAGTACAATATTTGTCTTTCAAATGTAGTGAAGTTAAAGTCATAAGTTTCCAGGAAAAAATAATACTCAAGTAAAAAAGTTTACATAAGTACAATACAATAAAGTTACTGTCTGCCTCTGGAGAGGTGAAGAATGAAGAAAGAGTCCCCCCTCTCTCTCCTAGTCCTAACATGCATGCATTATGTGAGTTAATAAATTGTGAGTTAATTTAGCAGTGAACACAGCAAGACTGTTTTAATTTATTCAGAAACCATTAACACGAACAATCAACATGGAGGGAGATGGTGGATCAATAAGTACATGGTTTAACACGGCTCACACAGGTTATGCCTTAGAAAAAATATTGGCGTGAGACCACTAGTGATGCTTCGATATTAAATATTCTGGGTGATATGATAGGATGATAATTAGTGTTATGGCTGATAAGTGATAAATAGGCAATGTTAAAAAAAATACACACTAAAAACTAAAGCCAGTCATTTTAAATGCTACAAGTGAATTAATACATCATGACGATAATATGAAAATGGACATTCTGCTGCTTAATATTTTTGTATTAATATTTAATATTTTACAAAAATAGTATGCAGCACAACTATTGTTAACATTGATAATAATAAGAAATGTTTCTTGAGCACCAAATCAGCATATTAGAATGGTTTCTGAAGGATCATGTGACACTGAAGACTGGAGTAATGATGCTGAAAATTCAGCTTTGCCATCACAAGGAAAAATTACTTTTTAAAATATATTAAAATAGAAATGCTATTTTTAAATGTAATAATATTTCACAATATTACTGTTTTTACTGTATTTTTTTAATCAAATAAATGCAGCCTTCGTGAGCATATAAGAAACTTCTTCCAAAAATATTACAGACCTCAAACTTTTGAACAGTTGTGTATATCTAATTTTGACTGATAAATTACTATAAATTTTAAGTCTGTTAATTAGAAATTCAATAAAATAATTAAAAATAGTACATTTCAGGCATTTGATTGCATTTTATTTGACAGTTTGGCTTGACCTCTGATATATGGTACTAACATTCACCCATCTGTCACCTTTGAATTATGTGAGGAGACATTTCCATGTGCAGACAGATATGAGAGCAGAAAAAGTTACCTGGCACCCCTTACGAAACAAAAAATATATGTGAATATATTGGAAGATATAATGTGATATATGGGACTTTAGTTCTTATATTTTTCAGTATTCTGCAATGTATTCTTTTATCCAAAGCGACTTAAATGAGGACAATAGCAATCAAACCAACAAAAGAGCAATAATATGTAAGTGCTGTGATAAGTCTCGGTTAGCCTAATGCGGTACATGTAGCAAGTATATATATATATATATATATATATATATATTTCCACATGACACAATAAATTTACTCATATTTGGATACATATATTTTGCATACATGTTCACATATACTGTATATGTGACATTAGACTGCATATATGTTATATGTGTAGCCAATATTTATATATTTACAAATATATAATTCCATATATGAAAATATATTAAAATAAATATTTACCTTGAATTGTGTTCATATATTGCTAATATATATTCCCATATAAATGTGACTATATGAGCACCATATATGTTGGCATATATTCCCCAATATATGGAAAGCGGCAATTCCTTATGTATTATTCAGTATATTGTAATATATTACTACAATGTATTATTCTATAGAATTACCAATATACTGAAAATTCTTTAATATATTGACCGTTTATATATAATAAAATATATTTTCTTTCCGTAAGGGACTGTAGGAAACCATTCCTATTCAGTGTCCACCCCCACATTTCAAGCACTGCATTACTCCATGTGTTGAGCTGCGTCATTTTGTGTGTTCAGTTACATTACTCTCTGTTCAAGGCTCCATATCTGATGTTGTGGCTGCATAATATCAGTTTGAACTGGGACAGCAGCAGCATCACGGCAGACCCAAATACGGCTTCCCCCTTTTAGCACCTGGGACACACACACACACACACAGAGAGAGATCAGATCTTGGATCAGTGTCCTCTACTATGGTCCCATATGTAGCTGTTTCACTGAACACTGGCGAGCTGGCCTCATATCAGAGGAAAATGGTCTCTTTCCGCACTGCAGACACTTGCTCGTCATTCACTAAACAGATTGTAGTTTTGCTGTAGCCTCAGGACACCATATGCTTCTCTTTTTCTCCATTTCTCCATCTATCTTTTTGTATCTTTTCCGACACTTACACAGCAAGCAGGAAATGGAGCCTGTGATGTGTTGATGCTCTGAAAGTCTTTTTACTTGAAGGGAGTATATTACTGCTTTTTGCAACAGTGCCAAATTTTCCAATTTTAATATTTTTATTGGTAAAAAAGTAGTCCACAGATATGGCCAATGCCTATATTTAGAGTCCTGGGTGTCAGATATAATGTTGCCATATATAGAATATTTTGTATTTTTTAACATTTCACTTGTTTTGCATGATTATTTTACAGACTTTACAGATTTTACTAACAGTTCACTAAATTATAAACAGAAATTGTTTATTGTCCAGTGAAAAGGTTGTCGTTCAATTTTGGAACTGGTTTATTACTAGTGTAAAACATACATAGCTAAAGATTTATTTTAAAGTTCAAATGCAACAGAATGATTTCCATGATGAGTCTGGAATGATTTCCATCTTTTTTCTCAAAGTGTGCAATTTTTGTGCCGCTAGTGCACCAAATGGAAATATGAAAAATGATTGTTTCCAACCATGTTTTCTAAATATTCTTGTTGCCCCTGCTGCCCACCCCATCTTCTATTGCATGACCAAACTAGTAGTAGTAGTATGTAATGCAGTGATATGTTGGGCTCTATATGTGGTATTCTAGTGTGTAACATTTTGATATGAGACTAACTCTTTTAAGGTAAGAAAACTCTTGTGATACATTTACATGTATTGGCAAGACTAAGGAAAGATAGCACAGGTGAATGCTGTAAATTTCAAATAGATTTCACCACACTTGATTAATCACAGTACGTTAGGACAATTGTTTTGTAGTATATTTTCTGAAATGTTATGTTTAAAAACAAATGAGGCATTATCTAATTAAATATGGATTTATTTGCATACATTTTCCAGAATGGAAATCTGAACATTGGATGAAGCCAGGTTCAAAATTCTTTTTTTTTTTATTTTAGACATACTATGGAAGCACAATAGCCCAAAATCTCAAAATTGACCAGTGCAAGAAAAAACAAGGGTTCTGCCTGTGGTGTCTTTCCCTAATTATTTAACTAATGGGTTTCTAGCAACTAGGCCCTTATTACAGAACCAACTGAACTCCAGAATCCTGTCTTATCTGTTTACTAACAATGGTGATTTCAGCTCTCAATTAGGACAAATGCTTAAGATAGGACGTTTCTGTAACACTGCACCTGGTGGGTTCTCATCGTAGGACTTTAGTATGTCTAGTATGTTAGTATGCATTGCTTTAGTGTGTAGTGCTGTAATGGGCTGGGCTTTAGTGTGTGAGGTCTTATGGCTCTAGTATGTAACATTCTAGAGCGTAGTGCTGTAGTGTATATTGGCTGTGATGTAGTATGTAGGCCATAGAATAAAATTTGGAGCACTGTGTTTCATTCCTTGTTCTCTCATTTTTGTTCCTCGTTTGAGAACAGACCACAAATGAAAGTGGAGGTCTCTTGGCGGATGGTTGTCATAGCAATGTGAGAACATTTATAATGGGATATTTTCCCACTCTAAAGCAACATCCTTTCACTGTGCCTGACGCACACACGTACGCATGTTCACTCCTCTTCCTATTCTCTCACCCACTCTTTAAATGACAGATTTAATGACTAACCTCTCACAAATTATGTCACTTCCTCGCTTAACTCAGCTTTCTAGCATAAACACATTTCATGTACATCACTGATTCCCTGTTGTAGCAGATTCAGCTGAATGTTAAACTGTGTTAAACAAAGTGTTAAGAGTACAGAATAAAAATGTATTATAGTAAAGATTAATGTCATTTTAATAAAATATTGGGTCTCTTTATGGTCTTAAATCTAATAAAGCACCATTTATAAATAAAATGCTGAAAAAAAATATCAAGATTTACATAGTACTGTTCAAAAGTTTGGGGACAGTAAGATTTTTTTATTTAAATTTTTTTTAAAGAATTACTTATTCAGCTAAAATGCATTCAGTTGATCAAAAGTAGCAGTAAAGACTTTTACAATGTTACAAAAAAGTCAAATGTCAAAAGTTAAAAAAAAAATGCTAGGCCGATTCATTTGAACTTTATATTCATCAATAAAATCCTGAAAAAAAGTATCATGGTTTCCAAAAATATTAAGTGGAATAACTGTTTTTAACTTTGAAAATAATTAGAAATGTTTCTTGAGCACCAAATAGGAATATCAGAATTATTTCTGAAGAATCATGTGACACTGAATACTGGAGTAATGGCTAATGAAAATTCAGATTTGTCATCACAGGAATGAATTACATTTTAAAATGTATTAAGTTATTTTAAATAACCTCGAACTTCTGAATAGAAGTGTATTGTACTAAAACAAAAAAAGCATAAAATTGAACTTTTTATTATTATTATTATTATTATTATTATTATTATTATTATTATTAATAATAATATTATTTATATTTAATTTTTTTACAGAAAGTTTACTCACAAAATGAATTTGAAAATATTTCAGACAGAAGCAGAAATAGTTTGTTTTCCAAATGTCAAGGCTGTTGTTAGAATTTTGGAACTGGTTTATCCAAAAAGCTTTAGAAAGGTCCACACGTAACCTAAATCCATGCATTACTAAAGCTTTAGTAAAATTAGGTTAGTAAAGTTCAGTTGCTCTTTATATACAGTATAGTTCCTATATCTTCTCACATCTCTCTTTCCTTCTGTCTTTATGTTTCCAGGGACAGCTCTCTCAAGCACTGAATGTTCTGTCTGATCGGGCCACAGAGGCCAAAGAGTTCCTGGTGCAGCTCAGAAATATGGTACAACACATACAGGTACAACAGTGACACACACTAACACTTATGCACTCATACACACACCTGTGCAGTGCTGTATCAAATTTTACTATCTAATTCTTTCCTCACCTTGTGTTTCAGGAGAATGGAGTTGAATTCGAGGCATGTTTGGTCGCCCAGTGTGATGCTCTGATTGAAGCTCTCAACCGCAGGAAAGCTCTGCTTCTCAGCAGAGTAACCAAAGAACATGAACACAAACTCTCAGTAAGCACAACCACACAAAACATCCCCAACCCAATGGAAGTTTGTCTCTAAGATAAATACAGTATGCTGTTTGTTTTATATAAATATGACAAGAATTGTACACTTTAATAAAAAATCTGTGGAAAAATGGAAAAGAAACTGGTCATATTCCCCAAGGATATTTTCTGTTAAGTTTATGGAAATTTCCTTTAATCCTAAAACACAACATGTAATTCAGAATACAGGTAAAACGCCTGTGAAATATCAATACAGAAAATTCCTATATATTATTGAGCCATATTTTAGAGTGAAGTGACAAACTATTGGGCAGCAGGGACACATTTGCATTATCATTAGGCCTATAACACAGTAAGATGGTTAAAAGCAAAAACCAGTTATCCAGCCTGCTGTTTCTAGATGCATGTGAGTCATTGAAGGGTTTAAATGTTCCTCAACATGCATGTCTAACGTTCATTTCTCAGTTATTGAGGCTCATTCCTTATTTTTAGGAGCTCATTAATAAAAAAACAAAAGCAGAATGACAGCTCTCTGTACTCTTTTGGAGGTAAAGGAATGGTTGGAAAAATGGATCTGGTGCTAATTACCCAAATCTCACAAGTCGATTTGATTTCTTAATTGGAGGTTTAGCGACTGCCACCTTAAGGCTTTTTAGTATGTGTTAATAGAAGTGATGAATGAATTAGATTAACACACAGTTTTTTTTATTGCAGCTTTTGCAAGTTGCATTTTCCAGAAGCTTTGTAGGAATAGAACTGTAGTAAAATAAATTGAAAGCATATAGTCCTCCAAAAATTTTATTTCATACCTGTAAGGTTTCTTCCACGGAACGCAAAAGAAGATATTTTGAAGAATGTTTGTAAGTAAACAGTTTGGTTCCCATTGACTTCCATATAAGTCAATGGGAATAAAAATGTTTTGTTATCAAAATTCTTCAAAATATCTTCATTTGTATTCCACAGAAGAAACAAAGTCTTAGAGGTAGGCTTTGGAATAACATGAGGGTAAATGATGACAGAATTTAGTTTAGTGTTTAGATTAATTAACTAATATTTATGGAAATCTCCATATATTTCTGTATTAGGGCAACAGATGACTGGGCACTGAGGATATTTTCTATTTCCCCATTAAAAATTCATTAAATCTCTTTTCTGCCAAAGTTGGATTCAGAATAGTTTCATGCTTAAGGCAGCAGGGCTAATCAGCAGCCATTGTTGGTGTGTCAAAACAGCCTGTTTCTAGCCCAAGCTTCTATGCTGTATGAAAAGGTTTTCTATCATGGGGGGAATGCAGCGTAATGGTTAAAAATCTGGGCTATTAACACAGAGATATTAGGTTTAACCTCGAGTCATTGTGTCCTTGAATAAGACTCTGAATCCCAGGCTGCTCCAGTGAGACTGCATCTATAGTTAGTGTGCTGCAATTCTCTTTAGTTGAAATGCAGCTGTGAAATGGCAAGTAACCAAATGTATGAATTCTTGTCAGTTCTAAGTAGTCACTTATAATGCGCTAACATGATCCTGATTTGGTCTTCCAGTGGGTAGTTGTTAAATGACGTGTCCGGATTAAAATGTAGGCAAATGTAAAAGTTGAGTGGTATATTTGAGGTGATCTTATTGCTTACCAATTCTTTTAAGATTTGTATAATCTTTAATCCACCCCCCCCCCCCCCCCCCCCCCCCTTCCAATTATCCAGTTGACAAAAGCATTTTAAATAGCTCAAAAGAAATTTTTATCACAAACAAGCTGGAGTGATGACATTAACCCAACTCATGTGCAGTAGATTTCTCTTTCTGAATGAAAAAAATCAAGTAAAATTGTATCATTTTGATAGAAATTTTAAGATAAATTTAAAAAACTAGTTCACCCAAAAAATAAAAAATTGCTTAAAATGTAGCCTACCCACCCATATGCCATACAAGATATAGATGAGTTTGTTTCGTCATTGGATCAGATTTGGCTAAATTTAGCATCACGTCACTTGCTCACCAGTGGATCCTCTGCAGTGAATGGGTGCCGTCAAAATGAGAGTCTAAACAGCTGATAAAAACATCACAATAATCCACAAATAATCAACACAACTCCAGTCTATATGTTAACACTGTGTGTTTGTAAGAAACAAATCCATCAAGGCATTTTAAATTTAAACTGTTGCTTTTGGCCAAAATATATAATAATCCGAAATCCGCAATCCATAATGATGCTTCCTCCGTTATAGTTTTTAGTTCGATTTAATTGTGGTCTACTTTTTGTAGTAAGTCAGTTAGTGGTACTGTTACTTTTGGTATATATATAAATTTTTCTTACATTGAAAGATGACACATATATTTGTTTGTGAGTTATGAAGAGAAATATACTGTTAAAGTTGTCCTGGGCTCCCCTGCTGTTAGTAGTATGTGAGATTTTCTATTTATTTTTTATTTTTTTGCTGGCATCTTATCTCCCTTCTTGTCTCCATGGTGCCACAGGCCTGTTCCCATGGTTACAAAGATGCTGGGGTTCTAGTTTTGACCAGAGGCTCTGCGAGATGAGACTGCATTTCTTCAGTTCTGTCTGGTTCTGTCTCATACTGTTTGGATTTGAATGGCTCTCATGTGAAGTGTTTTATGTTTGAATCATTCAATGTGGTTAGATGCTCTCTGAGACCATCTACAGCTTTGGCGGACGCGTGTGTGTGTGTATTAGTGTGTACTTGTTGTGCGTCACGTAAAACAGATGTAGCTGCTAGGTTTAAGTAGAAGTTGGAGAGGCACACACTGACACATACATTCATCCATTGAAAAATGCAGTCATGAAGTGCAAATGGATTTTAAAATGTTTTTTGTAAAAGGTCAGTGATGTGTTTGCTGCTCAGAGAGGATGCAGACTATTGGTCCTGCTGTTGCCTAGCAACCCAACCACAGCACAGTTATCGTGAATTCATTCTCTTTCTCTTTCTTTCTGCCTCTTTATCTCCTTTTTGTCTCAGGTGGTTCGTGATCAGATATCCCACTGCACGGTGAAGCTGAGGCAGACCACAGGACTAATGGAATACTGTCTGGAAGTTATCAAAGAAAACGACCCCAGCGGCTTCCTGCAGGTCCTTGACCCTTTTAATATCGCACTAATGATCCTCATCTGCTGACATGAGCCGGAAAGTTAGGATGTTTATACACTAGAGAAAGACCAAACTTTTAAAGGATGGGAATGCATGAGATCCATTTTAAGGGTGTATCAAGATCCAAATCAGTTTGATGTAAAGCAAACTGGATTTCCAAAGACTGGACCGCTTCTCTGAAATTCTCATCGGTCAGTGGAGTCCTTCATCAGAGTGTTTTTCTCAACATTTGCTCTGCTCTAAAATATTACATTAGTTAGATATTAGAGGTGAAACATATGTATTGGTACCATTTTTTTTCTATATTGGCCAGTTTGTGCATGCTCATTTAATCAGTTTTTATTTTATTTGTATTACCTTTTATTTGGATAGCACTTATTTAAGTTCATTTTTAAAAACAATAATAAATTAAAAATCTCAAAATATTCTAATTTTGTGATGCCAAACTTAACTTGTTGCATTTTAAATGCATTTTTTATTTATACAAAATAGTGTTGTATTTGACAAATAAACTATTTTAAAAATAATGAAATAATAATATGATAAATAATTAAAAAATTAAATGATAAAATTATTATTAAAATAATAGTCATCAGCCATTATTTCATACTCTAGTTTATATATATATATATATATATATATATATATATATATATATGTGTGTGTGTGTGTGTGTGTGTGTATATATATATATATATATATATATATGTTATAAAATATATAATATTTTATAATCTCTTTTTTCATGTATCAACCATAACATGAAAATAATTGTTGGCCAGAACTTTAACATCTATACTAGATGTTATTATATTGCTCTTTGTGAGTGTTGTGCAAAACTGGTTGTAAGCCAATGTGACATCATTGGTCTGTTGAGGACCATAGTGAAGACTTTTGTACAATTCACTAAGATTAAAAAAAGACTGGTACCTTATATACAAATGGAAAACTGCCTAGAAATTACTTATAAATGGTGGAAAGTGTGAGTGGAAAGGGCATGGAAAGGTCATGGAAATATATTCATTAAAAAGTGTGTGATCTTATAAAACTTTTCCTCAAATACAAGGACTCCTGCCTAATGACACTTTGCCTTCCAAAACTTTTCCGATCACAAAATGTTTCTTGCTCCAAGGATTCTTATTAAATTAACAGAAGGTCATACATTTACATAATGGCAACACTTAATTAATTTGAATTAATGCTGTGTTATATATTCAGAATTACAGTCTGTGTGTATGTGTGTAGATCTCAGATGCTCTGATCAGACGGGTCCATATGACAGAGAATCAGTGGGGAAAGGGCTCTCTGACCCCTCGCATGAGCAGTGACTTTGACCTGACGCTGGACAGCGGACCCCTGCTGCAGACCATACACCAGTTAGACTTCGTCCAGATGAAGGGTGAGTCTGTGTGTGATTGGGCGTTTCATTTTTTTGCATGGCTTTCCTTAATGACACAGTAAGGCAGAACACTGGACCCAAAATAACCGTCCATCTTTGTTTGTGGCTTTGTATGTGTGTTTAGTTCCAGCTGCTCCTATTCTTCAGTTAGAGGAGTGCTGCACTCAAACCAACAGTGCGACTCTGTCGTGGAAACAGCCGCCTCTCTCCACCATTGCTGTGGACGGCTACATTTTAGAACTGGATGATGGGAATGGAGGCCAGTTCCGAGTGAGTGTCACATACAGTACACACAGTGAACCCTTTTGTGCTATTGCATTCTCAAGATTATATATGCGTTGCTGATTCATATTTTTTTAATATTTGAAAAGCATGAAAAGTCTCTTATGCTCACCAAGACTGCATTTATTTGATCAAAAAATACAGTAAAAATTGGAAATATTATTACAATTTAAAATAACTGTTTCCTGTTTGAATATATTTTTAAATAAAATGTATTCCTTGATGCGAAGCTAAATTTTCAGCAGCCATTACTCCAGTCACATGAAACTTCAGAAATCATTTTAATATGCTGATTTGGTTGTCAAATAAATGCAGCCTTGGTGAGCATTACAGACTTCTTTCAAAAAATATTAATCTTAATTAAAAAAATCTTAATTATTCCGCTGCTCAAAAGCATCTTTCAGCCATTCTGAAGTTGCTATATTGCAATTAGAATATTAGATTCTTTTTGATCAGATTGTCCAGATATCAGACAGTTCTGAGTTAGAGTGGGCATGTTGCTTCTGGATACACACCAAAAACATTTCTGAGCTGAATGCAAAAAAAAGTGTGGGGCTAGAAACACTTGATATTTCATAAATTGGAGCTAAATTGAACGGCCAGCATTTCAACTCATTAATTTTCAGTATGGAACTGAAGCTGTACAAAATCATGTGTGGAAATACACAGCACTGATTAAATTTGTGATAAAAAGTACTACATCATACACCAGTACAAATATTTTAACTTCATCGCAGCACCAAGCAAAATTGCAATAATAATGACTATTTTGAGCAAATGGAATCCTACAGAGACCATACGTTATTATTTTTTTGGTCTAGTATTATTTTTCTTTCTCAAAGCAGACAACACTGCATGATGATTCTGCTCAGCTGACTCAATGATCTGTCCAAGAGAAAGAGGTTTTGCTCTAAAGGAAGAAAAATTTGAGTAAACATTGTTCATGCGTATATGCATGGACGTACACACTCATCTGATGTCAGTGTGCATTGAATTAATAAAGTGATATTGTTGAGCATGGGTTTGTCATTTGGCTGTGAGCAGTCAGAATGAGTGACTTTCAATGAGTGAGTTACGAGGGACACGCATGTATTTCCATTAGATCAAGTCAAGTCCACAAACATGGTGTCTCATCTCACATTTGCCGCAAAATGCCTGAGTCTAAAGATGATTCATGCCTTTCACTGCAGAAGTCTATTTATATATTAGAAGACCACTGCACCCACACACACTTATATGATCACACATGCATGCACGCACACACACAACCACTGTCACTCATTGTTTACATTGGTCATCATGAATGGCCCCTTGTGATTTAATTTCATGTGATTTTACATACACCAGCATATAAAAGTTTTTAAAAGAGGTTTCTTATGCTCATCAAGGCTGCATTTATTTGATTAAAAATGCAGAAAAAACAGTAATATTGTGAAATATTACAATCTAAAATAACTCTTTTTCTATTTAAATATATTTTAAAATGTAATTTATTCCTGTGATGCCAAAGCTGAATTTCTCCAGTCTTAAGTGTCTCATGATCCTTCAGAAATCATTCTAATATACTGATTTGCTGCTCTAGAAATATTTCTTATCGTTATCAATGTTGAAAACAGTTATGCTGCTTAATATTTTTTGTGTGATGCATTTTTTTCAGGTTTCTTTCTTGAATAGGAAGTTCAAAAGAACAGCATGTACTGAATTTGAAACAGCGCTTTTGTAACAACATACAGTAAAAGTCTATACTATCACTTTTGATCAGTTTAATGCATCCTTGCTAAATAAACATTAGCCCCCCCCATCACAAAGTAAATCACCTGAGATTAAACTAAGACACTTATACCATATATAGCCACACACACACACACACACTCACATGTACACATTACCATTGAAATACGCTCTCTCAGACACACACATTGTAGCCTACACATTGACACACACACTCAACTGTCCTCTAAACAGGCCAAGCTCTTATTTTAGAAAGCCAGGTTCATGTGTTCTAATATTTGCTCCATTTTTGGGTCGATTTTTAGCAACAGTATCACATTGTGTTTTTCCCAAGATATTCATCAGCATATAAAAAATTTGCATACTATGCAAAGCGTGTCTACTACATACTGCAGAAACAGAGTACACTAGCATACTACATACTAATATTTCTGCAAACAAATTGTCCAAGTGCCTTGGAATACCAAGGCTGAATTTGATTGTGTAAACTAGTCTTACTACAGTAATAGTAAGAGTAGTATGGTAGTACATTATTCCGATTTTAGCCATGGACTTATTTGTTTGTCATAATGCCATTTACACAGAGCACTGTGTGCTGGATACTACAGTATATCCCGCAAAGCAGTGTGCTCAATCTGGCTATCCATTTCAAGTATGACCAATAAACCCAAAGTAAAAAGGGGTTTTTAACATGTTTTTTCATTCAATATTTGATTAGACTGCCAAATGTTTACACATTTTAACACAAAATTGTGTGAAATGTGTACTGTTTCATGTATTCCGTTTAAAAATAGTATGCAGTATATAATGTGCAGTGTACAGTAAGCAGTGCCCTAAATATTCATTACGAACATAGATTGTTAACCATGTGTGTTTACTAACTGAAGTGTGTATTTTGCAGGAAGTGTACGTTGGTACAGAGATGATCTGCACTGTGGATGGTCTACACTTCAACAGCACTTATAAATCTCGTGTTAAAGCGTTTAACTCCAGTGGAGTCGGCCAATACAGCAAAACGCTTGTCATGCAGACATCAGAGAGTAAGAGATGTTATCTCACTGTTGCACACACACACACACACACACACACACACACTATTGAATGCTGTCACTCTTAATGCACAGGGAAGCTTGAGCATGACAGTGCAAAATAATACAGCAGATTTTTATTAGCAATGTCAATATAGTGTGCAGTTTGCACAAATAGGATATACTTTGGTGTCTTTTTTAAGGAATTAAAATTAACTAGTTTCTAACATAAAATTTAATTAGTAGCTACTTTTATGTATCACTCTTAAACATTTTTCAAAACTCATTTACTTTATCTTTTTAGATTTTATACTTATAATTTTTTTCAGATTGTATAGACGTTGTGTATTTATTTTTTAATGTTTATGTTTAAAGGTGAGTATCAAAAATGATACATCAGGCTTTTGAGGAAACTTTATTAGTATAACTCTCAATCATTGCTGTATTGCAAGCTATCAGAATTTCATCTTACCTTTTTCCATAAATATCAGCAGCTACGCCTAATTTTTAAATGTTCAGTTAAAAATACTATAGTAATTTATAGTAAATACTATAGTTTTTTTAACCATACTGTAGTAAAGTACTTGAATTAATTTGTTGTGGTAATTCCATAGTTGCTGTGGTAATATAACAACTATAGTAATATAAACAAATTACTTTACCCAATACTGTACTAAGTTTTCTACAACTATAGGGTATATTATACTACAATACACTACAGTTTACTGTAGTAAAAACTAAAGTATACTGCAGTATTTATTACAGTTTATCAGTTCACTATAGTTAATACTACAGTATGCTGTAGCATTCATTAACAAAGTGTTGTATACTATAATATATACAGTATAATACACTTTACTATAGTATGGTTCAAAAACACCATAGTATTTACTATAAATTACTATAGTATATTTTCATGTGGGTAAAATTGAATAAAATAAAATTGAATCATAAAATTGTTTTTTTCTCTTGAATTTAAGCTCCATATTCTGTATCATACTATATGAGCCACGAAAGCCTGATGTATCAAATATGATACTAAACAAAAAACTTTTTTTACATTTATATATTATAATATTATATTTTATTATATTCTTACATTTCAAAAATTAGGTTTTTTCTGACTATTTTCTCATATGTCTGACTTTACAGCTTAATGTAAATTATACACTTTGTTGCACTGTTGCAAAATCATCATTTAAAGTAAATAGAAAATCAGGTCTTATAATATTTTTTTTGAACTTCTGAAATTTGAGCATTTACCATTGATCATTTAATGTAAAAAAAAAAAAAAGAAAGAATTTCAGGCTATTTTTGTACCCTATTCATGGAAAATGCCAGTGACGTTACACTGAAAGTCTGCTGGGGAGGTCTTTATGAACACCATTATATGTCTAATTGTATGTTACTAATATAAATGAATATCATTGTGCTGTTAACTGTACTAACGCTCTATAGTAGTTTATCTCTTGTAAGCGCTGATCCAGCTTCCCTGATGTGCTGCTTTCCTTCCTCTCTTTCAGTACCCAATTCTGTTACTTTCTTTTTTTTCTCTCCTTCCACCCCTCTGCATTTTCTGTCCTCTGCATTTCTCTGCCTTTTCCACTTTTCTTTATCTCTCCAACCTTCTCTCGCTCTTTTCCCCTCTTTCTCTTGATTTCAGTGAGTCTGCCTTCATATGGTTGTAAAACTCTGGCAGCAGGTATGAATGCCTGAACATCATCATTATGTTAACCTCATATACCCTTTCTTGTCTGCTTGTATATGTTTGTTTGTGTGTGTGTGAGAGAGTGTGTGTGTATGAGAGTGAGAGATTGAGTGTGTGTTTGCAAATTTGATTTGCAGTGTCTCTGTGTTCTTAAACACATCTGGACTTTTATTCTTATTGTAAATCAAAGCTCAGCCAGCCTTCGTGACCATATGTGTGTGTGTGTGTGTGTTGTTTCTCCAGTTGCCTGGTTCACCTTTGACCCTGCATCGGCCCACCCTGACATCATCTTGTCCAACGACAACCTCACGGTGACGTGTAACAGTTACGACGACCGTGTCATAATGGGCAACACAGGGTTCTCTCGTGGCGTGCACTACTGGGAGATGACCATCGATCGCTATGACAACCACCCTGACCCTGCGTTTGGAGTCGCCCGGGCTGATGTCATGAAGGACGTGATGCTGGGGAAGGATGATAAAGCCTGGGCCATGTATGTGGACAACAACCGCTCCTGGTTCATGCATAACAACTCACACACCAACCGGTATGAATACATTTGTCTACGTGTGCGTGTTTGTTTTGCAACTTCTCAATTAAATGATTATCATGAGAATCTTAAACAATTAAATTTCTATACCTCATGTTATTACTTTTTCAAAAGCACTGCTAATTAAAGACCACATTGCTCACAGTTTTTAGCTAAATCTACCAGCTCATGCACTGAAAAACAATTGGTGTAGAAACAATTTTAACTCTGAAATTGCCGATAAATTTCAGTTACACAGTTACAAAGAAACAGCAAGTAACACACTGAATTAAATGTGAAATTTTGAAGTAGAAAAACTGTAGTAGTATTTTATAATAAATCATACTCCAATAATCTTTTTTTATTTACAACTTCAAAAAAAAAATCAGTGTAGATATCAATAACTTTTTGAAAAAAATGCATTATTATATTATATTATATTACATATTACAAAATATTCTCTACAGAGCCTATAGCTCTGTATATTATATTATATTATATTATATTATAAAATTATTGAAAGAAATTCTTGGAAAAAAGGCCTGATAAAGTGCCTTATCACAAATGTTCACAGTTGCTCTTGATTACAAAGTGGATGCTATACATATCTTAGATGAAGCTATGAATGAAGCAAATTTTAATAATTAAATGTATATCCTCTATATGTCATTGTAATACTCCTTAGTCACATAATGACTATTTAAAATATATTTGTGAAATTTCAACAAAATTTATTGCCAATGTTGTAACAAGATGCCAACATAGAAGAATCCAGCAAACATGATTTTCTGTCAAAACAGAAAATACACTCACTGACATTTCAAAAGTAAAGCATTTCTCTGGAGATTGCAAATACAACACTATTGCTACAGTTTCATAAATCACACCATCAGCTGGCAATATAGAAATAACACCTTCACCCATGCATTCACAGTGAACAATATGCTTTATTGTTTTCATTCTTTTTGTCTTTCATACCCACCTTCAGTGTCTTTACCTGTGCATAGATGGTGTGGTAGAATCTGCTATCAGATCTGAACATTATTTCTAAGGCGCCATAGGTGTGGATTAACACGCAAAAAATGTCCCTACTATCTGAGGGATTTCACTGAAATAGGTGTCCTGAGAAATCACACCTGTCTCAGTGACAGCCCTTAGGCTCTGTGAACAGCAAATGTATCAGAAATGCTATCTGCATGTTAATTAATGTGCATGCTCATGTTTGCTGACATACGGTTGGCTATCATTTTTTTTTTTGGGGGGGGGGGAGGGGGGGAGGGGGGGGGGGGGGGGGGGGGGGCAGTGTTTTAGACAGAATATATAGGATGGAAAGATGGGACTGGTTAATTTGTGACGGAAATTCAGTAGCCCCTCACTGCAGAACACAAGATCCAGGGGGTGTGGTTGGATCTACATCTAGGGGGTGGAGATGGGTAGGTTTAGGGGTGGAGATGGGTGGGCATCAGGGAGTGGAGACAGGTAGATTTAGGTATATATAAGGTGGGAGGAGTTGGATCTGGATCCAACCTCGCCCCCTAGATCTTGTGTTCTGCAGTGAGGACCATATCCGGAAATTAGCAAAACTACCAGCATGTACAAGTGGATGAAAATATGATGCATTACTGCCACCTGCTGCTGGTTTATATTATTCACACGTAGAGGAGTGGTCAAGGCTAACAGCAGGCAATAATATATTTAAAGAAAATGCTCACACAAAACACACGTTAAATAAAAAATGATAGTTTTGTATTTTATATGTTTATTGAGTCAAACATGAGTGTCTGTTATAGGTCTTGCACTCTGTTTGGTTAGTGCATCACCTTTCGTTTATTCTCTCTTTCTTTTCTCCCTCTCTCAGTACGGATGGAGGAATAAGTAAAGGAGCAACTGTGGGTGTGCTGCTGGATTTCTGTCGTGGGATTCTGTTGTTTTTGATAAATGATGAGCAACAGGGACCCGTTGCCTTCAACACACTGGAGGGCATGTACTACCCGGCCATCAGCCTCAACCGCAATGTTCAGGTAACATTCATTGCATTAATTCACCGCAAGCATTTTAGTACACCTCAGCATACTTTTAAGAGTAAGAGAGTAATGGAAAAAATATACTTGAAAGAATATACAACTAATGTAATGAGATCTGTGTGGACACTTCCTTCTTTCTGCTTTCAAAAAGTTATATATAAAGTATATATACTAATATACTAACTTAAACCAAAAGGCTTTTATGTGCAATAATTTTTGTGTTTGTTTCTTTTCATAGGTGACTCTTCATTCTGGGCTGCCTATTCCTGATTTTTATACACCTGGAGAATCTGAAGCTGCAGGCTCAGTCTGCTGAAGAGTCATTACACACTTATATACATACGTACACACACGCACAGACAAGTGCACATGGATTCAGCTGTGAGTACTTGGCGGGGGAATTGCTGCTGACAGTCATTAATGCGTTTCAACAAGGTCCGAGAGTTCTGAAATGTAAACGGACCTGATATATGTGAGGGTTAGGGTTAACTCAACCCTAACTTAACCTTAACTTTAACTCTGACCCTGATGTATGTGAGGTAAATTGATATAGAAATTCTTGAATCATTTTCTTCTCTTTCTTACACTTTTTCTAGATATGATTATTATTATTGATGTTGTCATTGCAAAAGGTGCTCATGGATGTGAACTCCCAGATTACTGGATAATAACAGATGTCTGTCTGTTGCTTCATGATAAAATGTGTGAAGTTAAGCTTAGACATAAGTTACTGATGTGTTAGACCTTAGAGGATGCATTTTACATTACATAGAAATGTTCTGTTGCATATAAAGGTGATTTTAACTGCAGATGGGGACAGAAACTAGAGTAAAATATCTACTATTACAACCTCCTCATGCATATTACGCCTTAGTTAATGTTATATATCCTAAACCCTACCCTGAAACTCAAACCCTGATCCAAACCCGATATTTCCATCCTTCCGCATTCACAGTGGATGAGCGAACATACAATTTGGACGTATTAGACAATGCCAGAATGAGCTGAATGTGTGTCAATGAGGAGGTAATGGCTTTCTGTTTGTTTAACAGAATAGAAAAGACTAATTGGGACAAATACATGCACACATACACACACACTGGCATTTTCACAGCCTTGCGTAACGTATTATGGAGAGATGAGAATGAATAAAGTTTTTGTTTCTCTCTCTCCGTTTTATTTCTCCTTTGCTGCCTCAAATCCGCACAAGCTAAACGCAAATGCTAAACAAATAACTGGTGCTGCTTATGTTCAATGTGAGAAAATATTGCAATATTAAAGAGTAGAGCTGCAAATCCAAAAGAGAGAATTTAAACAAGACAGCATACATTGTAGCTGCTTGAAGCATTGGCTATTAGTTTACCATAAAGGATGTACTTTTGCATTAAGAAAAATATTTAAAATCCCACTGGTGGGGTTAAAATATGGGGCAGGTGCTGTACTTTATCTGTTTGTTGAGCAGATGGTTTTTGCTCAACAAACAATTGAATGTTTGGGTGCAGTGAGGGAAATTTCACCCATTGCAAATTGTATTTTTTCATAAATTAATCCCAATATAAGAAATGTATTATTATTATTACTATTGTGTCTGAATTGTTGTTATCTGTAAAGTTCTATGCTCAATAAACTGGATTAGATGCAATATAAAGCTGTCTTCTGTCATTTCCCTTCTAAAATATTTTGTGCAAATTTGCAATGGCAAATCTTTTTATTAGCTACTGTTTACGTTTTAAATCTTTGTAGTAATGTGGCTTATATAATTTAAATAACAATTTAATTATTGCTCTACAGTTACAATATTATTAAGAAGCAAAATAATTTAACTATTACGTTTTTCAAAAATCTTAGGTCTGAGACATTTTTGACTGAAGCCTTAAAAAAATATCAAAATGAATTTTAATTAAAAACTGAAAACGTTCATCATAGAAGATATACAGGTGCATCTCAATAAATTAGAATGTCGTGGAAAAGTTCATTTATTTCAGTAATTCAACTCAAATTATGAAACTCGTGTATTAAATAAATTCAGTGCACACAGACTGAAGTAGTTTAAGTCTTTGGTTCTTTTAATTGTGATGATTTTGGCTCACATTTAACAAAAACCCACCAATTCACTATCTCAACAAATTAGAATATGGTGACATGCCAATCAGCTAATCAACTCAAAACACCTGCAAAGGTTTGCTGACCCTTCAAAGTGGTCTCTCAGTTTGGTTCACTAGGCTACACAATCATGGGGAAGACTGCTGATCTGACAGTTGTCCAGAAGACAATCATTGACACCCTTCACAAGGAGGGTAAGCCACAAACAAGATGCACAACCAACCGAGAGAACCGCAGCCTTATGAGGATTGTCAAGCAAAATCGATTCAAGAATTTGGGTGAACTTCACAAGGAACGGACTGAGGCTGGGGTCAAGGCATCAAGAGCCACCACACACAGACGTGTCAAGGAATTTGGCTACAGTTGTTGTATTCCTCTTGTTAAGCCACTCCTGAACCACAAACAACATCAGAGGCGTCTTACCTGGGCTAAGGAGAAGAAGAACTGGACTGTTGACCAGTGGTCCAAAGTCCTCTTTTCAGATGAGAGCAAGTTTTTTATTTCATTTGGAAACCAAGGTCCTAGAGTCTGGAGGAAGGGTGGAGAAGCTCATAGCCCAAGTTGCTTGAAGTCCAGTGTTAAGTTTCCACAGTCTGTGATGATTTGGGGTGCAATGTCATCTGCTGGTGTTGGTTCATTGTGTTTTTTGAAAACCAAAGTCACTGCACCCGTTTACCAAGAAATTTTGGAGCACTTTATGCTTTTTAAAGATGCTGATTTCATTTTCCAGCAGGATTTGGCACCTGCCCACACTGCCAGAAGCACCAAAAGTTGGTTAAGTCACCATGGTATTGGTGTGCTTGACTGGCCAGCAAACTCACCAGACCTGAACCCCATAGAGAATCTATGGGGTATTGTCAAGAGAAAAATGAGAAACAAGAGACCAAAAAATGCAGATGAGCTGAAGGCCACTGTCAAAGAAACCTGGGCTTCCATACCACCTCAGCAGTGCCACAAACTGATCACCTCCATGCCACGCCGAACTGAGGCAGTAATTAAAGCAAAAGGAGCCCCTACCAAGTATTGAGTACATATACAGTAAATGAACACACTTTACAGAAGGCCAACAATTCACTAAAAATGTTTTTTTTATTGGTCTTATGAAGTATTCTAATTTGTTGAGATAGCGAATTGGTGGGTTTCTGTTAAATGTGAGCCAAAATCATCACAATTAAAAGAACCAAAGACTTAAACTATTTCAGTCTGTGTGCATTGAATTTATTTAATACACGAGTTTCACAATTTGAGTTGAATTACTGAAATAAACGAACTTTTCCACGACATTCTAATTTATTGAGATGCACCTGTATATTCAAGTGTTAGCTGCATTATTATGTATTTTTAATGTCAAGTCATTGATTCATATACTGTATGTTTACCATGATTAAAAAAAAAAGTTCAATAAGTCCAATGAGAGAGAGAGAGAGAGAGACTCTGCTCCTCCCTCTGTGCCTCCTATAAAAATATGTGGCTCGTGAGCCCCGGTGCTCGGTGTAACCGGTGATCTTCAGGATGGCGACTCCTCTAACGGACCAGGAGAAGCGAAAGCAGATCAGCATCAGAGGGATCGTCGGTGTGGAGAATG
Organism: Spinibarbus caldwelli; assembly: GCA_039654775.1. NCBI lineage: Eukaryota > Metazoa > Chordata > Actinopteri > Cypriniformes > Cyprinidae > Spinibarbus > Spinibarbus caldwelli. The sequence continues at coordinate 9,363,727 of CM077242.1, forward strand.
TGGCAGAGCTGAAGAAGGGCTTCAACCGCCACCTGCACTTCACGCTGGTCAAAGACAGGAACGTGGCGACGCCGCGCGATTATTATTTCGCGCTCGCGCACACGGTGCGTGATCACCTGGTGGGCCGCTGGATCCGAACACAGCAGTTCTACTATGAGGCCGACCCCAAGGTGAGTCCGGGGAAAAAAGTCTTTTTGAAAGAAGTCACGTGGTAACTTTTGTTTGAAACTTCCACAGCTAAAAATTAATTATCGAAATGAAATGTAATTTGGAAAATTTTGATTTGTATTGCGTTAACAGTGTATCATTTTATTGGAATATAAGAAAGATATTTTCACGTTAACATATTGGTGATGGTTTTACCAATACGAAAAAAAAGGTAATTTTTTTCACTTTTAATTATTATGGGATTAACAGGTTGTAATGAAGCTGTCGGTCAGGTTAATTAAGTCAGGTGCTTAAATTTTTAAAACATAATGCATTACAAGTAAGTTTTATGGATTCAGATAATGTATTTGTTCCAGTTGTTTGTGATTATTACCAGAGTTCAGACTATCATGATAAACCTGGATATATGAGAATTTTAAATTTATAAAAAAATAATAATAATGATAATAATATTTTAGAGTAGGGAACTTATTGTGATTTCCAGTCCTGGAAAAGTTATGAAAATTCATAAATAAATAAAAAAATTCTAGTTATGCACGGCTTAAGTAAGATCACTATAATTTTTTTTTTTTTTTTTTTTTTGTGATGGAAAATAATTTGGCATAATTTGCACCCAATGTACACTCCAAGAATGCTCTGTTTGATTTTTAAATTGTTTATATTTCTGTGTGCTTCAGCGTGTGTATTACTTGTCACTGGAGTTCTACATGGGTAGGGCGCTCCAGAACACCATGATTAATCTGGGTCTGCAGAACGCCTGTGATGAGGCTATCTACCAGGTGAGAGAGGACTAAACACTTGTCCATCCATCTGTGCGTCTGGCTTTCTTTAAATCTCTCTTTTTCCTTTTAGCTGGGGTTGGATATGGAGGATCTGGAAGAGATGGAAGAAGATGCCGGATTAGGGAACGGAGGGCTGGGAAGATTAGCAGGTCTCTCTTTCTCTCTTGCTCTCTCTCACACATACACTATGCAAATAATTTACCGTATTAATATAAATTAGCGATATTTATTGTGTGTACACGATCCACAGCTTGTTTTCTCGACTCCATGGCGACTCTGGGTCTGGCTGCTTATGGATATGGGATCCGATATGAGTATGGAATTTTCAACCAGAAAATCAAAGACGGCTGGCAGGTGAATTCACCAAGATGTCCTTAATTTATTAATTAAAAAGTTCTCAAATGCAAGCTTCTGATGTCATAATATAATTTATTATAGTAGTTCTGACCCATATAACAAAAATATATTTGTGGTGTATTTTTAAATATATTTCAGAATACAAAAAACGCCAAAATTGATCACTAATAAAGATTTTAAAATAAATATATTTTAGATACATTTAGTTATTTATGTTTTTTCATACATAAGTAGATATATAAGTAAATAAGTAAATATATTTCAGATATATTTTTAAATGTATTTCAGAGTACAAAAAGTGTCAAAATATATGGCTAATATAGATTTAAAAATCTATTTAAATAAATAAATTTTCCTGTAGGTTTTAGTTACCTATAATCTATATATATTTTCAATCTGCTTATGCTAAATTTATCTTTATTTTGCATTTCCACAAAATTCTGGGTACTTTACAGTTTGCGATATTTTGAAGGACAGTGTCTGCATAAAAATCAATGTAAATGGGCCAGGAGTCCACTGCGTTCGTGGTCACTGGCCTGGTGCATGTGAACTTGTCACAGAGCTGATAATACTGCACCAACAGTGATCTCGTGCCAGCAGTAGCAGGTTGATAAGAAACAGCAGCTCGATGTATTTGCAGAAGGACAGTGATAATGGTGTGTTTGTGCAGCTCATTTTAAAAAATACACACACTTGATCTTTAACCTGCCCTACATTTGAGTACTATGTCCTCCAGTGCAGACCAGCACTGGTGTCCTCTTTCATCATCTCTGTATCATTGTCTGTTAGGTTGAGGAGGCGGATGATTGGTTGAGGTACGGTAACCCCTGGGAGAAAGCCCGTCCTGAGTTCATGCTGCCCGTGCATTTCTACGGCCGTGTGGAGGAAGAGGATGGGAAGGAACCGAAATGGGTCGACACACAGGTATCAACACAGTTAAACAAATAAATACACACTTCAAGGATAGCAGTACCCTGGCCAGGTTAGTAATGCATGTTTGTTGTGTAGGTGGTTCTTGCCATGCCGTACGACACGCCAATCCCTGGATACATGAACAACACTGTGAACACTATGCGCTTGTGGTCTGCACGTGCACCCAACGACTTCAACCTGCGAGACTGTGAGTCATTCACACAACAGAATATCAATCCATATTAACTGCAGACATTTATGTGTGATTTTATACGAGACAAACATTATAAAAGTATCTTTTTACTGAAGTCAACTTCAAAATTAAAATGTACCCCATTTCCTGGTCTTATGTGAACGATTCATCAGTGCATAGTATTCCAAAGAAAATGCATTTGTCTTAATTTTTCTTTATTTGTCTGTTTTCAGTTTAATCAGTATTTATCAAATCAAAATGGGTACTAATGTTAAATATTAAATTGAACTAATTTAAATGACTAAATTAAATTACCAGTCAATTTAACCAGTATTTAACAATTTGAAATGTAACCAAATTAAATTAAATTAAAAATGACTATTAAATATTTAATATCAAATTAAATAAATATTTTTAGTAATATATATTTTTAGTACCCCTGACATTTACAATTTCGTCAGACACCTGAAATCAGTGCTACTGGAATTTATAAGTAATAATTCAATGACGGATGTTTTGTTTTCTTTTCACAGTTAATGTTGGTGATTATATTCAGGCAGTTTTGGACCGTAACTTAGCAGAAAACATTTCCCGTGTACTCTATCCAAATGACAATGTAAGTTTTAAATAGCTGCATTAATCTGCATTAATTATTGTGTGCAGAAAATTAGGTTTCAATTATCCAATGTAAGTTTAATCTCACATCTGATTTCAGATGAGATTTTAGCCCAAACACACTCATTTGTAGTTTTTTGACACTGCAATTTGTGGGTGTTGTAGTTCTTTGAAGGAAAGGAGCTGCGGTTGAAGCAGGAATATTTTGTGGTGGCAGCGACTTTACAAGATGTGATTCGGCGCTTTAAGACCTCAAAGAGGAACTGCTCTGGACCGTTGTCATTTGATAGCTTCCCTGATAAGGTCTGTTTTCGCTATACATATTTACAGTAAACATCTCACTTGACTCTGTAATTCCACACTGTAATTCTGCAGGCACTTACAACCCATGCTAGTCACTACATCAGTGCTTTGCATTATGTTATGAACTTTTAAGTAATGTACTTGTGTGATTCTGCATGTGTGTTTGTCAGGTTGCCATCCAGTTGAATGATACTCACCCTGCTATGGCCATCCCTGAACTGATGAGGATATTTGTGGACATTGAGAAACTAGACTGGGACACAGTAAGATTTATGAATAATTCATGATACACTAATTTTAATAGTTTTAGTTGTAGTTAACAACAACAACAACAGTAGTTAGGGTTGGCATTTTGTTTTGTTTGTTTTGGCAGTATGATTACTGAAAATGAGTTCTTCTTTGTGAGTATCTAGGCCTGGAATATCACTAAACAAACGTTTGCGTACACCAACCACACGGTTCTGCCTGAAGCTCTGGAGCGCTGGCCAGTCGAACTGATGGAGAAACTTTTACCCCGACACCTGCAGATCATATACAGGATCAACCAAATACACCTGGATGTGAGTACACTTACACCCAGACTCAGGAAAACTGCATTTACTTTATTATTTTTGAGTCATTTTCTAGTTGAAGACAGCTCTAATGTTCCAAATAGAGGATTTGTCAGTTTAAATTTGTCCTCAAAGTGTAGCTAAGTAAACCCACATGCACACTTACATTTAGTGCAGACACTAAATTAATTGTTTTTGTATGTATATGTGTGTATGCGCGTGTGTGTGTCTTTGTAGCATATAGCATCTCTGTTTCCAGATGATATGGATCGAATCTGCAGGATGTCTCTGATCGAGGAGGAAGGGGGAAAGAGAGTAAACATGGCTCATCTTTGCATTGTGGGCTCACACAAAGTCAACGGAGTTGCAGAGATTCACTCCGACATCATCAAAAGAGACGTGTAGGTCTCACTATCTCACATACATACAATCCTGCATCCCACTGCTGATTATTTTCTTAACTGAATTGAAATTTGATCGTTTAGATTCCGAGACTTCAGTGAGCTGGAACCAGAGAAATTTCAGAATAAAACAAACGGCATCACACCACGACGTTGGCTGCTCCTCTGCAACCCAGGACTCGCTGATCTGATCGCAGAGGTCCAACACACACGTTTTTCTCTCATTTTATAACACATTTTGCAAGTTGATGTTTTTATGTGTTTCATTTTTGTGTGTTTGTAGGCTATCGGTGAAGAGTATGTGAAAGATCTGACTCAGCTGCAGAAGCTGAATGATCTGGTGGACGACGATGCTTTCATCCGAGATGTAGCCAAAGTCAAACAGGTTTCATATTAAATTTGTAGATCTTTGTAATCTAGGAGTTAATTTCTGTTTTTCTTCTCTTTATTTGTGACCCTGGACCACACAACCAGTCATAAGTAACACAGGAATATTTGTATCAATAGTCAACAATACATTGTATGGGTCAAAATTATCGATTTTTCTTTTATGCCAACATTCATTAGGATATTAAGTAAAGATCATGTTCCATGAAGATATTTTGTAAATTTACTACCAGAAATATATCAAAACTTGATTTTTGATTAGTAATATGCATTGCTAAGGACTTAATTTGGACAACTTTAAAGGCGATTTTCTTTTTTTTGCATCCTCAGATTCCAGATTTTCAAATAGGTGTATCTTGGCCAAATATTGTCCTTACCTAACAATGATGTACAAATCTCAATTTTAAAAAATTGACCCTTATAACTGGTTTTGTGGTCCATGGTCACATATAATTGTCTACTACTTTTGAGGTTTTCTGTGGGCATTTCTGACTCGAATAAAATTAGTCAAAAGATTTGTTCATTTTAATTCGTAGTAAGTAAGTTCCTGTTCATTTTTTGACGCGTTTTTTTTTTTTTGTGTGTGTGTAGGATAACAAGCTTAAGTTTGCGCAATATTTAGAGAAGGTGTACAAGGTGGACATAAATCCCGCATCCATGTTTGATGTCCATGTGAAAAGAATCCATGAATACAAACGACAGCTGCTCAACTGCCTCCACGTCATCACCATGTACAACCGTATGTACAGAAAACAAACACACACTCGCACATGTTGATTAAGCTATTATGTTTATATGTTTTTCAAAATACGTTTACCTATGTAGAGACTCCTTTAAGTAAAAAATGAAAATTCTGTCATCACTGATTTATCTTTGACTTTCTTTCTTCTGTGCAACACAAAATAAGATACTGAAGAATGTTCCAACTGTTTCACACACAGGCATCAAAAGGAGCCCCATTAAACCGTTCATACCACGGACTGTGATTATCGGTGGAAAGGTAAATCAAACAACATTTTCCGAACACACTCACATGCACTGATTTGCAATATGTACATGTTCAAAAGGTTTGGGGTCAGATGTTTTAATGTTTTGGAAGAAGTCTCTTATACTCACCAAGGCTGCATTTCTTTGATCCAAAATACTGTAAAAACTGTAATATTGTGAAATATTATTACAATTTAACATAAGCATTTTATATTTAAATATATTTTAAAATGTAATTTATCTTTGTGATGACAAAGCTGAATTTTCAGCAGCCATTACTCTAGTCTTCAGAGTGACATGATCCTTTAGAAATCTTACTAATATGCTGATTTGGTGCTTAAGAAGCATTTCTCATTATCATCAGTATTGTGCTGTTTAATATTTTTGTGGAAAATGTGATACATTTTTTTTCAGGATTCTTTGATGAATAGAACGTTTAAAAAAAAAACAGCATTTATTTGCAATAGAAATCTTTTTCTAGCATTATAAATGCTTGTACTGCAGCTTTTGATCAATTTAACGCATTCCTGCTGAACAAAAGTATTAATTTCTTTCAAAATAAAAAATATTACTAACCTCAACCTTTGAATGATAGTGTATGCTTTACTACGTATGTTTATGCAGGCTGCTCCTGGATATCACATGGCAAAGATGATCATTAAGTTGATCACCTCCGTCGCTGATGTTGTGAATAATGATCCTGTGATCGGCCGTAAACTGAAGGTCATTTATCTGGAGAACTACAGAGTGTCACTTGCAGAGAAAGGTGACATACACACTCACAACAAATATGAGATTGTTTGCGTATTGATGGATACATTTATGATTATCTTTGGTTTATGTGCAGTGATTCCAGCTACAGACCTGTCAGAGCAGATCTCCACTGCAGGTACAGAGGCTTCCGGAACGGGAAACATGAAGTTCATGCTGAACGGGGCGCTGACCATTGGCACTATGGATGGTGCCAACGTGGAGATGGCAGAAGAAGCCGAGAAGAAAACCTCTTCATCTTTGGCATGAGGGTGGAAGATGTGGCAAAGATGGATAAAGAAGGGTAGGGAGTGAGACGAAGAGATTAAATACATGGAAATGGATGCAGAGTAAATGTCATGCTATCTTTGAAGACATTAACCATTCCTTTGTGTGTGTGTGTGTGCAGCTATGATGCATTACAATATTATGAGAGTCTTCCGGAGCTGAAACAAGCCATAAATCAGATCAAAAGTGGCTATTTTTCACCAAAACAGCCTGAGATGTTCAGTGATATCATCAACATGCTGTTCCATCATGATCGGTAAAACACTCACACTTTCTTTCTCAAATTCTTACCCTGCAAACTCTCTCACGCTGTCTAAAACTGTATCCCCAGGTTTAAAGTTTTCGCAGACTATGAGTCTTACGTCGAGTGTCAAGAGAGAGTCAGCGCTCTGTATAAGGTGAACATTATCAAACAAACACATTTTGCCTAAAAAACACGTCAGAGATTCAGATTATTGTTCAACGTTCTCCTTCATCCTGCTTCATGTAGAATTAAAACCTGTGCGGAACTTTTGTTCAACCAGAGATTCGGACCATATCGAACTGGCCAGGTCACATGATTTTAGCAAACAAGACTTTGTAAAAATGGTTTTAACAGTTTTATAATGTAGGTAAAATTCTGATGAATTTAATGTAATGTAATAAACTTGCATGTATAATAAAATACAGACAGTGATAGTTAATTCTTCTAAATGGCCCAATTAGCCAAGCCCTACCTAAAAACACAAATTATTCATATTTGATGGTGTTTAATGTTTAGTAGATTACACTTTCATAATAACATTCGTAATTGGTTTGTAAAATGTATCTGTATGCATGTTTGTAACAGTGAATCATTTTGAGAATTAATTCAGTTGATTCAGAGTTTCGAAAAGCTTTTTCTCCCACCACTACTTTTCATTTGATTTAATTGAGTGACATTCAGTGACACATCATCATTACTCATTTACTGACTCAGTTTGTTCATTTCCAACTCCAAGCTATTTTTTTCTGTGAAACACAAAAGTTCGAAATTTAAGAATCTTATGATTTAAGAAGATGTGAGACTTAAGAATGATTACACAATTCTTTTCTATATAGCAACAGTTCAAAGTGACCATGGCTGTCAAGTTTCAAAAAATTACAAAGAGACACTTAAAGTGCAATTAATATAGTCCGTATTTCTCTGTTTTGGACAGGATCAGAGAGAGTGGACTCGGGTGGTAATTAAGAACATTGCAGCATCTGGAAAGTTCTCCAGTGACCGCACCATTACAGAGTACGCTACTGAGATCTGGGGAGTGGAGCCCACTGACCTGAAGATTCCTCCACCCAGCGAACCCCGTGAAGCTCTGGAGGAAACCGCTCGCGCCCTGCGCAAGAACTGAACTCATCAGCACAGTGTCATAGGATCATGAGAAGATTTCTTACAGTAATTAATATAACTACATAACTTAGTAAGAATTCATTTTTAGTTTTTGCTTTCAATTTTTTCTAAAGGAGTGCCTTGTACAAGCAAAAAGCTAAAATAAACCTCATATTTTAATTCAACATGACTTCAACATTGAGTCAGTTTATTTAGTATTAGTCAATATAACGATTTAATGGAAAATGTATAAGAAAAATGAGAAATTGTATAAAAAAGAAGAGTGGATGAGAGGCAGAGGACAAAGAGTTTCATGGGTCAACGTTTTGACATTCTGCACTTTTATAGTACAAAAGAAAATTAAATAGGTTTACTTAGGGCTTGCAACACCAAAGTTGTGGGTTCAATTCCAAAGAAACAAAACATGCACCCAAAATACACTGTAAGCATCTAGCAATTAAACGAATGTAAATATTGTTCAACAGTTTGTGGTCAGGAGATTTTTTTATTTGAAAGAAAATAATACTTTTATTCAGCAAGAAATTAATTGATTAAAATATAAAGTCTACTGTCAATTTGATCAAATTTAATTAATTCCTTGCTACATTGCTACAAAAATATATATTGCTTTGAACTGCCTATTCATGAGAGAATCCTGAAAAAGTATCACAGTTTACACAAAAATAATGAGATACTAATAAAATAGATGTAAAAGTCAATCGTTTTCTGTTGTGAGGTTAAGAAATTGTTTTTGAGCTTTACTATCACAAAAAAATGACATTTTATAATATATTACAATAGAAAACGGTCATTTTAATTAGTTTTACTGTATTTTTGATCAAATAAAAGCAGCTTTGGTGAGCATAAATGTGTAGATTTAAGAGGTGCGCAGTTCCATCGCTGTCCTGCTGGAGGCGCTGTTGCGCGCTGTGTTTGAGCTCGTCTCCTCCTCTTCCTCCTGCAGGGCCTTTCAAAATCTCTCTGACCGCCCCATTATAACAGACAATGTAGCACACTGACCCGAGCTCTCAGCAGAAAGACATCACATTCACAGCTTTAGATCCAAACACGCACAGAACGGTTCAGTTCGAGGGCGAGCTCCGGATCAAACTAATGGACTTATAGCCGAATAACGGAGAGACAGCGTGCATCTGTGAAACCGCCGGGTTAGTTAACTTATGTTCTGATGACTTTATCACACACAAATCACAGTCTTCTTACTCATAATACATTCGTGCATTCATTCGGCATTAAAATTTAATATTAGGTGTCATGCATATGGTTTGAGTCGATTTGACAATTCATTTGTGACTGCAATATTGAAGTTCAGAACTTTGTTTCTTTAACAATGAAAGACTTGTCTTTCACCACAAAACTTGTTAGATGAAAGAAGTGGCAGTGATCTTAGTATGGGTGTGTATTTAGCGTTTTTAGTGGTGTGTTTGTGTATTTAATGTTGCTGTGTGTGTGTTGCTAAGAGTCTCTGTTATGGACTGATGACCTCGATCATCTGAGATTGCAGAACTGTGGCCATGTGAGATGAGGGAAGTGGTTTGGGTTTCAACAGGTTGTGGCACTGTTTCTATAATGACTTTAATTGTTTAAAGTGGAAACAGAGTTAGACGCCACAGTGATGGAATGAGCCTTCTGTCTGCAACTGAATCAAAGCATCTGTTCATTTAAATGACTCTGATGATCAGTCTGCTGTGTGTCTGTCATTGTCCTCCTTTGTGTCTGTGTCTCCCTGCTGGACACTTGTGTGATGCTGAAATCTCTATGATTGCTGATTAGTTTTTATTGGATTGTTGAAATGCTGATAATTTTTTTGGTTTATTGTAAGTGAATTATTACAAAGAGATTTTTCAGATTTTTCTTATTCTGTTCTAGCCCTATATGGAACCTGTTGCCATAAGATATTATAACAGAGCTTCAATAGGTGCTGCTCGATCATGGCCAACAATGCAGACTTTGACATATATACATTTGTTGTATTGTGTTTACTTGTATTATTTACATGGTAAATGGTTCCCATGATCATAGAAAACCTGCATATATGTGACCCTGGACCACAAAACCAGTCATAAGTTGCACGGGTATATTTGTAGCAATAGTATGGGTCCAAATTGTCGATTTTTCTTTTATGCCAAAAATCATTAGGATATTAAGTAAAGATCATGTTCCATGAAGATATTTTGTAAATATATCAAAACTTAATTTTTGATTAGTAATATACATTGCTAAGAACTTTATATATTATTTTCTAAATATTTTCTCAATATTTAGATTTTTTTTTTTTTTTTGCATCCTCAGATTCCAGATTTTCAAATAGTTGTATCTTGGCTAAATATTGTCCGATCCTAACACACCATACATCATTGGAAAGCTTATTTATACAATTTTAGATGATATATAAATCAAATCAATTTCATTTCAATTTCAATTTTTGTGGTCCAGGGTCACATATAAAGTTAAAATTGTGATTTCCAAATGTGGAAATATCATAATTTACAGTGATGCATGTGGCATATGAAATTAATACAGTAATAAGGTTAGGCTCATTTTAATTAATTAGTCAAATACAAAGATGTCTGTTTAATTTATGCAGTTATGCTCAGTCCAAAAATATTTCTATGTAAACAAAAAGAGCCAATCTCAATTATAAAACACATAATTAATTATGAATAAAAATTAAATTAATAAAAATAAAGAGTATCCAGTTATCACAAATGAATGGAAAAGTCAAAGAAATATATTGGTTAAAATGTTTGGTTACCCTTTTATAGCTACTTTTGTATTTTAGAATTTGTCTGATTATTGATGTGATTTAATAGTATTAGGCATATATGGAAGACCCTGCTTGTACATTTTTTATGGATAGAAAAAAATGTCCCTCAAAATCAATTTCACATATTACCTCGTCCAAATATCTGAGTGACTCTGAATCTGTTCTTCCTGAATAGAGGGACACCTGGCCACTCTCAGGCGTCCTTGTAAGGGGGCGGTGATGATGTCATTGACAAGGAGCAGATGGACACCAAACCCCTCCCCTTTTGTGTGTGTGTGTATGTATGTGTGTGTGAGTGTGAGAGAGAGAGTGTGGACCATCCACTGAAGAATAATAAATGAATACACACACTTAAATGCATGTAAGGCTTTCAGAGGGGTCAGGGCTTCTTGGGACAAAAGACACCTGCAGCCGAGTGTGTTTGATTGTGTTCATCTCAGATGTTATAACTTGTGTGTCCTGACGTTGGCTTCTCTCATCTGTGCTCTGCATTTAGCTCACAGATCTCTTCCCGAGAGGAGGGATTGTGTGTGTCAGAAATAGTGCTGTAGGTCTCTCCATTTTTGTGGCTCAAGCTTTGCTCCATCTTGAGTATATAACTTAATAGCCATGAACACAAATCCCAAGCTCAAGGAAATGATTAAAGTCTTAAAAGTCATAGAGTCATAAAATATGTCTTTGATTAGATATTGTTGGTTGTGTTTGCTTTTAGTAAAACAAGCATAACAATGTATGTCCATGGACAGTTTTATTGGAGATGTTTGTACATTAACAAGTATTAGGAATGTCCCTAATAAACGGAAAATTATTTTTATTACGTTATGGCTGATAATTGACAATTGATAAATGAAAGTTTATTAAAAGACACTTAAATAAATTGCACTGTTTTTTTTTATGCTGCATGTAAATTTTTACATCAACATTATGTTTTGAATGAACAAAAGTACAAATTTTGAGATTTGTTAAAGATTACATTTAACAGTGTTAAATTACTAGTGTCTTTTAAAAATCAGTTGTTACTGTTTGTTAAATGACAACAGATGTTGTCCAAGTATAAAAATTTATTAATATAATTTATATTTATTTATTATTAAATGATCTATTAAAATAATATATAATAAATATCTAATAATCTAAATATAAAAACAGGAGAAATGGGCATGCATAATTAAACACGATACTTTTGAAAAAATCTGTAAAATTAACCAATAACTTGTACTGTACAGATATGTTGTGCATCCCTAATAAACATAATACTGTACACTTATTATTTAAAAAACTGGTACCTCACATAATGGAAATATGCCCAGAGATGTAAAAGATTTCTATATACTCCTTATCCAACTGAAAAAGTCATGGAAATGCATTAGTTAACTGTGGGGAACGTTGTTCTGCTGTTATGAAAGCTGTAGTCCTTTAATGGCTGACAGCCAATACAGCCTCCTTGGTAAAAGTGACCGGTGTGAGTGTGTCAAGCATTTGCGCTCGAGCTCGCTGTTGCTCTTGTCCATTTTTTTTGTCGCTCACTCTGGTTATTGATGGCTCTTTCTGCATCCTTGTGTTTTGAACAGGAATATGTTGGAGTTATTGTGAGTATGGAGGTGAACTGTCTGCCTAAATAAGCCAAATGTCAGTGGATGGGATGTGTAACTCTGTCTGTGTCTCTGTAGGAAAGGCTGATGGATGGTGCGAGGGACCAGTATGAGGAACGATTAAAAGAGGTGTTTGAGAGTTTTGATGGCAGTGGTTTGGGGTCTCTGAGTCCTGAAGAACTGACCGATCTCTGCCAGGCCCTTCAGCTGGAGGAGAACGCACTGAACACACTCTTACACACACTGCTGGAGGACCAGATCCTTGCACGGGTGAGAGACCACATGCGTTATTTAGGTTTTATTTCTTTTAGTGACATTTTCTGTTTTTATTTTAATCGTTTTATTTTATTTTAATGTCTTTTTTTGAGTATTTGTGTGTGTGTGTGTGTGTGTGTGTGTGTGTGTGTGTGTGTGTTAATTTTAATGCTGAGGCATTAAATGCTGTTAATGGTCAGGAGAATTTGAGTGTGGTTTACATTTCAGAAACTTTGTATTTTGTTCAAAACCCAAACCAAACAACCTTTTAGAGCATCTATAACTAAAAACTGTATAGTCTTGATAGACACTGATGAAAAGTGGTTATTAAGTGATTAATTGCTACTGTTTTGATTTTACAGGTTGATTTTGAACAGTTTAAGAATGCGCTGATCCTTGTGTTATCAAGCACAAACACAAATAATCCAGAAGAATGTCTTGAACAACCAGGTAACATCCTCATAAGATCTAGCCTGGTAACCAAAAGGTTGTAGATTTAAACCATATCATGAACGGACATCATTATGTCATTGATCATTAAGCTTAATTGATAATTTTAGATTATTGGCATCAAGTAACCTTGCTTGCTGGAACCAATATTGTGTAAAAAGAGCAGTTTAAATCTTTCTTAAAACAATTAATATCTATACATGCTGTGATGTCACATAAAAGTCACCAAAACTTGTAGGAATAAATATCTATTTATTAATTCTATATATCAATTTAGGTCTAATATAGTTTCTTTGTGTTTACAGCTGTTTATATTCAATCTGCTTGACTTATGACTAATGTATGACTGAGGTATAGCTATATATATATATATATATATATATATATATATATATATATATATATATATATATATATATATATATATATATATATATATATATATATAATCCTGATGTAATCAAGGATGTATTAAAAACCAGACAGCCTGAGCTGAGGGAGGATGTAAGGTTAAATCTGGATTAAGGAGGATTATTCTGAGAACAGTAAGAGTGTAAATAAAGTCTATTCTATCTTAAAACAAGCTCTTCTCTAATTATGACATCTCACAGTTAATGATAGTTGCCAGGGCATTGCTATGCGGTTGCTACAAGTGTTTGCCTAATTATAAGCAATAGAAATAGTGACGATTGCCTTAGCAAACCTTATTTCTTCATGAATCATTTCCTGGTAGACAGCATTTATACGCACAGTGTATGTGTTACCCTGGGCCTCAAACAAAACTTGGCATTCATCGTTCATTCATGCTCTCGATTGAATTTCAATCACAGGTTTCTAAGGTGAATGATAAACAAACAAGCAAATTTCTTTTGTTTCTAAAAACGTCCTGCGCTCTTATCAAAATATGCCACTGGCTTGATTGTTGCTAATATATCATGAATGATCCGGTAATGAAATCTGCAGACTTTATGGTATAGTTTGTCTAAACTCTGTTACCCATAAACACTACTCTTCAAACGTTTGATATCAGCAAGATTAAAATATATATACTTTAAACCAGCAAGGATGCATTAAATTGATCAAAGGTGACAGTAAATATATTCATAATGTTACAAAAGATTTCTATTTCAAACATATGCTGTTCTTTTGAACTTCAATTTGTCAGCGTATCCTGAAAAAGGTACCATGGTTTTCACAAATATATTAAGCAGCAAAACTGTTTTAAACATTTATAATAAATAAGAAATGTTTCTTTAGCACTAAATCAGGATATTAGAATGATTACTGAAGACTGGAGTTTGCCATCACAGGAAAAAAAAAATTACATTTTAAAATATTTTAATATTTCACAATATTACTGTTTTATGGTATTTTTGACCAAATAAATGCAGCCTTGGTGAGCAAAAAACATTTTAAAAAATCCTATCGACCCCAAACTTTTGAAAAGTAGTTTATTTTTTTGTTTCAGGATATTTTCTGTGGTTATTAGACATCCCTTGAGCAAAATTTGTGAAAGAGTAGCAAGTATTTTGAAAGAGTTAAGATGTTGTTAGATGTTACTGTGGAGTAATGCATTTGTTTTTGTATAAATGTTGTAAGAGTTATTTATCTCTCCTCTAGATTCCCCAGAAGTCCAGCCACGTTTTGTAAATGGCAGTAAGCGCTATGGCCGCCGCTCTGCTCCGGAGTTCATTCACACGCACACTGATTCACACACACAGGCTGAAGATGAGGAGGAGAAGGATGAAGATGCTCAAGAGAGCGATGACAGGACTGTACCCAGGAAACGTGAGGTAACAAACGCTCACATGAATAACAATGAAGTGTAAAGGTTAAGCCACATTCTTCTCGTTTGGAATCATCCATATCTGAATACACAGATAAAGCTGAAGGTTAAAGTTGCGGTTTTTCCTTCAGAAACAATCCAAATTATTCAGCCGCATCTAGCTCAAAAAAACACCGTCTGGGTGTGAGTGTGTGTGTGTATGTGTGTGTGTCTTTGCCGTCTGCTCTGACAGCAGTTAATGAGATTTCAGACTCTCAGAAGAGACACCCCACTTTAAAGTAAAATATCAAGCAATGACGTCTCACGTTGAAAAGAATTTTATCAAATTCATGCTGGTTTGTGTTTGTGAGCTTTTGTGTGTGACTCTGGCCACGCTTTTCAGCAGGTGCACATTAATACACGCTGCTGCGCAGAGCTCTCTCTGATAGTCCGGTGTGTGAGCAATCCTCCAGTTCTACAACAGCAGATGTGCGGGGGGGGGGCTTTCTATTGACGAACAATGACCCTTCCCCACCCCCTGAATTCCAATGCACATATTCTCCATCTGCTCCCTGCACCCCCAGAAATTCACTCTGTCCATATTTGAACACACACACACACCCCCAACACACACACACACACACACACAATGATCTTGACCAAACAATAGGGAAGTAGTTGATTGAGTGGCTTTTTAGTTTCACAACCTGTGGCTAGTTTTGCATCATTAGTATTGTTTTTTATATATATATATATATATATATATATATATATATATATATATATATATATATATATATATATATATATATATATATATATATATATATATATATAAAATTATTATTATTATTATTTTTTTTTTTTTTACTTTTAGTTTTTAATTTGGTTAGCATTTATTATTATTATTATTATTATTATTACTATTATTATTGTTGTTGTTGTTATTGTTATTATTATATATTTAACCCTGAAACATGAACATAACCCTTATGTTTTTGAGTCATTTATGCTTACCAAGGTAGCATTTATCTGATCAAAAGTACAGTAAAGACAGTAATCTGTGAAATTATTTTTTTAAAAACTTTTCTGTTTTAAGATATTTTAAATGTAATTTGGCAAAGTTGAATTTTCAGCACTTTTAGTAACATTATCCTTCATAAATCATTCTAATATGCTGATACAAAATCAATAAACATTTCTCATGGCTATGAATATTGAAAACAGTTATGCTGCGTAATATTTTTCTGGAAAGTGCTACTTTTTTTTTTTTTTTTTTTTAATACGATGTTCAGCATTGATTTGAAAATAGCAATTTTTGGAATGTTGTTAGTGTCACTTTTCATCAGTTTAATGCATCCTTTATGAAAAAGCATTAATTTCTTTAAAAATAAATAAATAATAATGAAATCCTTCCCCAAATTTTTGAACCATAGTCCATATGTATTAAACCTTGAGTAGATTATAAAATACAGGCAGTTGTTTTGATATTAATTAATTGACAGTTAGTAATCCTAAACGATTAAATTATTAATAATAAACAATCGTTTAATCCACAATTGAACTATTAACATCTCTTGTTAAAATTATTCTCTGCTTATATCAGTGTAATAGAGCTTAAGTTTACCTCTTTATTGAGATCATCTACTTTTTTGTTGTTGCTCGGTACTGCCCCTCCTGGGGGTGTGAGTATCAGTGTTTTTCATCTGTGCATTTTATTTTTTACAGCGCTGGAATGCTGACATAAGCATTTCTGAAGAGTTTGAAGCAGAAGGTGAGTTTAAATACTCTTTTTAAAAAAAATTAAAAATTTAAAAATTTAAAAAAATCTTCCCTTAGGCAAGACATTTACACTGGATTGTGTGCAGGTCAGCTGCACCTCTGGAACCCAGATGAACCCAGCACACCACGTGGCAATGCATTGCCACTCTGTGACATGGAGGAGCGTTTGCATAACGCTTGCCATCAGCTCTCTCTACCCATAAACGGCACGGCCACACTGCAACAGCTACACACACTCTGCCAGCACATAGGCATTGAGGTATTTTCCATGATGAACAACCTGAGATGCATTAAGTGGTTAAGTAGATCATGTTAACACATAGCTCCTGTGTGTGTTTGAATGTTCCCAGGTGGGTGAGGATCTGTTGCAGTGTGGTGATGAAAGCGCAATAGATGTGCAGGAGTTCATCTCATGCATAATAAACCACAGCAAACCACCCACACCGTCAGCATCTACACCCTACAGACAATTAAAGAGACTCCATTCCACTCAGGTAGTACACAATAATAGGCTGTGTGCAAAACATGCCTAAATATTAGTGTTCAACCTCTTTTCTCCATCCTTCTCTTTCTTCCAAGTTCGATGAGTCGGGTCGAAGGATCTCATGTGCTTTGAGCAGTACAATCGGTCTGCAGGTGTTTTCGGATTTGGATGATGGATCGGGACACGCTCCTGTGGAAACTCTGCTTTACAGGTGGATGGAAGAGGGAGTGGACAATAGCTCAGAGATCTTACAGGTAACACACATAGACTGAGTGTCTACACAACTCTGCATTTCAACTGGGATATTTGTAATAAGCTTTTATATGTGTGTGTCTGTCTGTAGGCTCTGGATTTTAATCTGGAAGGTAAAGTGAATCTGTCTGAGCTGACCGTTGCTCTGGAGAATGAGCTGCTGAGCACTAAGAACTCAATCCACCAGGCAGCGCTAGTGAGCTTTAAGGCAGAAATCAGACATCTGCTGTGAGTCCATGTATTTGAACTCTGGCGCATTTCAGCTCTCACAGCTCACTCAAGCTTGGTCTAGAACTAGAACTGCTCCAGAGTACTACTGCATGATTCATATTATTAATTCATATGATCATCAAAATAATTCATTTAATCCAGTTTACCCCAGTTCATTATTCTAACTCACTCTAGAGATTTCAGCTATTCACTCTGCATCACACTAGATCATTTCAGTTTGCTATTCACACACTCCATCTCATTCTAGTGATTCTCAATCAAAGCACCCACTAGGGGGCCTTACCACAATTCCAAGGGGGGCACAAGATAGCATAAAATGACTTAAAATAAGACAATGTTAATACAGCTAAAAAAGCATGAGGTAAACTGACATTAAATTTCGTATTTTAATTGTTACCACAACAACACATTTTTAAGAATTCCCACAGGAAAACCTGGATAAAAGAATTTTAAGTGTTATTTCTATATATAAAATATATATATACTGAAAGTGTCTTATAAATTAATAAAATATTAATTAGCTTTGGTAATTCATATATAGAATTATTTTTTTTTCTAGCTATGATAAGCTGTAAATTATTTTATCAGGTTAGGGGGCTTTGCGAATATTGTCTTTTATGTAATAATATGGGGAGCTTTGGAATCAAAAAGGTTGAGAACTTCTGTTACACATCACTATTCAGACTCCAGATTACTCCAGCTCTTTATTTTGACCCATTTCAGATCCCGCCAGCTTTTTTTTTTTTTTTTTTTTGCAAAGTCTTTTTTTATTTATATTTTACATATGACAGCAATTTTAAAAAGAAAAAGGATGAAAAAATTTAATTTCTTGCTCCAGCAGAGCTCCCCAACCCTACTGCACCATTATTATACATTATAGCCTATTATGCACACTCTTAATCTACTGTATACCATAATATTATTATACTTCTTCAGATGATTCTAATTTAATATGGGGACTCATTCAAGATCACTTCATTTCATTATTTGACTCACCGCAGCTTGCAATTGTGACTAAAACCTATTATTTTCTCTTACTCTAAATTATTCTTCTTTAACCCAGGTCATTATTCAGACTAACTCCAGATTGTTTCTGCACACCTGTGCTCATTATTCAGATTCACTCAAGATCAATTTAGAACCATCAGAGCTCCAGTTTGATTCTAATGTCAATTCTTTGTGTGACAGTGAGTGTGTTGACCTGGAAAGGCATGAGAAGGAGAGGATTCGCGTTGATCTGGACAAAGCAGAGAAACTGAAATCTCAGCTGGCGTCTGAAGTCGATGACCACCATGCTGCCATTGAGCGCAATAACGAACTCAACCTCCGGTAACCTTTCACCTTCAATCAGCTGCCCCTTTTCCTTTGTTCATAACTGAACCCAAGTTACTTTATACTCCAGAAAGCTCTTATATATTTAAAATTCTCCAAACCAATTACTGCTCTGCCTGTCATCTGTGATGTTTTCCACGATTGTATCTGTGTTTACCTGCAGAAATTGCTGCATAAACACAGAAGGCTTGTTCTGTGGACATTAATGGTCTATGCATGTGGGTGTGAGCATGTCTATTCATATGTCATGTGCATGTGTGTTTATGTCCATGCATGCAATTTAAACAGGAAGTTGGAGCAGGAATATAAAGAGAGTATGACGGCTCTGAGAGCAGAGCTTAGTAAAGAGGTGGAGCTTGTGCAGCAGCAGGCCAATCAGCAACGAGAAGAGCTTGAACAGGAAATTGGCAAGATGAGAGATGATGAAACCTTCCTACGAGAACGTCTATCTCTCACCATTAAAGTAATCTGCATTTTGCATTGAAGTTTTGTTTTGTTTTTTAACACCATGAATTGCCTGCTACGTTTTTACATCACATTCCTGTCAGCCTGTCATTTTAATTGGATTTGAATTGCAAAATTTATTGTTTATGTTTGTATTCAATAACTTTATGTTGTGTAGGAGAATGGACGTCTGGAGTCTGAGCTCATTGAGACCACAGAGAAACTGGTGGAGGCAGAAAACCAGCTGAACAAAGTGCAAAAAAACCTGGACGGTGTTTTGAAAGAGAAGGTACTGGAATTAGCACAGACACAGCCATCCGTACTGACATGAGGAGAAACATGATTTCAATAGCAACGTCACCTCAGACACACCTGTCTTTCCTGACATCACTTACTCAAGCCTGCTGACATTACAGACCCATCTTCCAAATTATTTATCATTATATATCAGGTCTTGACAAATCTAGGTATATACGGTAGCCTATTTTTAAAAGTGTGGTGATTTTTTTTTTTTTTTTTTTTTTTTTTTTTTTTTTTTTTTTTTCTAGACCTGGAAATGTTATGTAAATCGATTAAAACGTATAACTCTGTGGCCATTTTATGTATTTTTATGAATAAATATTGTTCTAGTTATGCCAAACAAATATTTTCTATTGTAGAAACTGTGAATACATATATTTTTGAAAATCCTCGTCTAGTAAATCATGAACAATAGGAAAATGCTTTTGTGTGTAGTTTGGTGATATGGATCCAGACAGTGCAGAGTTTTATCAGCAGGAGGAGCGTCTGAGACAGCTGCGCAGGAACTACGAGGAGCAGTGCAGGGTCTGTAACTTCTCTGTTTCTGTTTACTTTCCTTTTTGTTTCAGTCATAGCTCTATTATACATAGTTCTATTATACTGTCTCACTCAAATTCATATCTATATCTGTATGTGTATTGTAGGAGTTGCAGGATCGTATAGATGAGCTGGAAGCTCAGCTGGAGGAATATCAGACTTCAGGCCACACACCCTCAACACGTCCCGGACTGAGTCTGTCTGATGAACTGGCCAGCAAGAGTCCAGACCCAGGTAACACATGTCTGCTCATACTCAATACTCATCAATAACACTAAATGCTTGCAGTTGGAGTCCATCTTCTGTCACACAGCTGTGCTGTTGTGTGTGTGCATTTGTAGGTTCTCAGGAGCAGCAGCCATTAAACATGAGTCTAGAGACTGAGATGTTACTGGAGCAGCACCAACGAGAGATAGAAAACATCAGGGCAATGGTGAGACACACACGTTCATACTAAAACTATGAAAATATGAAAAAATGCATAGCTGCTGTTTTTGTGAATTGTATGAAACCAAAGCATATTTGCTTTCAGATCAGTTTAAATTTTACATTCATTTAAAATAAAATTTTAAGGTGAACTGTACCTTTAAAAACTTTTATTTTTAGTTTAAATATACATCTAAGAATTCATTTTTAGGTGAACTGTACTTTTAAGATAAAAGTGAATGCCAAACTATCCTAGATTGTTTATAGAATAAAAGTTGACTCTTCCTGTTGCTCTCTGACGCTCTCTGTAGGTTTATGAAGAAAAACTCAGTGCAGAGGAGGAGATGAGTCATCTCTCCCTGCAGCACCAACAGGAGGTGCAGGTTTTGAGGGAGGAGCTGGCAAGAGAGCAAGAGAGAGCGAACAGATTGGAGCAGGAAATTTCTGCCCTCAAAACTCTCCACCAGCAAGAGCTTCACTCTCTGATGCAGGAGGCGCAGGATGCCAGAAGCCGTGCAGAACAGATGGAAGCAAAGGTGCAAGTTCTGGAGGAAAAACAGACTGCTTATGAGGAGCAGATCAGAGTGCATGCTGAGGAGATGAGTCTGATGAAATCTAAGCACCAGGAGGTTCTGGAGGCCAATCTGCAGGAGCAGAGAGAGAGACTGCAAGAGGAGAAGGAAAAGGAAGAGAAGAGGCTTAAGGAGCAGTGGAAAGAAGAGCAAAAGAGCTATGAGGAGGTGCTAAGTGCTCAGCTTGAGGAGATGCAGCATAGAACAGAACAGGAGTGCGTTGAGCTGGAAAAGAGGCTCGGGGAAGAGTGGGAGAGGGAGAGGCAGGATTTAGAGGAGAACAGTAAGGAGGTATTGCAAGCTGTGCTGGAAGAGAGGGAGCAGAGGCTCAAGGAGGAATGGGAGCGGGAGAGACAGGAGCTAGAGGAGATCAGTAAGGAGACGCTGCAGGCTGTGCTGGAGGAGAGGCTGGAGAGGGAGAGGAGGCTCAGGCAACAGTGGGATGAGGAGCGGGCTTCGTTAGAGAACAAACATCACGCTCTGCTCCTACAGCGTTTGCAGGAGGAGAGGGAACACCTCCGCTCACAGCAGGAGGAGACAGAGAGCATTGTAATGGAGCATTGGGGGAGAGAGAGGGCTCAGCTGGAGAAACAGCATGAGGAGGCGCTTCAGGACTGTTTGGAACAGGAGAGAGAGAGACTGCAAGGAGAGAAAGAGGAGCAGGAGAGGAGGTGGCAGCAGGTGCTGAATGAAGAGCAGAGCCGGATGGAGGAGGTGCACAGGGAGGCCTTGCAGGAGCTGAGTGTCAAGCACAGCGAGGAGAGAGAAAGACTCAGCAGCCTTTTGGAGAAACTACGCTCAGATATTGCAGAACAGAGGTAAGACACACTAGTTAGAATTACTAACTTTAAACCTTTGGGATTTTTAAATGTGAAGTAAGACTAATTTAATTCTTTCTGAAGCCATTTTCCTTTAAGGTACGTGCTTAAAATGGATACACAGCAAAAATGTTTTCTGTAGCAAGTATTTTGTCTTATTTAGCGGTTAAAATATCTAGAATCCTTGAAACAAGATATATTATCTGTAAAAGAGAAGAAAAGTTGTTTTCAGAGAATATATCTAAGTGTATATTAAGCAAATTTAACTGGACTGTTTTTTTAACTGAAGTTTTTTTTTTTTTTTAATAATAAAAACATTTAAAAATCTTCAATAGGTTTTAATTTTCAATATCTTTTATTGTGTGTATTTGTGTGTGTATGTATATATGTGTGTGTGTGTATATGTATATGTGTATATATGTGTGTATATATGTATATGTATATGTGTATATATATATATATATATATATATATATATATATATATATATATATATATATATATATATATATATATATATATATATATATATATAATACACACACACACACACACACACACACACACTTCTAATGAACAGGTTTGACTACTTTAGTAATTTCCATGAGTACAAATCTTAATGTTTAAGCATATATTGATATTCTAGGGAATTGTGTGCTTCTGATTTTAAAGCAACAGTTTGGACAGGACCCTTTTCTATTCTAACATGACAATGCCTCTGTGTATAAGGCAAGGTTCAAAAAGAAATGATTGATTTAGTCAGTGTGGAAGAACTTGACTGGTCTGCAGAAAGCCAAGTCCTAATCCAAGCTGAACACCTCTGGTGTGACTTTAAATGCAGACTTTGAGCCAAAAACTCTTTACCAAACACCAATGACTTGTACATACACTATATGGACAAACGTATTGGGACACCCCCTTCTTTAAAACAGAAAAAGGCACTTCTAAAACTGTGGCAACAAAGATGGAAACATAATGCATGTATTTAAAAATTGTATTTCCATCTCTGTTGCAACAGTTTTGGAAGTGTCTAAAATGACTGTACACGTATGTACAAGTCATTGGTGTTTGGTGATGAGTTTTTGGCTCAAGGTCTGCATTTAATGTCACATGCAGAAGCACACAGTTCCCTAGAATATTATTATATGCTTAAACATTAAGATTTGTACTCATGAAAATTACTGAAGTAGTCAAACCTGTTCATTAGAAGGGGGTGACCCAATACTTTTGGCAATATTATGTATGTATGTATTATATATAATATATATATTTTTTTAAAGGATTTTTTTAGATCTTTTTTTTTTTTTTACTGGGGAAAAGTGAATTAAAAACTGATTTTTATTTTATTTTTTTTCCATTGTATTTTAAAATATTTGGGGAATTTGGTCCTGGGTGTCATGCTTTTAGATTTAACAACACTCAAGTTGTCATTTTGAAATATACAAAACACTCTATCGGCTATTCTTGTCTCCACTCTGCAATATAGTTGGTGCATATTTCTTTTAGGTAATGTTATAAGCTATTGATGTTGATTGGCCATGTATAGGAGAGAGCTGGAGAAACAATTTTCTCAGCGACTTGAAGAAGTGGAAGTCCGTTTCTATGGTGACCAAGAGGCAGTGTCTGAGCGTTTTCAGGTGGATGTACATAAACTCGAGCAACATTACCAAAGTGAGATTGCAGCACTTGCCCAACAGCATGCTGCAGATCGCGCCCACTGGGAGGAGGAGTCAGAGGCAGCCACCAAGGAGGCGGAGCAACAGTGGAGGCTTTTGAGGGAGGCACTGGACCTAGAAAAGGAGGAGCTCCAAAAGGAGTGTCAAAGCCTTGAAGTTGCACACGCACAAGATATTAAAGCTCTGACAGACAAGAACCTACAGCTTAAGGCCGAGTTTGAGGCTTTTGTCAGTGCTGCTCGAACCAAAGAAATTGAGCTAAGCCGCCAACTCAATGATCTGCACAACCATGTGCAGGATAGGATGGAGGCCAAAGACCTGCTGCTGGCACAGGCAGAGCACAAAGCCACTGAGCTAGAAGAGATGCTGAAGCAGGCCGTGGATGACTTCATCCAGGAGCGAGCAGAGCTGCAAAGGAGTCTGTCTGCTTTAGAGAGCAGGCGAGGGGAAGTAATTTCATTTTCTGAGAACATGGAGCTGATAGGCAGAATCCAGGAAGGTGAGGAGCTCCTATGTCAGGAATTAAAGGACGAGAGAAAGGCTCTGCTTGCAGAGAGAGATGCACTAGTATTGAGAGTGGTGCAGTTGGAGGAAATTGTGTTGCAGTTGACAGGAACCACTGGAGAACCTTCTCAGGAACCTTGCATAGAGTCCACTGTAGGAATCCCTGTAGAACCCAATGGAGATGACCTTGAAGAAACTTGTAAAGAATGCACAGTAGAGCCCTTTGATGAACTCAATGAAGAAACCTGCACAGAATCTACTGAAGTCAGTCCAACGCACGTCATATGTGAGGAGTCTTCTGTAAACAAAGGAGATGAAAAGGAAGCAGAAGAGGAAGTGGATGAAGTTACTGACCCAGACTTTGGTAATTCACAGCTACACAGATGCCCAGAGGTTGGAGTTTCAAATGGTATAACTTCAAACTCTTGTGCTGATGGTAAATTAGACATAGCTGATGTAGAATCTAACAACAGTGGAAAAGAAACCCCTGATTGTCCTAAAGAAGAGAAGGAAGAGACTAAGGAGAAACTCAATAATTCTGTAGTGGGTGGTTTTGAAGATAGAGAACTGAGTGAAGAGCTGAATGTTAAGAGCAATAGCACAGAGACTCAGAGAGATGACACTTTGAAGATGGCAAAGGAGTATATTTTGAATGGCACAGAAAGAGAAGGTCATTTCTCTGCAGAATGTGATGATTCCTATAACCAAGAGAGCTTGCAACATCATGAATCGCCAAGCAAAGATGACACCCAGTCTGAATACAATGGCAAACCAGTTGAACCTGAGACTGAAGAAAGTCCAGACGATGGTATCAGCATTGCAAGTCTTGAGAATGATATCAGGGCCTTTGTAAAGGAGGCTTGTACCCTAACTATAGTTGATACAGAGCAGGACAAAGTTGCTGATCTGAGAGATGTGTGCATGCAGGAGATCCTGGACCTTCAAGAAACAGTAATGCAGTACAGCAAAGCTGTAGAATGCACTAGCTCTCAGTTGCAGAGCCCTAAACAGCAGGATCCAGAGAAAGAGAATATCACACCTCAAGTACCAAAGCACTTTAAGCAAATGGCGGCCCCAATCGAAGATGTACAACTTGCTGAGTTAAAGATCTGCTTTGAGCAAAGCATCCAAGAGAACTTGCAGCTCGTAGACTGCAACAGAAAACTGGAGAGTAGAATCAAGTGTCTGGAGGACGAGATGCACATAGTCCAGGACCTGCACAAACAGCTGGCATCGGTGCTGGAAGAGACTGCACGAGTCCGAATGGAGAATTCTAAACTGAAGGTTCTTGTCCAGGAACTTGATAAGCAGGATAAGGTGCTGCAGTGGCACTCTGACTCTTCCGATACTTCACACAATTCATTCCAAAACTCCCAGCTGGAAGAGAAGATTGCTGCGGTGACAGAGCTTGAATTCTTCTGCATGGAGTTTGAGAAACAGAACTCACATCTACGCCGAGCACTTGCTGATCTGCAGGGCAAATCTCTTAGGATCCATGAACAAATGCAAGAGCGGAGGTACCATGTGATGGTCCCCTGTTTTACTTCTGTAGATCAGTATCCCGCTCTGCTCATCCCGTTTGCTCCCTGCTGCTAAGTCACTTCTGTGTGAGTGCCTTGTTGTAGACCCTGCCTCTTTGCAGAGATAGAGCCCCATTCACTATCATTAATCCCTCACACACACTTACAACCTTCTGGTGCAGTTGTACTCAAGTTTTGTGACAAGATCTGCCTGTGTAGTGAACTGTTGCATATCTGTTTTGACCCAACCCTTGTCTAAATTTTTTTAAATTTCCAATGCACTGTGGAGCATGTTTTAAGTTTAACAGACTAAGGGACTGTTTACACCAAACCTAATGCAAGTATGCAGTTTAGTACTACCAAGCAGATTTACAGTGCACTCTGTCTTTAGGACTGAAGTTTGTCGTCTGGCTAAAGAGAACATCATTCTGAGGCACAAAATCTCGACAGTAAGGGAGGAGGACTTGAGAGAGAACCAAGATGACCTGCAGTAAGTCATGCACACTGAGAGTTCTTAACTGTCCCATGTAAGAGCAGGTTAATGATATTATAAATGTCTTTGTCCAGATTACATCGCATCAAGCAAGGAAAGAGATCAGTACAAGCTCTTAGGAGACAGGTAAGATTTAATTCCATTGCCCAGACAGTTAACTTTAACTTTCTTGATGGATGTACTTGCAGAATTAAGATTCTTTACACTTGTGAGGTTGTCATCTGTCATTTTTATATTTAAAACTACGTGTATTTAAATGTTTGTATTTAAAGGATAAATTCACTTTCAGAATGAAAATTTCCTGATAATTTACTCACCATGTCATTCAAGATCTTCATGTCTTTCTTTCTTCAGTCGTAAAGAAATTAAGTTTTTTTTGGAAAACATTCCAGGATTTTTCTCCATATAGTGGACTTCAGTGGTGGCCAATGATTTGAAAGTCCAAAATGCAGTTTCAATGCAGCTTCAAAGGGCTCTACATGATCCCAGCCAAGGAATAAGGGTCTTATCTAGCAAAATGATTGGACATTTTCTTAAAAATAAATAAATAAATAAATAACAAAAGATATTTAGACACTTTTTACCACAAATGCTTGGCTAGCAGAGATTAGCTCTGCGATGCACATGTGCGTCTTTATTAGGTGAGTTCTTTATTAGTCATTGCCATTTACAAAAAAGGTAAAACAACGATGTCGGATGATTTTAAAGTTGGAGGAGAAAATGAGATGGAGTTTTCAGAAAATGACTCAATTGTTTCGCTAGATAAGACCCTTATTCCTCGGTTGGGATCGTGTAGAGCATTAAAACTGCATTTTGGACTTTCAAATCGTTGGCCACCATTGAAGTCCACTATATGGACAAAAATCCTGGAATGTTTTCCTCAAAAAACTTCATTTCTTTCCGACTGAAGAAAGAAAGACATGAACATCTTGGATGACATGGTGGTGAGTAAATTATCAGGAAATTTATATTCTGGAAGTGAACTTATCCTTTAATGATTCGCATTTGTCCACACACAAACAGACTCTTAATTTCCTTTTCTTCAGCTCTCTGAACCTCGCCGTCTGGGACAGCAGCTAGAGGAGGAGAATTTCTTATTACAGCAGAATGCAGATCATGTACTTCGACATGCACTCCAGGAAGTGATACGTCAACATGACAGCTCAGCCAATGAGAAGAATGGGGTATGGTTTTAAATGTGTCAGTTTCATAGTAATATGCTCAAGAGTTTGAGTGGCGTGAACATTCATAAAAATCTTTTTTTCTCTGAGCCTGTCTTTCTCTATGCACACTCGCTTACAGTTGTGTGATGGGGAGGATTTTGGTTCCAGAACAGAAAAGGAATTGCTTAGAACAGAACTCAATCGATGCATAGAAAAGGTATGAAAAGCACACACAGCCCACTCTCGCTCTGACCTGACTTTTTGTTTGTTTGTTTTTTTTTTTTTTTTTTTGATTTTATTTTGTTGCGTTTGGTGGTTTGGGTTTTTTTTGGGGGTTAATTTTTTTTTTTTTTTTTTTTTTTTTTTTTTTTTTTGTGTGTGTTTCGCTCCGTTTTTTGTTTTCATTTGGTTTTTGTTCTCATTTTTGTTTTGTTTGGGGTTTTGTTTAGTGTTTGTTTGGTTTTTGTTTCTTTTCATTTGGTTTGGTTTAGTTTGGTTTCATTTGTTTTGGGGTTTTTTTCTGTTTTTTGTTGTGTTTTGTTATGTCTGTTTTTTTTTGTTTTTGTTTTTTTTGTCTGTTTTTTGCTTTGTAGTTTTTGTTTGGGGATGGGTTTTGTTTATTTTTTTTGGTGATTTGTTTTTTCTGCTTTGAGGGACTTCTTTGGCAAATGTCTCTTGGTTTCCTTCAGGTCATGTCACTGGATTCATCTTTACAGACGGTCACTCAGCAGAACGCTCGTCTCAAATCTGACCTACGCATCACACAGCAAGAAAGAGATGCCCTTAAACAGGAAGTGATTTCTTTGCACAAACAATTGCAAGCTGCCAATGAGAAGGTGCGTATAGAGGACCCGAGCTTCTGTCATTTGTTAGATGGAAACACTGAAACAACGCTTTATCTCCCTCACCTACTGTAACAATTTCTCTTCCTTCCTCCTCTGTTTCTCCATATCAGTTGTTGGAGGTTTCCGTTGTGTCTGCTAGTCAGCAACAGGGGAGGCGTGTATGGGCGGAGCTTTCCGGGCTGATGGAGGCAGAGCATGCCTCACTTACAGAGGAGAACCAGCAACTCAAGCGACAGAGAAGTGAGATGAGCTCAGAGCTGCAGACGTTAAAGGAGCAGGTCAGAGCATGTTTACTAAACACCTCTGGCAGCCATAGGATGTTTGCAAGCAATTGATGACGAAGTTGATGTTCTTTTTTAGATCCGCCATCTGGAAGCATTAAGTGTGAAACACAGAGGACTTGTAAAAACTGCAGATCAAGAAAAATCAGCCTTGAAACGTGAAATGGAGGCTTTGCAAGCTCAGCTACTGTCAACACGGAACAAGGTTACCCTTACCTCAATTCCCCAAATTAAACTTTTTAAACACTTTTTAGTGCTGGTCGAAGTCATGACCTAACAGTTAGTCTTACTCTCTGGGTATTTGTTTCTTTTGTAATTACTTTATTAACCTTAAATTATGTTTCATATAGTAGGAACATGTTTGGTATGAATAAAATCACGATGTAGAATTGGCTTGCTACCCTAGTACATTTGGCATAGTTGTCATGTACTCGTTCCCTCATCATAACACACTGATCCTCTGTTGTTTAAGGCTCAGCTGGCTGCAGTCTTGCCTTCGTCTCCTCTACAGTTGCCGGGGGAACAGAGAGGACAGCACCATAGCAACGGTCCACACTTTAACATGCAGGTAACACACTTGCACCCAAACAATCAGCATCACAGCCGGGACAAGATTTCTCTCGTGGTCAGTGCATACTCTGTAACGGTGTATGCGCAGCACTCTCTGGGGAATATTTACTGTGCGTCTGGTCCTTTGGTGAATTGGGCTCGTTTGATGTCTCTGTTTGTTTGCTCTATTCTGGAAAACAGTCGTCACTCGTTGTATTCACACTCATGTGGGCAGCACTGGGTCTGTTCTTTCTGTAGAAGCAGTGTTAGAGTGACCCCTATGTTGTTTATGTGAATGGCGTTGGATGACGCTCTTGGTGTGTATTTCTTAAGTGTTTGGGGGTTTGTATCTGTGCAAGTCTGTTCTATCACAGCTCTCTGTGTGTGTGGATATAAGACGTGTATATAGCGCTGTGTGTATGTTTCTACAGGTGTAAGAGCTGTGACATCATCACTAACAGACATAGAAGAATTGCAGCCTGTGACATCATCTCCCCTTTGAACTCTGAACTTTAGTCTGTGTGGTCCGATCACCGAACACTTCCTGCCAGATTTGGTTGTTTTTGTTTGAGTTTTTGGGTTCAATGTAGCTTTGCAGCTGGTAATGACCTGAATCTGCCACAAGGTGGCATCATGCTGCATGTGCACTTGGCTGAGAGTTGGTTCTTCTTTGGTCCAGATGCTGCCACACATCGAGTAAAATAGGATTTTGACATTTAATGCCATTAAGGGCAGTACAATCTACGATTATGAATTCATTTTAAGATCTTAAGGCATTTTAATAAGCAGTATTTTTTTTTTTTTTTTTTTTTTTTTTTTTAAGTTTGCACTGTTATGGCATCACCGTTTTAATGTGTGATACCACACTTCAGCTGTAATTAATGATTGTTCTGAGAAAAATCCATATTTTTTTATTTAATTTTTATTTATTTTTATTTATTAAAACCTCAATCCATTGCTTTATCTACCTCTAGATATTTTACTGGACATTTTGCATCACTGATTTATAATTAATGAATGGTTTTTATTTATTAATTTAATTTATTGATTTTTATTTTATTTTATTTGTTGAATTGTGTTGGATGTTTTACTTGGTTTAAATGTGTTATGTCCCTTATTCATGTGAATGTGTTTTTATATATATATATATAAAACTGAGACCAAATAAACTATTAGGTGAAATATTTTGTGTAGTGAGTTTAATTTTAAGTTTAATTTAAAAAAAGCTTACTCTTGATTGTCTGTGACTTATTTACATGTCCCTTATTTTACACTGTATATTCAAAAAAATGTTTTCATACATTTATTTCCATTGCTTTAATATAATCTATTTTAATTAGTTTGTTTGTTTTGCTCATGTATCATCTATTTTAGAGTTTTCTTTTAGGTTTGTAAGGAAGGGAAGGCACAGAAACCATGCAAAGTTAATTACATTATTCTAAGAGCAGTTAACTAAGCGAATATAACTAAGGCAGTGGATTTCTAGCAGACCAATTGACCTTAATCTGTCATGACCTCTGACTTTGATCTGAATGCCCAGCAGGACGAGCGGGAGGTGGTGCTGTTACAGATGGAGGAGAGAATGAGAGAAGTGGAGCTCACACTCAGAAACCTCAAACTGCTGTTACAGGAGAAAGTGTCTCAGCTGAAAGAGCAGGTACAGAAATACACAAACGTCCTCCCCTGCTCTTTAACACATTCTTGATAATGCATTTTACTCTGTCCAAATCAGACTTCCCACATAACCGTTCTGTTCTCTCTGCTTCTGTAGTTGATCAGGAACAGTGAATCAGATGTGTTGATCAAAGACCTCTACGTGGAGAATGCTCAACTGCTCAAAGCCCTGGAGAAGACAGAACAGCGCCAGAAAGTGGCAGAAAAGAAGAACTTCCTCCTGGAGGAGAAAATTTCCAGCCTCAACAAAATTGTCCGTGACCTCGGCCCTTCCCCACTGACTCCCGCACCCTACCACTTCACACGCTCCTGATTTTAAACTGTATTACTCATGATTTTAGTCATACAAGCCATTTCAGTATGATTTTCTTCTGGGAAATATGTTCGAGCTGCTCTTTATATGTCAAGCTCCAAAAAGGACAAGAAATACAAGTAGTCCATATGACTTATGCACTATATTCTCTGAAGCCATACGAAAGCTTTGTGTAGTGAACAGACTGAAATT